>PVIW01000448.1:353890-500537 GCA_004026585.1 Noctilio leporinus | reverse complement strand
TCCCCCCTCCCCCCTCCCCCAACCCCTTTTCCCCTGACCACTGAAGGCCTATTCCTTGTATTCATATACTTGGTTCTGTTTTGCTTGTTGTTAGTTTTGCTCATTATTGTCCCGTAATGGGTGAGATCATATGATATTTGAAAGGACAATTTTAATACCACCCAGATCATAAGGAACTGAGAGTCTCACAGGGATTATTATAGTTTCAAACAGTGGCTTTAATGTCTTGAGAAAGTTCTAGGCTGTTCAGAAGACAGTGAGATTCCATCTCAGTGAGACTGTTTCTCGAAGGAAACATTTCAGTCTTGACAGTGGTCAGGGAGGATTTTAATTCAATGTTAATGTGCCAGAGATTGGGGAGTTTACTTCTCTGTGACTCAGTTTTGTTTATTTTTCTCATCTGTAGAATGGGATAATCATAGTGTCAACCTCATAGACTGGTTGTGGGTAATATGTGAATTCATATGTATTAAATCTCATAAAAAAGTTCCTGGAACATTGAAAGGGCTCAAAAATATCAATAATAACTTTTATTCTTAGCATCAGAGTGAAATTAACCCAAAGTTGCTTGCAGTCTCTATAAAGAATGCTGCATGGAGGAAAGACCCGCAGTCACAAGATTTCTTCATATGTTACAAGAAAGCCTCCTCAGGGCTTTGCAGGTGTCCATGCTATAGAGTTCACAAGTGTGCTCTCACTTTCTCTCCCTTTCCCCTGCAACTCGTCTTTCTCTGTCTCTCAATCTCAAACACATGTGTGTGGATACGCGCGCACACACACACACAACTGTTTCTCTTTATAGAAGCTGGACTGTTTATCAAAAACCCCAGGTGTAGGAGTATTTCAAATGATTTTTGGAAACTGAAATAATTTCAGAGATAATAAGCATCAAGACTGTGGGTGTAAAATACAAACACTGAGCAAACTCATATTGAAATCTTTACATTTAGGAGAGGTGGGCTTTTATTTTTGTTGTTTTTTTTTCCAAAGACATCATCATTTATGTGGTTTGAACATAATCTTTCCTCTGGAAATTAGACATCACAAAATACAGCACAGAGATGTAGCTGATTAATTGTATAAAGGGCTCAGTCGCTTCTGAGCGAGGCTTCATCCTCTTTCAGGCATGGCAGCCTACGAGAATAAATTTGCTTTGAGTCATATATTTTACATAAACCAAAGAGGTTACCCCTAAGATGAACTGTCTGGCTTATTGTTCTCCACCCCCACTGTGTCCCACATACCATTATAGGAAGGCATCAGCAGTTTCAGAACTTGAACTTTCTCTCAAAAATGTCTCTGCTTGAACCAAACAGGATTTCTACTTTAAAAAAAATAATCATCACTGTGCTATTTGTAATGAATGATTATGGGTTTGTTGTGCTTTGAGATGTAAAAGTAATCAGATAATATTTCTCACTTACCGTGAGTGTGGCAAATGGTGAAAAAAGTTTGCCCTCTTGGGTCCTCCTATGATTTTTGTCTCTCTCTGTTCACACTGTAAGACAAGCATTTATAAGATGCTGAGCAAGATTAGGGTTCTTGCAGCTTATCTAGCTTACTCCACAGCTCTTCCGTTTTACAGATGGAGAAAGTGAGGGCCAAAGCAACAAAGTGACTTGCCTAAGGCCATGCAGGGGTTACAACCAGGATTTCCTAATCGCAGTCCAGGATTCCAATAGAACAAAAGATTAAGACACTGGCCTATAATCACAGGCTCAGAAACATCAGTACTCTCTTAAATTGTAATGACATGATACAATGATATCTGGCCAGATACTGTTGTTATAAGGATAAATGAGATAATAAGTGTGAAATATTTATGTAAAATCTTAAATCACTAACTAGATGGTTGATGAAGATTGCAAAATATTTATTCAAGTCAAGGAAAAAATGAGAACTATTTATTTATTTTTTTCAAATAAATAAAACTTCCAAGGCCATTTTAAATGATGCTTGACTACATGCTTTTTTTTTTTTTTTTTTTAACCTGAAGTTTCCTTTGCAGAGTTCAGTACTAGGAAGTTTCCTATCATTCCAGAAAGAGAAAGAATTTGTTTTAGGCTACCATAGAACTAACAATCTTCAACCAGACACAAGTGTGACTAAGGTCAAAAGCAGAAACACTACACTAAACTTTAAGATGGCATTTGCTGACTTAAACACTGGGCAGGAAGTGTAAACTCTGAGCAGAGCAACCCCAATCAAATAGGTAAATAACATGTTTGGCACCAAAGCCTTTCCCTCTAGAGCAAAGAAGACTGGAAGAGATGATTGGATGTTACCTACTTCACAAAGATATGCTCAAGAATAGCAGTACATGATGCTCATGGAACTTTGAAGATATAGGTTGAGGACAAGGAGAGTCACCAGTCAGATTGGCAGACCTTTCATGCTTTGGAAGCAGGATCAGATTTGTTTGGAGTCAATCGCAGGAGGAAGTTCTCATGAGACAAAGACTTTCTAACAATCTAAACTGTTAAAACATGGAGCCAGGCTGCCTCTGAGAAAGTAAGCACCTCAACCAAGGAGTTGTTAGACAGAAGCTGTAGAAAGGATGCTGAAGGGGGAAGAATCAAGCTCAGAAGAGCTGCAGACCACATAAAGTCCTCTGTGGTCTGCTAACCCCCTAAGACTCTCTCTGAAAGTCTAGAATTTCTTTTTTCTAAATAGAAAGGATGCTAAAGAAGCATGAGAGTCAGAATGACAATAGACAGAGAAGAAGATTCTTGGGTGGCCTCACCTTTCTTCTCCCATAAGAGGAGAATGATGGAATCCATTGCTCAGGGAAATGAAAAGCCAGTAAATTTTCAAGGCAATAAAAGGAGCTGCCTCTAGTCCTATATTTAAGCAACATGCAGAAGTCATTGCTTTCACACATGGTAGGTTTGTTTGCTTGTTTGTTTTCTTTCATCACAAAGGCTTCAGTGGCTGAAGTGATGGGATGCAGACTGTGCAGCTGGGTTGCACAGAGCTGCGTGGTGCAGGACCTAGAGGACTACACTCCAAGGACCAACAAACACAGCACTTGGCATGGGATGCAGTGGAGGGGGTGATGCTGGCATCTGTGCTGCTGCTTTTAGACACCAAGGGGATCATCAGAGAATGCCCCACTGTTTATCAAAATGTGTGTCATAGAATACTGATCACATGGAGTCCATGTTCAAGGGCCACCTTAAGGGAACATGGCGCATCCACAGCCCTCTCCTCTTCTCGATTTGCATGCAAGGCTATGAAAAGGATTGGAGCACAGCAACCTGTTTCATTTTGAATAATTCTTCTCTGCTCTCACTTATGACCAGGGTAACCATTTTTACCTGAGACTACTACCATCCTGGGGGCTGAGGCTCCTTAGTGAACATGGTGGGTAACATGCTTTAGTAATCCCCTGGAAGACTAATAATCAGTTACATAGGGACTCACAGAATGTCAGAACCGAAAGCAACACCAAATTTAATGTCATTCCTCTAATTTTTATTTTTATTTTTAAATAAAGAAAGCAGAGGCCTGGAAGGGTTGTACCAAAGTATTGACCAGCAGCCAGTAACCCTGACCTACAAGAACCTGAAATTTTAAAATATCAGCAAATGAGTGTGCAACATTAAGTCATGGATTATGATGTAATATTATATTATCCATAAGGTTTTATGGGAATTACAAAAGTCCTGGACCTGGAATCCATAGAATTGGCTTCTAACCTGAGGTGTCTGGCTTTTCCACCGTCACGGCTTGGGCCCATCATTCCACCTTTATTAACCCTGGCACTCTCCTCTCTCAACTGGGGAGAATGATGCTTGTCTGGCTGATTTTACAAGTTTCAGGGAGAACCTGAGAGAGAAAGGATGTGACCGTGGTTTCTAATTGTAAGGTACTGTATAAATGATAGAGATCTGTCTTCCTCCTAATGGGTTGATGCTATGGCTGGCTTCAGGAGGGTGTTATTTTCCATTGCTTTCCTGTTTTGTGACAAGCGTTTGCATGAATCTCTCCACTGACTCCATCTTTCAACCACTTTCACTGGTTAGTGAGGTGACGTGTTACCTCAGTGTGGAAGCTCTCAGCAAAGTTAATTACCACCTAAAAGGAGGCATGGAATTGATGACCTTACACACACACATGAGCAAACGGACTTGCAAGGGAAGGCAGAAAGTTATGGGTAGGGCCGAACCCTCAAGCAGAGTTTTGGATATTTGCCTCCTAATTCTCATAAATAGCCTTGAAGAAAACAAAGGCTCCTAAATTGTGTTGACAGAACTAAATAAATTTTAAACAGAATAAAAAGAAGAAGCCAGCAACGCCACCACCAAAGAACATAGAGGGAAAGAAACAGAATGACTGGGTGGATGAATTGGTGGAATGTTATTGATGTTATTGATGATCTGATTGTAGTGTGAGATCTTAAGTGAAATGAATTGGTGGTTTCAGTTCCGGATATGGTATGCAAAGAAAAAAATTGCTCTCTGATATTCAGAGCTTCCTCGGCTGTGCTTCAGGAAGCCGCACGCCTGAAGCTGAGCGTGGAAACCAACTCATTTCTAGCATCTTTGAGATGGGCCTCTCCAGCCTCAAGACTGTGGGCAGGACCTGAGGCCTAATGGGAAACCAGAATTGGGTCTGGCCAAACCTGGAGCAGATCAGAGAGAAAGTTGTCAGAAGCATGCCTTTTTTTAGGGTACTTGTCTGCCCAGAAAAGACAGGCAGTGGACCCTCTGATCAAACTATCCCTGAAGCTTTTATTTTCAACTTGAGGTTCATGGTAGGTGGGTGGCCTGAAATGGGAAAAAAACAAAAATCCAAATGCAGTGCTTACCTTATTTTCAGAGTCACATTAAAGCAGGTTGGCTGACTAACCCGCTTGGGGGAATAACATGACCCTGAGGCTCTGGGTGTAAAATGTGTCCTGTATTTTCACACCAACAAGTCCTAGAATGAGTGAACCATTCTTCTTGGCTGTCCCAACAATCTGTGGATTTGGTGTGCTTTGTGCCACCCAGGTACTAAGTAGGCCTAGGTGGAGTATTTTTAATAACTTACTTAGAAGAGTAAAGCATGTTAAAGATAATCTTTTCCCCTTTATATCTCCAACAGAGTCATACTTAATATGTCAGTTAAACTGAGGCATGACGGAAAAAAAGCTCAGATCTTCTCAAAGTGACCATTTTAAGCCCTGGCTAGTGGCACAGTGGATAAGGTTCCGGCCTGTGAACCCAATGGTTGCTGGTTCAATTCCCCAGCCAGGGTGTGTAACCAGGTTACAAGCCAGGCCTCCAGCCAGGTCCACAGCTAGAGGCAGGTGAAAGGCAACCAACCATACATTGGTGTATCTCTCCCTCTCCGTCTCTCTCCCTCCCCCGCCCTCTGAAAATAATAAATAAAATCTTTAAAAAAATAAAGGTGACCATTTTTAATCTTGACCCTTAGATCCTAAATCAGTGGTTTGCAGACTTTCTGTTGACCATACTAAGATGGCCTTTTGTTTCCATTTAATCAACATGTTTAAAAAAACCCAAAACTTGTTTAAGTATAATAAGAATGATGGTTTAAACGAAAATTCAGTGAGAGACAAGATGGTATTGGGGAGTGGTGACCAACAAAAGACTTGGTTTAGGATCAGGAGATCTGAGTTCACTGATTCCATGACCTCTGGCAAGCCACTTAATCTCTCTAAACCTCACTTTTCTAATCTGTAAAGTATGAAAAGGGGCTACAAAATGACAGAACTTATTTTAAAGCATTTACCTTATAAATGGTAAGGACTATGCAAAGGTTCAGAGTCATTACTCTATATAAGCTTTTAAATATTAATGATTCATTTGTGCTAGAAGTGAAATTTCAGACTTCATCATAGAATAAGTATTAATCTTCCCATTTTTTTTTCATCTGGACAGCACTAATAAAACATATTAGTCCATATTATTGATTTATTTGCATTCCAATTCCAAAAATGTATTCAAAGTACCTTCTAAGGTATAGAAGCATAACAGCATCAGCAAAACATAAATAAAGGATTAAAATCTAGTCATGAAAGGAAAGAATGAGGAGGAGAAAGAAATCTCAGAATCAGAATAATTGTAATGAAGCATAGAGTTTGATTCGAGCTTCCCAGAAGCTTAGACAAAAAGGGAAATGCTTTGTATTATGGAATCCTCTTCATCTAGTTCAGGAAGAAGAGCTGTATATGTATCAGGGAGGGGGATCCAAATTATTTCTGGCGACAAACTCCACAAGAAACATATCATGGGCATCTTTACTTATGGAGTGTCAAAAAATATGATCCGTAGGATCTTCAAGAGAAAATGTAGCCAAGATACTGTTCCAGTCTAACCACTAGGCGATATTTCCCTCTGTGAATCAGTGCTTGTCTTCCCAGAACAAACAAACAGCAAGATGATTAATAAAAGGAGCGGGCTGTCTTAAAAAAAAAAAAAAATAGGACAGTGAAATCAGAATGTTTGCCTCTGGCTAGGGCGTGCCGCTGACCGGGTTCTCACGCAGGCAGTCACCATTCATTAGGGGAGTCAAACAGGCAAGGCAATCTACAAGGTGCCTTGCACAAGGTCACTTGGTGTCTCTGAAACTGAGTCTGCATCCTGAGTTTCTTAATATGATTTTTTAGGTCACAGTGTTCTAGGCAAAACTCCCTGTTGATGTACATCTCTCATGCAAGATTTAGATCACCTCTTTTTGGGCAGAGCTCCATGGAAACACCGCCCATGACTTCTGAAACAGAGTCCGATTGGGTCCTGGTAATGTTCAGCTGGACTGGACAGTGATCTCTGCGGTTGACACATTGCTGGACAGTTGGCAAGCCTGAGACTACCAGGATCTAGTCCTTGTAAGCTATTATTATTTTTATGCTACAGTAAATTCTTATTTACCTAAAATGGCTAGGGAGTGGGATATTCTAGGTAATAGAAAATTCTGGTTTGTCTGGTTATTATTTATATCATTTGTTGATCCTTGGCTTCCAAATAAGTAAATTACAACACACTTTGCTAGGCACTAAAATTGTATACTGTATGATTTAAGCTTTATTTTGATAATTCATAAGAAACTTTATGATCTATTAGCATTCAATATCATCATTAAGATGGTAACCTCATTTTCTGGGATTCTGGGTAGAAATGCAGAAGTCATAGAAAATTGGGCAGCCTGTGTGGTAACTCCCAACCAGGCTATTGAATTTGCTGTTGCAATTTAGATGTATCATTTCATCTTGGATATCAATTTATTGGCAAATGAAATGGTAAACAAAAAGATATTAGCAAAGTATCTGGTGTCTGATAAGTTATTGTTCTATCTTTTTCCCCCTCCAGAGCATCACAATAAAAAGAAAAGAATCTGATTCATTTTATTGGCCAGTTTAGTATCTGAACAAATTCGATGCATAGCTCAATTCATTACTTTTGTCAGGGATCACAGAAAGAACATGGCAAATTCCATCTTTATAAAAGGAAATGGAGGCCCAGACAGGGAGCACAACTCTTCTATGGCCTTGTGGCTGTGACGGTTTTGAGTTGATGGTGGAACCTGTTTCCCCTGGGGCAAAGGCCAGGCTCTTTTTTAGCAGTTCTGCACATGGCGGCAACACTTGGAAAGATGGAGGACAAATGTTCCCTTTGCGCAGGCACTCTAGGAACTCTCCATTATCAATGCTGTTTGAAGGTCATCAAAGCCCCCTTCTGTAGAAGGGCCCTGGCTTACCTCTGAAATGGTTCATAGTGTAAAGGACTAATGAAGTCCCCAGGATCCAGTCAAAATGAAAACTCTTCAAAAACAGTGAAGAACTATACAACTCCCCATTCCTGCCAAGAGTCACTTTATCAAAAGTCACCAGAGAGGTTTAAATTCTTAGCATCTTTCTTTGTGTTCGCCTATGTCCCAAAACTTGATTCTTTCCTATCATAGCCTCTTACGTACTTTCAATGGTAAATCTGGACTCACTGAACTTCCAAATTAATTTATGGTAAACTCTTCCCTGTATAAGAAGGGGAAGAAGGAAATGAATGGTTTTAATGCTGATTGCATTTTTGAAAGGCAGGACTCCATCATTTCAAAACGAGTTGCTCTGCTGGTTTAGAAGTATTTTCTTTCCCTTAGTTTATTCTGACTTGTCTTTTTTCCCCCTTCTTAACCATTCTCTGTGCTCTCACTCCTGCCTTTGATCACAGGCCAGGAAACCTGCTGTTTTCACATGGGAAAGCACAGAGAGCTGAGACCTCTACTGCCTTCCAGAGGGAAGGAGGAAGTCCCACATGGGACTAGTCCAAGGGTCTGAGGGCCTCAACTCCTGCTATTACTGTTGCCAGAAAGGTACTTTTCATATCTGGCTTTCTAGATCACATCTTTTTAGCTCCAGGAAACTTTTTCTCAGAGACCTCTTCCCCCATCCCACCTCCCATGCACAAGTGTTTTTCTGATATTTTATGTAAATGTCTTGTGTTGATTATGGATAGATAACTGATCACAGGATCTTCTAGAAAGGAACTATAATGGTTATGTGTCCGGGCCCTTTTATCAGTGATCATGTAGGTAAGAAGGGGAAGCAGACAGAACAAGTCTCTCCATACTGCCTACCTCATTCCCTCTCAGGCTCCTCCAGTGACTGCCATTGCCTACAAGACACATTCTAAACTTTGGGCCATGGCACTCAAAGGTAGGAACAAGACCTGGCAAAAATTGACACCAGGTAAACGTTGTTTGAACAAATAACGAGGCAGGTCTCTCAGATCTGGCTGACCCCTCTGTCCCACCTCTTTCAGAGAGGTGATAAATCCCCCTTCCTTCTTTTTACATTCTCTGCTGTAGCCAAACACACCAGCTGCCTCCCCACCGCTGCCCTGCACTTCCACCCCTCCATGCCCTCATTCCAGCACTTTTATAGACTGCATTGTTAAGGCCATTTCTGTCCACTGAATAGGAGTAAGTATTTACTCCTTGGTGAAGTGCTCCCTCTTTCCTACTACAATCTACCAACCTTCTTCCACCTGGACTTTCCTCTCTGTTCCCAAAGAACTCAGCTGTCACCTGAGTGCATTACTGATCTCTCTCACTGGAAGCAGAACCCCCTGCAGCCAAAATCCATTTCATCTTTCTCTGGATTCTCCACAGCACCTCACATCAAGCAGGACATGTGGCGGGCATCAGAACAGGCCCTCTGGCTTGAATTGACTTTCAGGTCATCTTCTTTAGCTTGACAGAGAGCCAACGGTATGGCCTCCTCCATCTCTTCTTCTCCATCAGAAGCTGAATAAGGAAGTATTTCAGTTCTCACCTCTGACCTATATCTACACAAGTCTACCCTGAAAACTGCCACCAACTGGGTAAACAAAGGTGGCCACTGGGGCTGGCTAACATAGCGGCACATGCGCACCTGTCTAGGCTCCTGCGAGGCCCTGGAAATTTACAAGAATGTATAGCTGTGCTGTTGCCCAGCGGGGTGGAAACCTGTTTTGCTTGAGGCTTCTTCCCTTAGCAGGTATGTTGGGATATTGTGAGTGTTGCCAACTGGGACAGGAGGACAGCAGCCTGTGCCCAGGTTTTATTTATACCGGTGCAGCAGGGCTCCACGGACTTTTTGATCCTTAACCATGAACCTGGGAGCCCTTTAGTTCTCTCAAGCAGTCAAGCCAGGAAGTCTCTCTGACTCCAATAGCAACAACCAGTTATGATTTATGGACCCTCAGAACCTGGATTGTCAGAGCCGGAGGTAACCTTAAAAATCACCTCATCTGATTCTTTAGTGCACAAATGACACGCCAGACCAGGGTTGCCTTGCTTTTAAAATGAGGAAGATTGACAGTATTTATTCATTTAATAATTCATGCGTCTACCCACCCATCCCTTCATCCAATGATCTTTAAGCTAACTCATTTGCTTAATCTCCATTAACACTAGGCTCCCAGCTTGGGCATGGCTCTGTATATAAAAACATGACTAAGACATGGTCCCTGCTTGCCACACACACTCACACACACACACACACACACACACACCCTTATGATTCAATGTGATGTGTTATAATGCAAGTGTGAACAAAGCGTGTTATGAGCACCTAGAAGGCAGTGACTAATCTACTCTGTTTGGAAAAGTGAGGGAAGATGTTAAGAAGAGGTGATATTCACACAAACCTTTAAAAGTAGGGAAAGGGTTCTATAAACAAGGAGGGAGAATAGGGAATCACAGAGAGAGGGCAGCCTCAGGAGAGTGTGCAGCATACTGTGAGAGCAGTGAGCTGCTGGTAGACTCCGGAGGAGGCTGGGTGCGTGCAGCGTGGGGCATGAGCTATGGCTGGGGGTGAAGGTGGTATGGAAGCTTGTTGGTAGCTATAACAGTAGTGCAAAGTGCTTGACCTTTATCTTGGGGGCAACAAGGAGTTTTTCAAAGTTTTCAGATAGGGCAGTGTCACACCAAGTTTACATTCTTAAGACTTTTTTAGCCACAGTAAGAAGAGGCTGAAATTGACTGGCTGAGAGGGCTGATACAATTGTTCTAGAACAACAAAGGCAACCGGAGAGCTGTCACACAAATGAATCAGATCATGTCACATCTTTGCTTATGATCCTCCACACTCCATACTTGCCTCCCAACTATATACTCTTCATCACAAATTCATGTTGTTGTTTTTATAATAATATTCATTGCTGTATTAAATAATCTTATTTGTTTGACTGTAATCATTTGCCTCCAATCTTAAAAAGAGAGCACCATCAGAGCCTGAGCTATGTGCACCTTACACACCATTGTACCTCCAGGTTTAGTACAGTGCCTGGGACATAACAGGTACTCACAGAGAGTTTCCATGATGATTAATGAGAACCTGACCTCAGGAAGTGATAATGAGAATGGAAAAGAGATGGCTTTTTTTTTTTTTTTTTTTTTTTTTTTTGAGAGTAGGGAAGGGAGGGAGACAGAGAGGGAGAGAAACATCAATGCATGGTTGCCTTTCACCTGCCTCCAGCCACAGACCTGGTTATGTGCCCAGGCTGGGGGATCGAACCAGCAACCTTTGGGTTAAGAGGCCAGCACCTCTCCACTGAGCCACCAGCCAGGGCTAGGACATGGCTTTTAAAGGCAGAAAAACAGATCCTCCCTCCCCAGGTTCATTATGTACTTAATGAGTAGATGGTAACTGGTCTTTGGAGAATGAGGTTATGTTGTTAGCTGGCTACATTTACTACCCACATTTGAGAATTTTTAGGACCGTCAACCCTTTTATTTCCTCCTGCTCTTTACTCCATGTGTTTCCCCAAATTATCCATCCCAGATACCCTACTTTGTGCTTTTCTATCTTCTAGGCCCACCTCTGCCACTATCTAGTTTTCAGAGACTTGTTTTTCCTTAACTATAAAATGAGTGTGTTAGCCAAGGACCTATAAGATGTTTTCTAACTTATATGCCATGAGTCTAAATTTCCCCAGCTAGGGTAAAAGTTCTCTGTTTTCGTTTTTCGAAAAAGCATACAAACAATGATTCTACACAAAAATCTCATAAAATGCATTTTTTTATTTCTCTGTTGTTCATTTCAATTTCTCATCCTAAGTATATTTAGAGCTATAATCAGAGCACATGTTCAACTTTATGTTCCACTCATCCTTCAACATCATTTGTTATATGCTTTTCATGTTGCCACAAAGTCTTCTCATTTATCATTTTAATGGCTACATAATTTTCCATGGAGTTAATATATCATAAATTATTTAACCATTCCCAAATTGTTGGGAATTTGGATTCTTTCCAGGTTTTGATATTTTAAAGAGCTTTGAACATACAGGTTTCTTTCTTTCTTTTTTTTTTTTTTTTTTTTAGTTATTTTCCTTAGGGTAAATCCCTAGGAGTGGGATTATTAGATGAGTTTTATAGCTTTTGAAAAGTATTGCTAAATGTCTCTCCAAAAGGATGGTTTCAATTTGTATCCAATTTGCACTCCATGCACTAGTGTGCCAGTTTCACAGAAACCTTGCCAGCCTGTTTTTAAAAATCAATTTTCTTTATTTTCTCGAGTTAAACTTGTATAAAATGGAGCTTCTTGATTGTTGCTGTATTGAAATTATCATCAGTCAGGCTAAAGTTTTAATACAGCTCTTGGCAAATAGAAGCACTCAATAACCCAGTGTTGTTATTATTACAGAAAGAGGCATCTTAGGAGGGCCAAGCATGCTTGTGCTACCCTCTAACTCAATTTTTTTCTACCACTGTCTCCAGTTCAGCATACTATACAGATATTTATCCTTCCTGTCAATGTTTTCTCCAATTCAAGCACCACCAAGCATCCTCTGTTCCAAAGTGTCCAACATCCCTTAAGCTAAACCGTCATGAACCAAGCTCCCTGATTGTTGATTCTTTCCACCCTTTTATTTCTCTTTCAAGAGAGGGTCCTCACTAGATTCCCATGCTGATATGCTTTCCCAAATCTGCCTCTTACATTCATCTGAAGTCTTTCTCCAGAGTTAGCCTCTCCTATTCCTCATCTTCCCCGAGGTAGCCTTTTGGCTATTTGAAAATGAGGACATTCCCTGGGGGCTGTTTTCTTCTCCAAGTTGAATATCTCTTCTTTAAGCTATTCCTTATCCAAGTTTTGGTTTTCCTCACAGTCCTGGTTGCACTCCTCTGAGTGAGTTGCAGTCCATCCAGTTCTCCCTGTAAGTGCTGGGCCTATTTATTTACTGAAATGTATGGACATCTCACAAGGGATACAAAGAAGAATAAGACTTAATCCCTGATCTCCATATACTCAGAGATAAGTGGGTCAGAGAGGAGCATCACCATCCCAGGTTTTGTCCTTAGAGAATTCTTAGGCAATAGCCTTATGGGTTGGTCAGGTATGACACCCTCAGGAAAATCCAATGGTGCTTTGTTTAACCAACCTTATATAGGGTTCATTGGTAAAGTAATGACTGATCTACCAATAAGAAGCTACCATATAACATTTGATGAAAACCTCACAACATCTCAGAACATGAATTTCTGAGGCTTGCACCATGAGAAGGATTCTAGGAATTATAGTGGATGATACCCACAAGCAGAGCTGATCTGGGGTCATGCCTATGATGGAGGCTAAAACACCTACCTAGCCCTCTGCCCAAGGGAAGCTGATGAAAGCCAGTTTCTTAGGTAGGAAGAAAGGGAGCCTACTAGTTAACCAGCAATGCGATGAAGAGAGAAATCTCTGGTACCATTGTACTATTGTTGGATGATATGGGTTATGTTTCTTAATTTCTCTGAAACTCGGTTTCTTCATCTGTAGAAATGGGTAGGGTTGGACTATTTTATCTGTAGTGTCCTGTCCAACTCTGATACTCTGTGATCTATAGAACAGCAGATTCTGATTTGCCCCTCTCAGTGACTTCTCTCATCCTCCCTCACCCATCCCACAATAGCTCAGGCAAGAAGGTGATCTCATTAGTCACTAGGAAGATGTTGGAGAGTCTGTTGGAATCCCATGATCTCTGCAGCTACTATGGTGATCATGCCCAGTTGCAGTTAAAATCTGTTGCTGGCAGGATTTGTACCTAGCTTAGCAAGCCTGGTGCTATAGCTGCTATTTCTGATTTCCTCTCATTAAGGCAAACCACCATCTTATTTTATTTTTATTTCCCTGCATGTTTTGAGTTTGCTGTTTCTCTGCTCTTATTATTAAAACAGATATAATTAATAACTTCTGGCACAAAAAGTAGCCAGATTGGACAACCTGCCCTTTGCTTTCTCGAATTGTCTCCTGAGCAATCTGTGAATCTGAATTTATAGCCTGGACCTCATACAATGGATTGTTTTCTAATCCCCAGAAAGAACCAGGAACTCATTCATTGCCAACTTGAAGAAATAAAATTCTCTTTGTAGTTCCTACTGGAAGTTTTATTCAACTTCTTCACATAACTGAAAGTAACATGTGGTCTTATTCTTTCTTAAACCTCTCTTGAAAAGATGATTCTATAGACATCTTTGGCCACCATTCCAAAATTTCCTGAGCTGGGTCATCAGGAAAGAGTTAGTAAGCCTTAACTAACTCACTCCTCAACTTCTGTGGCAGCCTCGACCCATTTCCTTAGCAGATAGGAAAAACAAAGACTCACCATTCTCTTTTTAATTTTCTTTATTTTTTAAAAATTTATTATTTTTAGAGAGAAGGGAAGGGAGGGAGGCAGAGAAGGAGAAAAACATCAAAGTATTGTTGCCTTTCACCTGCCTTCAGCTACGGACCTGGCTGGAGACCTTGCTTGCAACCTGGTTGTGTTGCCCTGGCTAGAAATTGACCCAGTGACCTTTGGCAGGCCAGTGCCTATCCCCTGAGCCACCAGCCAGGGCTCTTTTTTGATTTTCTTGGAGGAAATTGTTAAGGATCTTATAAGTGGCCTCTATTTTTACTCTAAGCGATCACAATTTCTTGGCCTTTTAATTTATTATTATTATTATTTTTACTTCAGGAAACAGCCCAGAACATTAGGCATTTTTAATTCTGTCATTTGAACTCTTGTTAATTTTTCCATGACTCTTTAAATTGACAGAACCTAAATTTTGCAAATGTGATCGCATAGTAATGCTCACTTAGCTACTACATTTTTCCTGGTGCTGTGGAGGAATACATATTTGAGTAAAATAAGATTTCTGCTCCCAAGTAGCTTACAGTTTATTACCCTAGTAATATGATAATATTACTATAGCTGAGTTTTGTTGAGTTATAACAGTGGCATAAATTTGTCTACATATGGAATCGCCTGGGGAGCTTAAGGAACTATTGATGGCTATATCCCATCCCCCAGAGATTCTGATTTAAGTAGTAATTTGGGATGTGCTCTTGGCTTTAGGAGTTTAAAGATCCCCCAGGTGATTTTAATGTACAAACTACACACTTTGGGGACTACTGGTATAATCAAAAAACTGGGAGACACAGAAAAGACAATTCATTTTACTAAAGAAATTGAGAGAGTTTTCATGAGAGAGCTTAGTATAAAATTTTATTGAGAATTCCATTGAACAGTGAGAATTAAGTTGCTGGCTTTGAGGTTATGCAGATTGGAATCTGAACCTCAGTTCTATATATTAGTGGCTGGCTGTGCACTCTTAGATGAGTTATTTACCCTGTCTGAAGTACTGTCATGATCAAGAGCACACAGAATCTAGATGAATATAGGGTACATGAAAGAAATAGTGGGAGGAAAAGTGGGAGGTGGGGGGCATAGTGTTTCCTGCTGCAAGAAGGTGGGGATTTGCAAAAGGGCAAGCTCAGAGGAGACAGAAAGTAACAGGTGGATGTTATAGAGGATCAACTGTTCCTAATGTCCAAAAAAAATCTCTCCCTCCCCCTTCCCACCCAAATCAAAACCTGTTCAATTGAGTTTCTGTTATGATCCAGAATACAAATCAAGAAATTTGGCTAGAGAGCTAGACCAGAGTCATGTGAATAACTGATTGTTATAAGAAAAGTGTGTACAGTAACCTCTTCATCAGTTGCTTCCTATGATTTCTGCTACTCGGACCTTCTGATACTCCCAATGAAAACAAAGGAAATTATGAAATAATTCCTATTAAATGTATAATGAAACCTCAACAATTAAAAATTCAGAATAAAGAAAAGAAGGCTGAAACTAAAATACCTTTACTCTGAATAAAGCTAGATCTGCCCAAGTTAGCATCAATTGCCTTTAATGGTTCCATTGTAAGGTTTCTTTAAATAACAAGTGGTTATTACACTGATAATGTTGGTTCCCTAAATTTGGTCATGAGGCCCAAGATAGAACTGAAAGGAATGAAGAGCTAGTTTTGTTAGAGTATACTGATGAATTACAATGGGAATGTCATATGCACTGCAAATACTTGAAAGAAGAAGCTGTTGACATTTTGCAGAATAAAATCAAGTCATTAAATATATAGCCAGCAAGGGCTTTTGCCTGGTTTTCTTTTTTTCTTTTATTGCATCAATTTTATTTTGGTGGGTTAGAACTATTAATAAAAATTTTCTTAATCCCTTTGTGGAACAAGGCAGAGTAAAAAGATTAAGTACCTTCATTCCATATATACCATGTTCTCAACATAAAAGAGAACTTACATTCATTGATATCTACTATGTTCTTATAGGCATTATACTTTTAATTCTTTGAAAATCACCATTTTCAGGTATTATTATTTTAATGTTGCATGGGTCTCATAGAATTGAAGAAATTGCGTGAGTCTCCAACTGGCAAGTGGGAGAGATGAGAGTAAATCCAGGCCTGACTGACCCCAGGGCTCATGTTCCTTCTCTGACATTGGGTGAGTCTCTGGAATGGGAAAGTTGCCCAAGGTTGGTTAAATAACCTGAGTGCGCTGTTTTCCTATAATGCTTTCCTCTTTCTTTAAAAGTGCCTAATTATTTCACTCAGCGAGACCTCAAATCTTACTCCAAACAACTGTTTTCCAAAGAATTGGTCATTTTCCATGTTTTTAATGTTGGGGAAAGAAACCCAACCAGCTATTATTCTGTTTTTACTCCATTACCTCACAAGAACAAAAATAATGATTAAAATATCTAAAATAAAATTTAAATGTGCAAATGTAGGAGAAAGACACCTCCTGTCTGGGAGAATCCAAAGAAATATAAATAGATTTACATGTATTCTTTGTGTGAAATGCAGTGGCCACAATTCAAAGTAAGATGTTAACAGGATATTAATAAGAATAAATTGGGGACAAACATGGGATTATGAAATAAGTTCAAAAAGTCACTTAAGTGAGGAGCAGCATACTCTGAGATTGGGAGTCTTTTCTGTCCTGTTCCATGCTGACCCTGCAGAGACAGGCCTCCCTCTTACCACTACTTCTGTTGAGTAGATCTGAATACATTCTTTGCACCCAGAGGTTACAGAAGAGCAAGAATACTAGCCTGTGCCCTTAAGGAGCTTTAGTACGGCTGTTGAATCTGACTTTGGTTTTAGTGAGCAAACCTGATGCCCAAGAGATTATTAGAGTTTATTTTACCAGGCAGGCTAAGTTTCTGGGCTGAATAAAGTGACACTGAATTTGGATTCAAGTCAATTCTCACAGTGGTGGAGCTTAAGGGAACCTCAGACATACTCATCTAAACCTTCATTTTATATAAGAGTTTCCAGAGAGGCTTAGGAAGAAGAGGGTCTGGCCAGGGCGGTACAGTTAACTCGTGGTAATGATCTTGACTATTTGTTAGGTACCAGAACCTATAATACACACTTTACATATTCAATTTCTTAAGTAATCTATGACAATGCTGTGAGTTAGTTACTGCCCCCATTTGAAGATGAGAAAACTAAGGTATTGAGTTTGAAGCTGCCTGAGACCACACACTGAGTAAGCTGTAGAGATGAGACTTGAATACCAGTATGTCTTACTGCAAAACTCATCTTCCTTTTAACCATTACACAGAGCTGGGACTCGTGTCCACAGCCAGGTTGATTTTGGTAATGTTTTCTTTGGCAGAGAGAACCTTTGAGTATATTCAATGATTTATTTGACATGTGTTTCTTCTGAGGGCCCACTATGAGCTAGACCCTGGGGATATAAATAATTAATAAGTTCAGGTTCTTAGCCTTCTGGATCTTAAAGTATAATGGAATGACTTACACTTGAAAAGGAAAATTACAGTACAGAGTGGAAAGTGTTATTATGGAGATATAAACAACTGCTGTGGGAGATCGGGTAGAGCAAATAGTTCTGCCTGGAAGGAATAAGGGGTGACCTTGTGGAGATGGTGAAATGTGAGTTGGATCATGAAATATGACTGAGTTTTCCAATCAGAGAAGAGAAGTACATTCCAGAAAGGGGGAACAGCATGTGCAAAAGCCCACAATTGTGAAAGATATTGGTATGTTGGGGTAAGAAGTTCAGGGAGACTATGTGGGGTAAAGAGGCTGAAGATAAAGCTTGGAAACAGATTGTGAAGGATGTTCTGTGCTCCCATCAATGGATCTTATCTCAATTCTATAAGCAATGGATCATCAATAGGGATTTCTAAGTAAAGGCATGTTTAAAAAGGCTACTTTTTAGACAGGTAACCCAAGGAGACATGGAGGATGGAGAGCAGATATATCAGTGGCTCTGCTGAAAATGAATGAGAACTTGAGCCAATGTATGGTGGGTGGCCAGGCAGGATGGATGAGAGGTGTCTGCTTCTGAAGTAAAGCTCCTAGGGTTTGATGACTGGAATGTGGAGGCCGAGTGAAGGAAAGAAAGTGTCTGAGAAGGACCTGGTGATTTCTAGTTTTAGAGGTGTGGATGTGAGTGCTATTAATCAGGGCTGAACACAAAGGACATGGAACAGGCTGAGTAAGGCTAAGGTGACAGGTGGGGGTGGGGGATGAATTTGCTTTTGAGCATGTTGTTTTAAGCATCTGCAAAAACACACCACTGGGAATGTGAGGTGTAGAGACAAATGTGGGGCTGGGAGAGAAGTAGAGACTGAAGGTGGAGATGCAGGAGACCTTACGATATTGATAGTACTTAGAACCAAGTAAGTGTCCTCAAGGAGATGTGCAAGGTGAGAATAGATTAAGACACATGGCTAGACCTGAGCATTCTTTATGGGCCCTTCTCAGTTGCAGAGTCCCTTATCCAGGCAGAGTCCCTCAGAGCAGGTTTTCCTTGAAGGACATGGACAAATAGGCCATTGCATGCTTAGTTCAGAGTCTCTACTAACTTACAATGGTTTCAAATAATTTGCTAAAATTAGTAACCCAATAACTATTTATTGAGAGCACAGTGCCTGGAAGGGCATGGAGTGATGAGTCAGACATGGCCTCTGTCTTCAAGGAGTTTCTGTCTAGTATTAGGGGAAGCTTAACAGCGCATTAAACAGCGAGTGTGAAAGTGCTTAGCAGGGTACCTGACTTAATAGGTAAGTGGTTATTTTCATTTAAAGAATGATATAAGCAATTATCTGAGAGAAGGCATATAGGTGGCTCTGAGGAAGAGGAAATTTCTTCGATTTAGCAAAAGGAGCAAGGAAGGCTTCTTAGAAGATGTGGAATAGAGGCATGAAGCATGGGTAGGATCTGAGCAGGCAGAGGTGGGAGTTGTTGGGGAAGGGGCTGCATTTCAGATAGAGAGAAGTCATTTGCTGAGCAGCTGTGTTTACAGGTAGAGCCAGCCTTTAAGAGGGATCCTAGGCAGTTCTGTGTCTCTTGTCTTATAGCCAGAACTGAGACTCATACCAAACCCTGGATTCCCAAGTCTGGGCAACTATAAGCAAGGCTACTTCCCAAGAAGGGTCAGAGGGCTCTGGGCAACCCCCATTCTGACTCATAATGGGACCAAACTGTTATAGTGGTTTATTTCACTTGGTCAAAACCAAAAAGATTTGAATGCACCTGCACTTCTTTTCATACCCTCTGCCTGGTGAGGAGGACAGCCGTTGTGAGGGGCAGGGAGCGCTTCCTAATTGCGGTCCTGCGGCCCAAGCCCCACGTGAAGACTCTTGGCGGTCTCACTCAAATGAGGTGGGGCCGGCTAATTGCTCAGCCACAAGTGAAGGATGCTTTGCTTATCTTCCGGAGTCATCTGGGCGGTTTTATAAGTTGTAGATTTCAGAAGATTGGTGCTACTCTTTTAAAAAGGTGAGGGGATAGGAGAGTTCAGGGAAGCAGGGTGCCACCTGCCAGAGGGCTCTGCCTCTCCTCTCTCATCCCTACCAATGACCAACAATCTCCTTCTCTCCACCAAATTAGACACATTGGAAATACAGAGCAAATGGCCTCATGAAAAGAGAGAAGGCAGGAGAAAAAAAAATAGTAAAAGCTATAAAATGTCATCATACAAAATGAATTTTTTGTGAACTGCTTTCCAAAGCAAAGGGCTGCCTCCATTGTCAAGGGCACAGGAACTTGACTTATCCATTCAGGACCCTGGTCCCACCAACCACACCTGTATGGTGGTCATGAAATCAGAGAACTCTGAGATGTGTTATAATGACACTGTCTCTGGGGACTGTGAGGCCATAGGGGTCAGTGTTTTACATGCAACAATTAGCGATATGGACCTGTTTAAATTCTTTTGGCATCTGGGTTATTCGATGAGAATGATGATGATGATGATGATGATAGTGACAATAATTTCATCAATAACTTTCTGTAGTAGTGAGTCATACTGCTACAAAGCACTTTCACCTTTTATTGACTCATTTTTTTCAAAAACACACTGGAGATCCCAGTCACCTTCAGAGTATCCCCAAAAGATAAACTACCACCTCTAGTAAAATGGGCTCAAGTATAGATTGATTATTTAGAGCTGCATGTGGTGGAACTTATGGAATTGGCATGCCTTACCCTTGCCAGCTGGGTGACCTTGGACAAATCATTTCATACCTCCCAGTCTTAGCTTGTTCATATGTAAAATGTGTTAATAATAACTGTCTCAAAGGGTAATTGTAGGGATTTAAATGGCTTCATGTAAATAAAGAAGAACATTATAAACTCTAAAGCATTATGCAAATATTAATTACCATTTATACAAGGGTAAGCTATTTGCAAAAATACATGTAAATATAGTTTTGAGATGGCGGGTAGGATGTGCCTGAAAGAGCACTTTGCTTGGAATCAGAAGATATAGCTTCTATTTTGGTTCTGACAGGTCAGGTGGTAGCGAATGTGGCTTTCAGATAGGCAAACACAGCCATGCAAGTGGTGCATTCACCAGTTAAAAAACGGCTGCCACCATCCACCTGTCACCTTGTCACCTGTATTAGGTTGAGTGATAACCCCAAACAAAGGTGCCGTATTCAAATTTCAGAACCTGTAAATATGTTACTTTACATGGTAAAGGGACTTTGTAGATGTGATTAAATTAAAGATCTTGAGATTGGGAGATTATCCTGGATTATCTAGACATGTCCAATGTAATCACAAAAGTCTGTAATAGGTATGTGGGAGAGTCAGAGTTAGAATGGGAGCCAGGTGACCATGGTCGCAGAGATCTAAGCGACGTTCTTTGAATATAGATGAAGCAACCACCATTAAAAAAATACAAGTAGCCTTTCAAAGCTGAAATAGTCAAGGGAACACATTTTCCTTTAGAGCCTCCAGAAGGAACTCTGCTGACACTTGGACTTTAAAGCCCAGAAAATGCAGTTTAAATTTGGGCAAGTCACTGAAAATCCTGAGTCCATATTATCTCATTTGTAATTTGGGGATGAAATTTCTATGTTTACCTCACAAGGTCGTTGGGGGACTTAAGAGAAATGATGGCAATGAAAGTTCTTTGCAACCTATAAAATGCTTCACAACATGAATTCCTGCTCTCATTATCATCATTATTTTAGAAACAGAATTTCCTAGCTCAGTCTCTTTTTTTCACTCAACATATATGTTGTGGCAAGGGTCGCTCTGACCCTAGACAAGGGGAAAAATAAGTGTTTGTAAGAAGACTATCCTGTTGAGTATTGGATTATCCATGAACATGCATTTTCAATATAGATATGAAAATATTTTTTAAAAACCCAGATATTCTGAGGGCATTAAGTAATTGTTCAATAATATTGGAGATGGTGAAGTGGGGCAAGCTTCATTTGCCTTTCTCTTTGTGGAACTAAAAATAGAAATGACACTTTTCTAACCAGCAACAGGGTCATCTGAAAACGAGTGAGCTTTTAAGACGTCTCTTGGCCACAAGACCGCCAGGAGCAGAGGAGCTCTGCATTACTGCAAACCAGTGCCTGCTGTGTCTTGCCACTAAGAAATGGAAATCCCCACTAGTACAGGCTCTTTCTCAAACATTAAAACCACAATTTACCTAAAACTCACCCTTAATTCTTAGAATGGTTTATGCAATATAACCTCACTAACCTTCTCTAACTTGTTTAGGATCAGAAAACATCAAGCAAACCTCTGGTAAATGATCAGAAGAGCAGAGAATGTAAAAATGCAAGGGGGAGGAGTTGGTGCAAAGGTAATAACATTTATCAATCAACACATTCAAGATGCAAGACCATACTTTTTCATACTGTCTCATTTAATTCTCACCAGAATCCCATTTTGCACCTATTATTCTCATTTTATAGATCTGAAAGCTGAGGCTTAGAAAGACTAAGAAATTTTTGAGAACATCACAGTAAACTATGGCTTTCCAGACCAGTTCTACTTCATCTCTTTTTAAAAGAAGGAAAGTGAGGGAAATTAATTGCCCCAAAGTCACATATTTACTTAGTGCCTCTATGACTTCTAAAATTCATTAAATAGCTGGTCTTGATTCCCTCCTTTGAAACAATCCTAAAGCTCCCCAAATCCTTGCCAACTGAAGAAAATCAAAGCACTCCAGGGTGTTCTTCCATGGAATCCAGATTTGATACTTCTCAGGTATATTACCCAGGACTCTGAGTCATATTGAGGCCCATGGCTTTCCCATGGGAGGTTGAAGTTTCTTCTTGAACTCTTTGCCAAGTTCTTCTTCATGATGACCAGCACCCGGTGACAGTGATAAGCAGAGCCTTTGCAAAAAATTTCCCCATGCCCAATGCAAAGAGTAAAATAAGTATTGGCTTTGAAGCTGCAGTACTGGAAGTCAAGACCCAACTTGGCTATTGTCTCAGTTTACACTTGTGGGCCAACCAGGAGTGAGACTGGATAACATCCCAGGTTTGAATTTCTCACTTCCAGAAGATTCTTTTGATAGGCTTGGTTAAAATAAGAAATATAGGAGGCTAGTAAAAGGAAGTTCTAAGTCTAAGTAGATTCTGGCTTTGGCTCTCTGGAATCTAAACTCTTGTTCATTCAAAGAAAAGTCAGAACAATCCAGCACCTCTTCCTGAGAAGGTTCCCTCATGTTCCTTTGAGGATGATGATACAAGGGGATACTACAAGGCTGTAGTAGACTCAGTCGCTAACATTTGGGAGAGCGAAAGATGACGAGAGGGTTGATTGAGGGGCAGCAGGAAAAATGAAGTAGACTCTTAAGGAATAAAAATGCGCTGTAAGTGGAGAGAAGAATAAAGGAGATTAACCCAGTTATTTCATGGGACTGTGCAGACCAGCGCCAGGTTCTAAAGAGTTGAAGATCTGGACTCTGTTTCTCACTGAACAAGGTGCTTTTTGAACCTACCTAAGTCCTTAATTCAACCTCTCAGGAGATCAGTTTCCTCAACTTGATAATGACATCATCCCCACTGCCTCACAAAGTTGTTGTAAATAATAAAAGAGACAGTGTGCATGAACATTCTAAGGAAAATGTCAAGTGTTGTGCAACATAATGAAAATTATTATCTCTGTAGAGCCCTCACAGATTATCCTATTGGGCAACAATTCTTATTCCCCTTTTCCTAAGGAAGGAAACTGGGTCTGAGATGCCATGATCTTCCTAAAAGCATCCATGTAGTAGGTGACAGAGTCAGGGTGCATTACTATTGACAAAAAAGCAGAAGAAAGGAGCACACTTGAATATCTTTACTGACATCATAGGTGCCCCAGCATGTGTCCATGATGCTGTAACCACATGGACAACAGGGTGGAGAAAGAGGCATGTTTTAGTTGCTATTGCTAAAAACAAAGCACCCCCCAAAGTTGGTGGTTTTAACTGTGGTTTAGGAGCTAGTTTGGGCATTTCTGGCCCAGGGGTCTCTAGTATGATTTCAAATCATGGCTGGAGCTGGAAGAGTTGGAGAAGGGATGCTGGAATAGAGGAAATCAGGCCAGGAATCTCTAAAAGTCCCTCAGTGTGGTCCCTTTGTGGGGGTTTCCTCACAGCATGGCAGCCTCAGGGCAGCAGGAGTTGCCTACTCGGCAACTCAGGACTTCACATGAACGGAGAGAAACCTGTATCATGGCCCTTCATAACATAGCTTCGGAAATCACACAGTGTCAGTTGCAGTGTATTGAAATGATTACAAGGGAGTCACAACTTCACCCAGATTCAAAGGGAAACCTAGACCCCACCTTTCAAAGTGAGGGATGGCAAGTTTCTAGACCAGCATGTGGTGTGGGAGAGATTATTGCAGCCATCTTCAAAATATGCAGCCTTTCCAGGCAGAAAGGCTGCCACATTGTCCAAAGGAAGATGAAGGGTCTCAAACCCTGGGAAGAGGGGACAGTTATTTCTGCACCAAGGATGTTAGTTACAAAACACAGTCTTTCATTGACAGATAAGTCCCTTGGAGAAGAGAGCCAGAAAAAATACCAGCACCATCCTATCATTTAACAGAGGAGTGAGTTAAATGACCATGGTATGGGGGCACAATCAGTTTGGTGAAAAACTAACAGAAAATGTGTTTATAGAAGCAGGCAGAAAGAGATTCATTTTCTTATTTGGAAATCTCTACAAGCTCAGGTTTTCTGTATGACTTAGTTATGTTGGAAAGTCCCTGTCCTTCCCCTGGCTTCACTGAAAATTGATGGATTCTAGATAGAAATGAAAGACCCATTCCTACTCAATTACTCCTCCATGAAGCTATTATTACGAAAAAGAAATTGATCAGGTTATGCTTTTTTTTTTTTTTTTACAATCTATTTATTTGTAATTGATATGTACCCTGTAAAAATGATGTAATACTGTATTTCCTGAAGCAAACAAACATGAGGAGGATGTTCTGCCCTCAATAGCCAAGAGCCACCTGTTCACAGAAGGGATGAGTCGGGTGGGAAAGGATAACCAAGTGTGGCCTGGGTGTGGAACCCCAGGCCCAGGTTTCTGGTTCATGGGGCTCAAGGTGCTGGAAGAGATCTCAGGTTTAAATTCTGCTGTGTTTATGACCTGGTTGAAACCTTGCTCCAAGTGTATGATTATTGGTGAGAGGCCTCCTTGTGTCTTTGCAGGAATTAAAAGAAATTATGTATATGAGGCCCTTGGCATGTGTTACGTATTCATAAATGTGCGTCGATGTTACTAGGTTGTGTTTTATTATAATTTAATATTAACATTAAAGTATTAATCTTTTTATAAATCACTGATGTTTTCATCCCACTTGTCATGATAATCTTGTAATTTAGACAATGTAATTATGCTCTCCCTCTGCCCGCATGCAAATAATTTACAGAATAGGTCAAGGGACTTACCTGGGGTCTCTTAGGTAGTAAGTGGCAGATCTGGGGTTTGGAAATAGATTACCACCTCATTTTATCACCTAAAGCTTCCTCTTTCCACCCTACCATGTTGTTTCTTTATCAAATTGCCAAGTGACTTTGCGCAAGCATTCCACGTCCTGTCCCCAGTCTGCCCTCTGATTTCTACATCTGCAAAGTGAGAGGAATTGAATCATGCCTAAGGTCCCCTCCAGGTCCTAGTGTCTCTGATTAAAAGCGTATGTTCAGGAATGGTCCCTGCTTGCCGCTGAGCTTCTTGCACATATTGGAGCCCAGGCTCACAGGGGGCTGGAGCCTGGAGCTGGGCCTGAATCACAGGCTGGGCTTGGCATTCATCACTGTATCAGGCTGCCAAAAGGACAGAATTCTCTAGAGGACTTGAATCCAATCTGGCCAACTCCTGATGACCTTAAGTTATCCTTTGACCTCAAATTTCTGATCATCGGAAGCTTATTTTTTGAAAGGCTTAGAAATAGCTATTATATCTCTCTGGAGACCCACTTCCTATCTTACTTTCATTATGCTCCTCCAACAGCAGGGAATGGGAACTGAGAGATAGGCCATCCTTATGTAATTTTTGCCTCTGCTGCTGCCTTGCTAGTGACCCTGGGCAAGTCACATCAAAAGCAGAATAATTAATAAGGGCTTTCCTGGCTTGAGGGTTTCTGAAGTTGTGTGGCTTCCTCTTGAGAAAAAAAGGGAAGATCTAGATTATATATGTTTTTAAGAGAAGAAGCCTATTAGATTTTCTAATAACAACACCTGATATTCAGGCTTGCCACCTTCAATTGCCCCTTTAAAAACAGATTTTTCTACTATATTGTAAAGACTGTAAGTGAGGAAAATGCTTTCTGTGTTTCTGGCCCCAAGAGAAATTTTAAGTCTGAACAGTAATATTATGCTTAAAGCATATTTCTTCTTTTGTGTACCTCCTTTACCACTTCTGGACAGAATCTGACCTGACTCAACAGTCACTCAGAAAGGAAGTCTCCAAGGTGTGCTGGGTAGAGAGTTTCTGCACTTTGACCCAGTGTTGCTTATCCTGGGTCAAGTGCATGCTCGGTGCTCTCCATCATCTTGACTTCATTCTGCAGAGACTCAGGCACAAGAACCACCTGCCCCAGAAGAACTTTCACAATTAGGGGAGAGTTGTGCTGGGGTCTGCAGAAGCATAGGCTGAGGGGCAACCTCCCCTCTAGCTTCTCTGCCCCCAAGGTTAAGGAGTTTGGTTTTGGTTTCATTTTACCAGTTAAAAAGGAAGAAAGAGATTATTTGATCCTTATTCCACTACCAAGGCAAAAACTTCAATAGCCCTCTGCATGCTCCCAATGGCTCCGAGGATATTTTAAAAAAATAAAAAGGCAATTGCAACAACATTGGGACAAAAATTGCACAATTTACCACAAGGTCACAGGGCAGCTTGGAAGAGTTGATTCTAGCCATATGAGGCAATAAATAATATGCTGGCCTGGGCTCCAATAACCACTGTGCCACTGACAGAATGTGTGACGTTAGGCAAGTTGTTGAACCCTCTGTGTAGACCTTCTTTTTCTTACCTGTCAAACCAGGAAAGGGGGTGCTTTTGGGAGTAAAAATGTATCAGGTTTGAAAAGTACCTTTGATCATCTAACCCAGCCTGTTTATTTTATATGCTTGGACACAGGGCTAGAGTTAGAGAGTAATTTGTGCAATGTTACATGGCAGATAAATAACAGGGTTATTTCTAGAAGACAAGACCCTCACTTCCCTTTCTAGATGATCTCCAAGGTTCTCCCCAGCTTCAGGAGTCTATTACTCTAAAAACATAGTCCCCTACCAGCTCTGACTACTGTCTTGGGCTCAGCCTTTAATTGTCACCATGTGCCTCCTTCAGGGTTCTTGATGACATATTGTGTCCATCTACCTTACTCATTATAGAGTTCTTCAATTTTATGTAAAGCTGTAAATGATACTCAGCAAAGCTTCTGGTAGAGCTGTTGTAATGCATGTAATGGTCTGGACTCATTTCAGGCAAATCTTCAGAGAATCCAGCAGGGGTAGAGTCAGCTTGGCAACTTGGCCTTTTTAAATAGATAGAGAAATTGCAGAAATCACTAAGAGAGCCATATTCTAGATTACTTTAGCCCCTGAGTCACTTTGTGACCTTGGACAAGCCTCATCCCCTTCTGAAGCCTCAGTTTCCCCATATTTAAAATAAGTTAAACTTGATGATTCCTCAAGGTACCTTTCAGCTCTGACATCCCATAGAAGAATGTTGCCCAATATTTCTATTCTTTAGGGAATTTTGCTTAGGAACTAGGAAGATGATCTTTGTCATAGGAAGTCTGGGAATATTTGTAGGCCTTAGGATTATAAAACAAATAATAGAAAATAAACATAAGAATATTATGTTGTCTCATATTTTCAAAGTTTCATACCAAATGTTTTCAGCATAACCACATTTTAATTTTCATATGCAGAGAGGCAAAAAGGGATATAGAAGTAACATTGCTGTAAAAATTAACCATGCCCTATCAAAATATTATTGCACTTGATTATATTTTGTAGAATATAATTGCATCTTCAACTTCATAGATGTAGATTCTTCCTTTAGAGAAAACATATTCCTACCAGGAAGTTCAGACACGAGCACAAATAACTGAAATACAGAGTATGACATTTTAAAGCCAATAGAAAAGACCTTAGAGGGGTAAGAGATCACTTACTATTTGGAGGTTATTAGGAACATGGAAGATTTTGCATATGAGCTTGGTGTTGGGAAGAAGCAAGAGAAGGCCACTTAGAGGAAATACTGTGAACAAAGGCTGATGCAGAAAACCGTGAAATTTGGTGACTAGTGAATAGCTAGTTTGTTTGGCAAGAGCATAGGCTGTGAGGTAAGTTAGTGGGAAAGAAGACTAATTATATTTGTAAGTCATATTTCTCTAGCTAGTATATAAGTTCTTTAAGGGCAAAAATTCTTTGCTCAATTTATCTTTGATCCCTATCAAAAGTGACACATAGCCCTGGCTGGTAGCACAGTGAATAAGGTGCCAGCCTGTGAATCCAAAGGTCGCAGGTTCGATTCCCAGCCAGGGCAAACCAGGTCTCCAGTCAGGTCTGTGGCTGGAGGCAGGTGAAACGCAACCATACATTGATGTCTCTTTCCCTCTCTGCCTCTCTCCCTTCCCTTCTTTCTAAAAATAATGAAATAAAATCTTTAAGAAAAAAAAAGTGACACATAATCATCTGTCAAAACTTCTTTAAGCTCTGGCTGGTAGCACAGTGGATAAGGTGCCTGCCTGCGAACCCAAAGGTCACTGGTTCGATTCCCCAGCCAGGGCACATAATCAGGTTGCAAGCCAGGTTTCCAGCCAGGTCATGGCTGGGGGCAGGTGAAAGGCAACCATACACTGATTCTTCTCTCCCTCTCTGCCTCTCTCCCTTCCCCTCTCTCTGGAAATATTAAAAATAAAAAGTCTTTTTTTTTAAAAAAAAAAACAACCTTCTTTAATAAAAATAAACTATATGTGGTATTTTTCCCTTCAAATCATCAACGGACTTTGTAGACATAACTACATGTACATATGTCTTAGCTCAGAAGTTAAGTTGAACGTATACTTGCCCCATTGACTGTTATGGATGCAAAGTGCCATCCCTTAGCCTTATAAATGTAAATAGGTGACTGCACCTGGGGAAAAAGGTTGTTTATCAGCTTCTAATTGTTAAAATGTGATGTGTATAGGACATGTGCAAAACACCAGATTCAGCAATTCAAATGCAGAAATAAGCCTATCAACCATAGTACTTTGCAATGGCCTATGGAGCTAGTTCAGAAGACAATAGAGCAAAGGAAATACTAGAAAACACCCATGAGTAGTAACAAATTAAATATCCTAAGAAAATGTGTTAATAAACATTCACTGAGTTTCTGTCATTTAGTAATGTATTCAGACTGCTACAGAAAGGATAAAAAAATCAGGACTTTTCTGTATACTGACTATGATACTTGATAACAAAGCCTAAACATGTGATAAAATTGTATAGTACTGAATAAGATGGATGAATAGGATCATTGTTGATATTTTGGTTGCGACATTGCACTATAGTATTGGAAAATGTTATCATTGGGTGAAACTGGGTAAAAGGCACTCAGAATCTCTGTGTATGATTTCTTTTTCTTTTTTAAATTTAATTTTATTGTTGTTGTATTAAATTCATCATATTTTCCCTTCCCCACCTTCCACATCCTCCCCCACAGTTAATCCCACATGGTGTCCATGTCCATGGGTCATCCATGCTAGTTCCTTGACTAAACTGTTCCCCTTCTTCTGTGTATGATTTCTTATGCCTGTGTGTGAATCTATAAATATACCAGTAAACTTCAGATTTACAGAAATGAGGCTTAGAAAGGTTCAATGGTAAATTCTGCAAAACATTTAAAGAAGAAATGACATCAATTCTCTATACTCTCTTCCAGAAGATTGAAATAGAGGAAATATTTCCTAGCTCACTCTATGAGGACAGTATTAATTACCCCAATACCCAAACCAGACAAAGACAAAGAAAAGGCAAACTATAGATAGACTAATACCTCTCATGAACATAGATGCAAAGACCCTCAACAAAATATTTATAAACTGAATTCAACAGTACATATATAAAAATAATTATATACCATAACCAAGTGGTATTTATTTCACGTGTACAAGTCTAATTCAATATTCAAAAGTAAATGGCTATAATCTGTCACATCTAATACCCATTCATAATAAAAACTCAACAGTTGAGGAACAGAAAAGAACTTCCTTAACTTGCTAAGGAATATCTACCAAAAAACCTACAGCTAATATCAAACTTAGTGAAAAGAAATGCAAAATTTTATCACTAAGATTAGGAACAAGGCAAGGATATATTGCTTCACCACCGCTTTCCACCACTGGAAGTCCTTGCTGATTCAATAAGACATGGGAACTAAATAAATGGTACAGATTAGAAGAAAGATATACTGTCATTGTTCTCATTTGACAGTATGGTCTATGTAGAAAATCTGAAATAATTATCAACAATAAAAACCTCTTGGAACTAAAAACTGATTATAGTTAAGTTGCAGGATAAAAGATTACTAGATAAGCCAATCACTTTCCTGTACGCTAGCAATGAACAAGAAAAACTAAAAATAGAAAACACTATCATTTGTATTAGCATTCCCAAAAATGCTTAGGTATAAACATTACAAAACATGTAAATAAATAAGCTTTGTTCAAATTAAAAAATAAAAAATAAACATAACAAAATATTATAAGATCTATATGAACAAACCCACAAACCTCTGATGAAAAATATTTTTTAAATTTAATTTTATTGTTATTGTATTACATCCATCCTCTTTCTGCTCCCTGATGAAAAATACTTATAAAGAATTAAATAAATAGATATTCCATGGGCAGGAATGACCCAATATTGTCAAGATGCTAGATCTTCCCAATTTGATCTATAGGTTCAGTAAATCCCAATAAAATTTCCAGCAAGTTATTTGATTGACAAACTAATTCTAATGTTTATATGGAGGAGAAAAAGACTCAGAATATCCAATCCATATTGAAGGGAAAGACCACACTTAGAGGACTGATACTACCCAACTTCAAAATTTACTCTAAAATTACAGTAATCAGGACAATGAGGTATTGTTAAAAGAATAGGCAAATACATATTTAAAACATTTTATTCATTATTTTTAGAGAGAAAGACTGGGAGGGAGGAAGAAAGGGAGAGAAACATCAATGTACGGTTACCTTTCACCTGCCTCCAGCTGGGGACCTGGCTAGAGACCTGGCTTACAACCTGGATATGTGCCCTGACTGGGAGTTGAACCAGTGACCCTTGGGTTCATAGGCTGGCACCAATCCACTGAAGCACACCAGCCAGGGTAAGAATAGGCAAATATTGATAATTGTGACTTTGTTGTCATTTTAATGTTCGTAGTTTTGATCTTCTTTTTCTTAAGTAAAAAATGACCCTTTAACATTTCATGTAATAATGGCTTGATGAGGATTAACTCTTTTAGCTTCACCTTGTCTGGGAAGGGGAGTTGAATGGTGCTGCAATCCCATTCATTCTTTCTTAGGTAGTCAGTATTGTGACTTTCTTAAGTTTACACAAGCCCCATCAAGTATAACTATGGGTTATATTATTCAGTTTTAACTAAGTTAACCTTTTCAAAGTGAACTTACATGAGTTAAAATTATCTCTGCCTTAAAAGATTTTGACAAGCAGTAGACTGAAGAAATGTCTATGTTGCAAGCACAATAGAACAAGGAAATGGAAAAACTCACCCTTCTACTCCTGGGGGGAAAAAACTCTCTCCAAGTGACATTTTAAGGAACATGCAGTAAGTAAGCAACTAATCTTAACTGATAGGAAGTCAGCAAAAAAATAATTGAAATTTTCAAGAAGATACTTTAAATGGACTTTAAAATATCTTTTTATTTCTTGTTTACAATGTACATGTTCGTTGTGTCATGAGATGTGTGTTGTGTCAGTAATGGAATGAGCCATCATGATTTGGAGATACCTTGAACATGATGGTAAACCTATATACAATTTTCAATGATGTTCAAAATTATATGAGTTGTATGCAATATGAAACAAAACACACACCTTTAAGGAAATACTTATTCCTTTTACAATGTAGCAGCAAACTAAAGTTCAATTCTTTGCTCACTTATTATCTATGAGACCTTAGGTGTAACATTATGCCTCCCCCCAAAGCTCTTTTGGAGAACCAATGAAGAAAAACATGTGAACATGCTCTGTAAATGCTAAATTCTGTACTAATGGGATATTATTAATAATTATTTTACCAAGAAATTTCAGAAGATAATTAATTGAACAGAAAGGTTATTATCTAATAAACAATAAATTGAATCTCAGATGAGGATTTTCTTTTGGTAAACAGCTTGGTTAAAACATTTTTGAGGCCAAAAATTATATTCAAGAGTAGGAGCATGATGGAGTGTCTCCAGATCTGGATTTCAGTGCTGAATTACTATGGCTGTGACATAGGGCTAGACACTTACTCTCCCTAAGCAGCCTGTTTCCTCATTTGTAAAGGCAACTGATAAATAACCCGTCTCATAAAAATCATTGCGAGAACTAGGGAAGAGACAATACATGTAAAGAATCTGGCACAGTACTTGGCATATCGCAGGTTCTCAAACCTCATGTTCTCCTCCCTCACTTTTAGGTAGCTCCTGAAACATACCATTGCAGAAAGCCTCTATCTTACTATGTTTTCTCTTGTCCTCCTAACTTGGCAGAATTTTCTTAGAGAACTGCAGTGAGTACCCCAATTTCTTCAGAAAAGTCACAGTATTTAACAGTTTTCTGTTTGCAGTAGGTACTTACTAAAAGCTTATTAGATGAGTGATTGAAATGAATGCTCTCTAATGGAGGGCAAATTTGGAGCCTCTGCCCAGGGAGCTTTGATCTCGGAATTTCAGACACTGACGGCCACTAAAGAGTTATTAGAGTCCTCTCCTATCTTGAGCCCTTAGTGAACAGATATTATATAAGTGTAAGAATTCCACTGATTTGTGCAGAGCATTACAGCTTACAAAGCACTTTCACATTGTCCTCCTACTGAATTCACACAGTAAACCTTTGAATGACTGGGGCAGGTATTCCTAAAGAGAGAAGCTTCAGGCCCAGATAAATAGGGTGACCTAATGCTGTCAGGACAGGCATAGGACAAAATACTAGTACTGTTTACCATTTTCTGAGCACATGCTTTGTACCAATTACTTTATGTAAATTATTTTATTCAGTCATTGGAAGAATCTTTGATTCAGTTCTTATTGCTGTTTTAAAAACTACCCCCAAATTTAGTGGCATAAAACAACTTTAGTGTGAACATAGATTCTATGGAATAGAGATTCACAAAGGTCACAAAAAGGAACAGCTTTTTTTCTGCTCCGTAATGTTTGGGACCTTGGTTAGAAGATGCAAAGGTGAGAGGCTCAGCAGCTGTGGTTGGAACCATCTGAAGGCAGTTGCTATTATTCGTCTACTGGGATAGGATCACTTATGTGTGGCCTCTGTCTATGGCCTGAGCTTCCTTACAGTGGCTTCTGATCATTGAATCTTTTTACATGGAGGCTCAGTGCTCCAAAAGCAATTGTTCCAGAAAAATAAAGGTAGAAGCTGGGCCAATTTTTATACCTCGCATTGAAGTCACATTTTCTAAATTATTTTATTTTATTATTTTATTGTTATTATTTCATTATTTCATTTTATTTTATTTTATTATCTACCTATTTATTTTGCTAGCCCTTCCATATTCCAGGGAAGGGTCATAGGCCTTCTTATTGAGGAAAGAGAAATCAGATGAGATGGCACATGTTGCTATGACCATCTTGGGAAAGTACAGCCTGCCACATTCTTAAAAGCATCTAAGAACAAGGAAATCAAAACTCAGAGATTGAGAGCCTTGCCCCAAGTTACATAGCTCATATAGTAAATTAGCAACTCACCCAGGGGTTAGAATTTCAAAATTAGTGACTAAGGTAAACATTGGTCATAGTCAAAATTACCTCGGAAATTCATAATTTGTTAATAAAGTACAGTGTATGCGGTTTGGCATGAACAACAGATTCTCACGTGTCATCCAAAGCTTACTGGAACAAATCACTAACAATGAAATTAAGAGAAGAATCACATGCACCATTCAAAGTTGTTCTGTCATTATTCTTAGTGTTAATAGTTAAACTCCCATAGTTTTGACGCATTTTAAAAGGTACATCCAGGACTGACTCAAGTCAGTCTGACTTTAAAGCCTAGGCTCCTTCCACAGTACTGCCTGGTAACCGCCTCTGGGAGATGGGGAAAGATACGGGAGCTTCAGGCTGATCTCGATTAGCCCTATGCACAATGGAATTAGGCTTCAGATGCAACCTGAATATGAACTGCAGGCTCTGTCACTGGCTTAAGTCTATGCCCATGTTAATAGTAATTCTAGTTCTCTTCAATTCTTTTTTTTTTTTTTTTTTTTTTTAAATATGGTCCAGGGATACACAGTATTTTTTTTTTTTTTTTTAATTTCATTATTTTTAGAAAGAGGGGAAGGGAGAGAGGCAGAGAGGAAGAGAAACATCAATGTATGGTTGCCTTTCACCTGCCTCCAGCCACAGACCTGACTGGAGACCTGGTTTGCAACCTTGTTATGTGCCCTGGCTGGGGAATCGAACCTGCAACCTTTGGGTTCGCAAGCCGGTGCCTTATCCACTGTGCTACCAGCCAGGGCCCTCTTTTCAATTCTTAAGCTTCTAATTCCTTTCTCTGTTCTTAGTGTATTATCAATATTTAGCTGATATGGTGAATCATGTCTATAGATTTTCTAATACTAAAACTGCCCTCAGGTACCTGGGGAAAGCTCATTCTCTCTCTCTCCCTCCCTCTCTCTCTCTCAGTATATATATATATATATATTATTAATGTCAATCTTAATAGTGTAAACAGGACACCATGCACAAGTAACTTTGATACTTATACTTTTTAATTAATATTATATTGCAAAGACTTATCCATATTGATGCACTGCTGAATTTACTAAAACTCTCTTAAGGATTTTTATATCTATAGCAATAAGTGGCATAGTATGTAATTTTTTTCTATAGCTTTTAGCTAGTTTTGTTATAAAGGTTGTGATCTTCATATTATCTGATATGATATTATCTGATATAATATTATATCAGCACTAGCTTTATTTTGTTCCAGTTTCCTGATTAATCATTTTTCATCCTTTTATTTTTCATCTTGTGCATGTACATTGCTTTAAAACTTGTCTAATGAATAGCAAGTCTGACTTGTTTTTTGTTTGGTAAGTTAGCTCATTTTCATCTACAGTATTTGTCCATATATTAGAATTTTCTTCTACTTTATTAGTTTAGTATTTCAATTTGTCATATTTTTTCATTTATTATTTTAAAGTTGTTTATGTTTTCTTTCATCTGAGACAAGGATGTTAATATTCCCTGGTGTTCCTTGGCCTTCTCCTATTTCATCATATTGAACTCTTCTACACTTCTTATTCTTGGTTTCTATGTATATGATTTTGCTTTCTCTTTTCTTTGGTCTCAGTTATTTTTAAAGACAACCAGAACTTTACAAAGATATTTTACCACCTTTCCTTCACATATTTGATATATATGGATCTTTGCATGGTAAACGTGGTGAAATTCAAGATATCTTAAGAGTAGTTTAATTGTGTCTTTATATTATTTATTTTTGCACTCATTTCTAAAACTTTTTTTTAAAGATTTTATTTATCTTTTTTATTTTTTATTTTTTTAAATTTTTTAAAAAGATTTTACTTCTAATTATTTTTAGAAAGAGGGAAAGGAAAGAGGCAGAGAGGGAGGGAGACATCAATGTATGGTTGCCTTTCACCTGCCTTCAGCTATGGATCTGGCTGGAGACCAGGCTTGCAACCTGGTTATGTGCCCTGACTGGGAATTGAACCAGCGACCTTTGTTGTGTTCTTTAGGATGAATTCACATGTAGGAAAGGAGATTGTGACCCACTAACCCTGGAGGTTTAGAAGGAAATAGTGGGTTCACCTGAAACCAGCCAATCTTGGTGTGTTTTCCTTACTTCCATTCAGGTGAGGGGCTTCTGCACTGCTCAATTGGTCATAACTGGTTTTACACCTGAAGTGTACTCTGTTAAGAAGTATAAGCTCTAGCCCTCTCTGTCCCAAGGCAGTAGGGGTGAAAATGGAAGTGAGATCAAGACCCTAGGAAGCAGCAGCTCCTTGTTTTATCCTGCCACAGTAGCCTGGATACCTTCATCTGCCTTAGCTGGACCATTTCAGATACACGTACAATATATATAGCTTCTGCCTCTCCAGGGAGTTCTCATAGCTTTCTCTGTAACTTTCAATGTTTTTCCTCTGTAGTTCCTCAGAGCTGATCTCAGAAGAAGAAACCAGCAATCAGGCTCGCTCAGCATCTTCTTAGGAACCCCACTTGACTTTCCTTTTTACAGGTCACACATTGTCCTTTCTGGCTCTGGGGTGGCAGCATATAGTACTGGTTGAGTGGGTGGACTGGGTCAGTGCTTCTCTTGAACTGGAAGAAAGGGCAGCACTAAGGAGAGTGGAAGAAGCACCGAGCAAGAGTTGGAGCTGGAATGTGTTCCCATGCAGTCACTGATTGCTGTGTTGCCCTCTACAAGTCATTTTACTTCCCTGGCCCTCGACGTCCTCTTCTGAAAAGTGAAGTTAATAATAACACTGACATCACTGGGCTGATACAACACTCAAGTGAGAAACAGGATGTGAAAGGGCTTTGTAAATTGCAACATGAGATGATTTTATTGATCATCTGGAGGCAAGGAAAGGAGTCTTGGGCTAGGCAAAAATTTACTTTGCCAACCTCAAAATTTTACTAAGTGTTGGACCTGCTTAAAAAGCCTGATGCAACTGAACATTCTCTTATTATAGAAAATGACGCATCTGTGTTTGATGCCAGAGTTGTCACATTCTTCCAAGAGTGCAGACTTTTATGGGCCCCTGGAAGCTCTGCCGGGGACTGTTTCTGAGGATGGGAACATTGTGCTTTGTTGGCAAGGGTTATTAAACCAAGGCCACTTGTGGTCATTGAAGAATCTGGGTCTGCCTTTGCAATGGTGGAGGCAAGGTATCAGGTCTTGTCCTCTGATATTTGCTGAGTTGGATACATAGCTTCTGCTAAACTTAGTGCCTTAAGTTTCCTTATTTGGTGAGGGTCTTTTTCCAGTCTAGTGAGGTGAGTAAGAAGTGAGAGAATAGAGTGGAACAGGCCCAAATCAAAGACAAGTAGCAGAGATAGACATAAATAAGAATAATGTGTTCTCTCTGGGAATTTATACAAGGACAAAGCTAATGAGACTTTGTTTTCAATTACTTAAAATGTAGTCTGTCATTGAAAAGATGATGTAATGACTTTAAAGTAGAAAACAAGCCAGAACCCTACACCATATTCAACTCTTTATATTTAATTTTTACATTCTGGTCTATTTCTTACTGTCTTCATTTTGCATGTGTAATGCACAGTTCATTTTTTGGCCTGATTTTTATTTTTACTTAACATTATATAGTAAACATTTTCCTCTTAAAGTTTGTGTTTTAATGGCTATATAATAACATTTTTGACAATGTTTTATAATTGATAAAATCGCTCCTCTACTCTGAGACTTTTGGATTGTCTTTGATTTTTTTTTTTTTTTGGTTTATTTGTTTGATTGCTTATTGTTATAGTGAATGCTGTCATGGACATCTTTGTACATTCTACACATTAAGCTTTTGGTTTTTGTTGTTGTTGAATTGTTATCTTTCATGAATTCTAAAATTCCTATGAATGAGATGACTGGGGAAATATGCCTGGGCATCTTTATAACTCTTGTCTACTACTTTTTTTTGAAAATGCTTATTTAAAATACCACTAACCAATTTAACCACAACTCTTTCAAGCATTGACTATTTGCTAAAGCTTTTTCCTACTTTTATAAAAACAGTCAGTGCTTCAAATTTGTTTTCATTTGTTCTTCTCTGCTTAATAGCAAAGTTTAATGGTTTCCATGTGTTTTTGTTTTAGTCTAGATCATGGTATTAAAATAAAAAATAAACCACCATAAATTTTCAGAAATTTTTGAAAACCTTCATAAAATGTCCCCCAAAATATGTCTTAAGAAATTAAAATTTCCAAATTAATCAGATAAAAGATTTTTGTGGCCCAAACAAAGACAAGCATTGAGTTAATTTGCCTTTGGTTTACTGGTTGAGTGTCTTTCTTGTGCAATTCGTCATCAGGAATGTTTCAAGGGATATTGAAAATAAGGCATGGATGATATCCCCCAAAGTTTACATTCCAATAACGCTATGATCATATGACGGCTATGGTTCAAAAATTGCTAAGTATTGTAAGAATAGAACAGAACAAGAGCTACAGTAATTCTGAGACTAGAGAGATTATTTCTAATTTGAGTGAAAGAATATGAGGAGTCAGAGAAGGCTTCTGAGGAAATTCCATTTGAGCTGAGAGAAGAGGATCTCAGGTAGGGCCTATGTCAGGGCAGTGAGGGAAGTATTGGTGAGAATACCTTGCCCATTTTACCTAGTGAGGACAGGTTTCTGTATAAGTATAATTTTATGGAGAGAGAGAGAGAGAGAGAGAGAAACAGAAGTGTCTAGTCTTGTCTCCATGATTTTAAAATTATACTGTGTACTTTGAAAGGCCTAAAATTTATAGTGAACCTCAGTGCTTCTCAAACCCATCCATGACATAGCACACAAAAAAACTAATAATATATCTTTGTTACACTGCCATTCATCCCCTAACAACAAGGATACATTCTGAGAAAATGGATTGTTGGATGATTTTGTTGTTTTGTGAATGCTTAGGAGCCATGATGAACAAAACAACATGAGATTAAATCAAGCACAAGAGAAAAGGATGCAATCAAGAGATGCAGTAAACATGAGCCATGTGAGGCTGCCGCCAGTATAACAAGGATACCGTTATATGAGAAAAATAACTATAAGTAGAAAGAGTCCACTAAAATGTGATAAAAGGTATAGTAGACCAAATATATAAGCAAGTAACAGGTTTATCATTATTAGCAACTATCATGTACCGTACATAATTTTATGTGCTATACTTTCATATGATTAGCAGCAGGGTAGGTCTGTTTACACCAACATCACCACAAACACATGAGCAATACATTGTGCTATAATGTCAGGACCACTAAGATTCACTAGATGATAGGAAATTTTCAGCTCCATTATAACCTGATGAGGCCACCATTCTACATGCAGTTCCTTGTTGACTAAATAATCATTTTTGCAGCACATTACTATCCAGGGATAAATAGACAAAGGCCGCTTGTTCCTGGAGGCAACTTGGCCCAGAACCCTGGCTACCTCAGGTCCAGAAGGTTGAAAGGTTCAATTTCCAGACATTCTTGAAGCCATTGGCAAACATCATGCAGAAAGTTCTGTAGGTTGGGTGGGTGGGGAGGGGGACAGAGGGGAGCAAAAAGGGGATGGATGTAATACAACAACAATAATATTTAAAAAAATAAAGAAAATTCTGTAGGTAAATAAAGATGATTAATAAGAATAGTTACCAGATTTATTCTGCATGGTAAGTAATCAATGAAGTGTGCATTGAGAGTGGTAAAGGAAAAAGGAAGGAGGAAAATTTATTATGATTTTTGGTTAATCTTACCTTGGCCAGGCTTTCTACCATGGGATAGAGCAACTTCCAATACTACACAGCAAATAATGTAATAGAACCCTGGAATTCTGGTCATAGCAGTCCAATCTTGAAAGCATCCAGAGTTAGGAAATTTATTTATAGCATATATTATGAGACTAGCTGATGATAATATTATTTTGCATTTATCCAGTAATCTCATTCTAAGCAGGTAGGAAGGTAGCAAATGGATTTCTTAGAATTTCCATTCAACAAATAGAGCAATTCAGTCTAAGTATTTGTTCTTTTATTTAAATCCTGTCTTGTTCTAGAAATGGTTTCAACTAGACAGGGTACATTAGTCACACAAGAATTCAATAGTTTAAAGAATGAAAGTTTAGAGGTTTTGCATAATAGGAAAAAATAGATTTGTATGCATATAAAAAAGTTCCACAATTGGGTGTAGAGCCCTTGTGGAAAAATTCCTGAAAACCTTTATTGCACTAGCATACTTCTTATTATATTAAAAATTCTAGCAGCTGTGCTTTTCTTCTAAATTAAGAAAATTTAGAAAGCAATATCATGAGCTAATGCTACATCAAAGTGGCATGTTTCAACACTTCAACGTCATGTGTTGCCAGAACCGAGTTTTTCAGAAGCCCTGGCTCAGCCCACTCCTCTTAGAGGCAGATGCTGGAGTGGTCGCTCCCAGCCAGAGAAGTCAGCATTTCTTGGTTCTCCTTCCAGATTGTGGTGAGTCCCTGGATGCACTTTACCCTACCTTAGTCTCTCTGGTGAGGCCCTTTGCCATGTGATGGAGTTGTGGTTAAATGGAAATATTTGAAAGGTTGCCATATGGAAGAAGGATTTAGGCCTATCCTGCATTGTCCCAAAAGAGAGAACCAGGATCAAGGAATGGTCACTGCTACAGAGAGATGGATTTGAGCTCTACATAAAATTGATCTGCAAGGAAAAGTAGGTCTTTTAACACTACTTCTTACTAGGACAGCTGCCTCATATGAGCTATTTAATTCAATTCTTCTGACAACCCATGAAGTACATGTTACTAGTTTTTACAGGCTAGGAAACAGACTCAGAGAGAATAAGTAATATTGCTATTGAGCATGCCTGAACTAGACCTGAATGAAGTTGAGACTTAAACCTGAGTAGCACATGGAATTAACCATTGGGTTACAGTCTCTTTTAGAAACTGGAGTAAGAAAAAAATCTTAGAATCAAACATTATTTAACAAGTAAAAAATTACATGAGATTTTTGAATGGTCCAGAGAAGTCTAAAGTGTAAAGGCAAAGTTTTAGGACTAGAGGTGGGAACACCAGCTGAGGGAATGCACCCAACACCTCTGGCCTGTGTGGAACAATAGTGCTCCCATAGAAAACTCAGCCATTTGGCCAGAGATACATCCCAAAGAAATAACTACCAGCACTGAGGTTAGTTTTAAATCTGGAAGCTGTCATCTTCCCTTTGAAAACCTTTCTAATAAACAGAAGTGTCCAAGACAGACTGGCCGTTTTGGGAGATGGGAGAATGTTGCTTGCAGGGATATTCATAGTCTGGATATGTACATGTTGAGATAGAAGAAGACCAGTGTAAAGACCCTGAGGTCTCTACCAGTCTCTTCCAGGATGTCTGACCCAAAATATTAATGAAAGGAAGGAAAAAGGAACATGTTCCAAAAAATTAGAAGAGATCAAGGTCTATAATATACTCAGGTTTCTAAACTTCCTGTACACACAGACGGACCAAGGCCATGGCCTGCTCCAAAGAGTCTCTAGATAAAAATGAGAAATGTTAGCCATATGACCTATGTTTCAAAGAAAGAATCTCAGGCAATAGGAGGAGTAATCTTCTTGCTCAACCCCTGTCAAGGAAGAGATCTTCTTTTCATGACATCGTAGAACAGGGGATATTTATGACTTAAACTCAATAAGGTCCACGGAAAGAAAGTAATTTTTCAAGAGTTGGTCCTTGGGCAAAGCAAAGTCAAATTCTGGGAGGCAGGTCTCTGAACTTCCAAGCTTATAGAGGCTTTTTCCACTGAGCAACATTGCCTTATCATCTCCATTTTTTAATTGTATTAAATGTATTGGGGTGGCATTGGTTAGTAAGATTATATAAGCTTTAAGTGTACCATTCTATAAGACACCATTGGTGCTCACCACTGAAAATCAAGTCTCCTTTCTTCACCATATATTTGACCCCTTTTTCCCACTTCTACTCCCCCTCAAATCCCCTGTCTCTCTGGCAACCACCAATACTGTCATCTGTGTCTTTGAGGTTTTTGTTTGTTTGACTTGTTTGTTTGTTACTTTCTGGTTTATATCCTACATTAATGAAATTATATACGTCTTGACTTTTTCCATCTGACATATTTCACTTGAGAATACCTTCTTCATTCTTGGTAAGGATGTTATTTTGTCCCAGGCTATGGGCTCTGTGAGGGCAGGATTTCTCTCACAATGTTCTCTGATTTTTAACTGTCCCTTACCCTCACACTCCCAATGGGAAGTTCTTCATCAATCTTTGGGACCCCAACCTATTTTCCTAATTCGATGTCCACTATTCCCATTTACCATGCTAATACTCAGCTTGCTTAAAAATACAAGTTAGAAATGGAAAGTATCTCAGAGATCATCCATTTTAACCCGGGCATTTTTACAAATGAGAAAACAGGAGGCTCAGAGAGAAGTAAGCTGGTATCTTGGACACTGATCAACATTGTGTGAAGTGACTATAATGTGTCATGCCTGGGACTGGAGAGTGCTGGGGCCACCACAGCCCATGAGAACCCAGCCTCTGTTTCCCAGGAGGCCACAGCGCATGGAGTAAGAAGGGCCTGGGGGCTAAGCATGAGAAACAGGAGCTGAGGCTGCAGATGTTGAATCATTTCTGGGCCTCAGTTTCTGAGAAAGTAAATGTTTTGCACATGTTTTTCTCTCAGGGCTGGTGTGCGGATAGCAGAACTGCACTTGGGGAACTTTGGAGAGGGCAGCCCAGAGGAGCTGGGGGTACTGGAGCATGTTTGGCACAACCCTGTAGGAGGCTCTGCTCGCGAGCTCAGAGAAACTGAGGGGTTGGCAGGGGGAAAACTCCCACTGTTTACAGGCTTGATGTTCTGGTAATCAAAACAGATTTGGTCTGGCACATGCCATATCTAAGGGACACTCCCTGAGTGAGTCACTTCCTTTGGGGAAACTCCCTTTCCCTGGACTTGCTCCTGGAGGGCAGGGACCTCCACTCAGCCCTCCAAGGTACAGTGCCCAGCTAGCCCCAACACTTAGCCATGCTGTTTGCATTGTGTTGCGGTGTGTTTTCCTCCCACAGGGACATGTTATGGTAAGAATAGTCCATGTACAGCTTGTTCCATTTTCTCAGGTTACAGAAGTGTGCACTCATCCATTCCTTTGCAAAGGATTTCAGTCTGTTCTGAAGGTTAGTGGCATGGTTGCAGCTTCTCCGTGGCAATAGGGAGAAACTCTAGCACTGCAAGTCAATAGGAAGACTATTTAACCAGGAGTCAGGATGCCTAATCTAAGTCCTGGGTCTGTGCTGGGAAGTGAGTCATATACATCTGTACATAGCACTTGAGGGTTTAAAAATCTTGCACATACATGGTTTTCTATAGGCTTTATAATAGCTTTCTGCATGTGGCATTATTTCACCATTCAATCCCACTTTATAGAGAAGGAAAGTGAGTCTTGGGAAGTTTAAGAGACTTCAGGGTCTCAGGCACACATGGCAGTGCTAGACCTTGATGTAAGTCTTGCCAACATCAAAATTTCTTTCCACAAATGTTCACTTTATGGCTTAGGTTCCAGGTTTCCTCTCTGCAAATAAAGGTATTGAAAAATCTCTACAATCATGTCCAATTCTGATATTCTGTGGTTCTGGGGATTGGGTCATGTGCATTTTCTCTCAAATACTATGCCCTTAGCATCTGAGTTTAAGATAATGCTGCCTTCTGGGAGACAGAGAGCTCTCAAGGCAAAAAGTGACCTGCCCACTATCACCTTCAGAGGATGGGGTCAGAGAGTGAGAAGGAAATTGGCTTGGAGCAGCATCCAGGCAGGATGGAAACTTGTCTCTGTCATTTATTAGCAGTGAGACTTTGGACAACCCATTAAACCTCTCTGAGTCTCTGCTTCCTCTCGTCAGTTTTCAAATGAGGGCAATGACCCTGGTTTTGCAGGTGGATGGTGGTAACCATCACATGAAATTGCTTGAAAGCTGGTGCACTCATTACCTCTTGGCAGGTAGTAATACTCGTTAAAAGTTAGTTTCTTCTCCTTACTGCTTGCTGGTGGATATGACTATCCAACTCTGTCATCAACAATGAAGATTTAAATTGGGACAACTGTAATAGCAAAATAAATAAAATATACTTTTTAAAAATGAAGATTTGCTTAATTTTGGGTGGTTGTGACTGTCCAGGCTGTATCTGCTGGAAAGGGGCTTAGGACCTCTGGCACACTTATCCATTGGAGTGTGCCCATGGGGCAAAGGAAAACAAATATGCATTATTTGATTGGAGATGAGAGTGGATGGACACAACCCAAAGTGCCTTGCCTATGAAAAATAGTTTTAGGGACTCCTGTCCTTACATCATGTAAATTATGCACATTGTTTCATAATATAGCCTTATTTGCTTTAATATCTGCTGAAAACAAGACCCTGAATATAGCAAATGCATAATATTTGGTAAACAAGTGAAGTAATTTTTGAATAAAAAATAATGCTTTGAAGTGTTTGTTATCAGGTGAAATTGATGCTACAGAAAGATGCATACTGTACTGTGACCTCCAGTATCTGGCAGCATAACCCTAAACCCACACCCCAAGGAACATGAACCTCACAGAGATTCATCCTTTTATTCTATAGATCTAGTAAAGTAATAAATGCAATAAAGATAATAAATCTAGCAAGGTAAAATAGCAAATTCCGGGTTTGTCTAGACCCCATGTCACCCCAGGCTCAAAGCACTGCCCTCTGGTTTCTGGATCATCAGGCTTTCGGCTTCTCTGCAACGTCTGTTCCTTTGGTTCCTCCACCTACACTACTAGAGGTTAGAGTTAAAGTCTTCCTGGACTGTGCTCTGCTGGGGCTGTGTGTGTTTCACAATTTTGACAACTACTCTGACCATGGTTGTTTTCAATATCTGCTTGAATAGTCAGTCCTATTTGTGAAAGGCTTGATGACTGCTTTTGATTCTTTCTCCCATTTTGTCTCTAGAGGATTGAAGTAAGGAGGGTTTCAGGGTGTGCCAAAATGTTTTCAAATCTGGGCTTGTCTCTAAGTATAGGAAACAGTTCTAGAGGGAAGTAAATGTGTCTCAGTCATACGCGATCCTTAGAATGACCACGGAGCTCTCTAACTTTCTTTCTTTCAAGGACTGGTAGCATATTGTTTTCCCTGCTCAGGTACCAGCTCCCTGGGAAATTTTTCAGATGGAGACATATCCAGTTTTGCTAACCTTGCCACCACCTTTCCCAAGATATTCTCTTCTCCCCTGAACAACATTTCCTCTTTCTTCTTTTCAACACCGGTCCCCACCCTCCCCTAGAACTCTTCTTCTGCCCAACATTTCCCTGGTTGTTAGAACTTGCTTCCTGTCAGTTGCATCCGCCTAGGCCTAGGTACACCCCAGCACAGTGTCCCTGACAAAACAATGTGTTGTGGTGATGCAATAGCCCAAGGTGTCAAAATATTAGGTAATTAAAGCAGGGGAAGGTCAGGGCTTCTTCTGTCTGGAAAGACAAACACAGGCCCAAAGTGAAAAGCTGAACGTGGAAGCTAATTTCACGTCCCCCTGATCCTCCTGTCTCCCCAGCTTTTCTGCCCTGATCCCAAAGCCTGGACCTACAGTGGATCCTCTCAGGGCACCAGGCTGGGAATCCATCTTATTTAGTAGGTGTGGCAAATTTAAATACTAAGCAATAGGACATTTTTAAGGTTTCAACACATCCATTGTTTTATTTTCCTTGTTTGTTTTCACATCAGCCCTGCCCTAAACTCCAGCTGGTACAATTGCCCCTGACAGTGTCTCAACACCATGGATGGGACGTTGCTTCAAAGGGAATTTAGGGGCTGAGGAAGGTCAGGTCTCTTCCCAGGAAACCAAGCTCCCAAGCTCCCAAGGTCCTCTTCCTTTGGCTTTTATTTGTTCATTCATTTAACACTCAACACTAACTAAGTGCCTGCTATATTTTAGGGATTGCGCTTGGTGCATAGGATGGGGCAGAGGAAATGAAGAGATTAATTTTAATTAAATTCTGTTCTGGTACAGCTCAAGTCCAGTGAGAAAGGTGGATATATAGAAGACTGTGATGATGAGGCTCTAACTTACTTTATTTTGTTTTGTTTTGTCTTATTTATTTTATTGTTGTTCAATTACAGCTGTCCTAATTTTCTCCCCTGGCTTTCCCCTGTCCTCCTTCACTCCCACAGTCAATCCCCACCCTGTTGCCCATGTCCGTGGGTCACTTATACCTGTTCCTTGATTAGACCCTTACCCTTCTTTACCCTGTTATCCCCCCACCCCTGGTTCCATATTTCCATGTCTCTGGTTCTATTTTGGTCATTTGTTTGTTTTGTTCATTAGGTTCTACTTATAGTTAAGCTAATATTGGTATTTCTGAATGAAGTTCTACAGGCCTCAGAGGAGGGTGTGACCAACCCCCTGTGGGGAGTCTAGGAACAAGTGACCTAGAAAGTGACATCTAAATTATAAACCTGAAGGATGACTAAGGCTCCTCCAGACAGGTAGGAGGAAACAGTGCATTCTAGGCAGAAGAACAGTACATTCAGAGTGGGAGGGATAAAATACCATATTATTTTCTGAGAATATGGAGTTGGTGGAGACTGAAATTGGGGCTAGGCTGAGGGTAGGTATGAAAGGAGGAGGTATCATTGAATAAGTTGGTTGGGCAATATTCCAGTGGTTCTTAAGAAGAGGCCAAAGAGTGTGGCTTGTTTTGAAGGTACCAGGGTGCCAATGGGTAATTCTGGAATAGAGTAGGAGAGTAGAGATGTGAGTATGTCTATGTAGAAATGACAACGTCTCTTTTTCCCAATCGCCTTCTTGCTGGGGATTTATGTTCTCAAGTTTCATCTCATCAACATTTTGTCCTACTCTTCTCAATCATAAGATAAGGCAGCTTTTAGCACCCACCTCTTCCCAGAAAGATCTCTCCATCAGGTGACTAACTTCAGGAGCTAGTCTCTGCTGCCCACACCTCTGTCATCCATACTCATATCAGGTGGGATGTGAAATGGTTTAGCAAAGGGCTTTGGCTTCACAATGTCCTGGTTTTGAATCTTGACTCTGTCTCTTATCAACTCTTTATCTTAGGAAAGTTACATGTCAATTTTAAAGCCTTAGGATGCCATTTGTAAAATGGGATTAAAGGGTAATACTAATTTCTCATTGGGTTTCCTTGATTTGTAGCCCATGGAAGTACCTCATCAATTGTGTATTCTATAGGCCTATCCAACTGGTATTTGTTATTCCTGTAATTAATACATCCCTGTGATTCTTGATAATGCTGCCCTAAGACCCACGCAAGAGGGCCTGTAGCTTTATCTTTGAGGATAGACACCACTGTATATCACAAATATGAAAGCAAGCACATCTGACAAAAGAAGGCATGGTACTTCTGTCACTCAGGATCCAGTACTCAGCTAGCATAGCCAGTCCTTTAATCCAAGCAGTCCATTCTTGGGATAAACAATGTCTATTCTTTCAGATCTTCAGATCTTTCGCCCAATCTCCTTGAAACAGAAAGCAACTGTGTCTGGTTGCTGTGAAAGTTTGGGGTGTGCCCAACTTTGCAGATGGAAACTCCATCAGAGAGCAGGGAGGATTTGCATGGTTAAAGCACTTAAGTAAAAGAAATGAAACAACTGTCAAGTCCTTCTTCTCAAATAGTGTACATGTCTCAGATCCTTGGTAAAAAAGCAGTGCTGAGTGTCCATTTTCTTGCCTTTCTTTAGGTTCTAATTCATGACTCTCCAGACAGCCGTGATATAGCATGGACTTACAACTGTTACACAGGGCTGCTGAGGAATACTTTTGCAAAAACTAAACCATTTATTTTACTCTTAAATTTGTACATAGGTAAGTTGAGGCAATCTATATGATGTGTGATACAGATTCATAACAGTTTCAGCTAAGTAAGGTGTAAAAAGCTGGCATTGGAAATAGCTGAATTCTTCTTAAGAATAATTTAATTAAAATTTTAAATAATATTCATTTAACATGTTTATACCTATTAACTATAACCTAGTTTTAGTTTCCTTTTAAAATTGTATTAATCTGTGACACCTAAAATATCTTTGAAGTAATATTTTAAAAATTACATTGAAATTAATGTAAATTTTTGAATTTTTACATTTGCTTTCACTTACGATGACACTATATTCAAATTTTATACATGCTGATATAGTTAACAATTTGTTTTATAATCTTTCAAGTCAGTGCTGTCCGGTAGAACTTTCTGCTGTGATGAAAATGTCCTACATCTGTGCTGCCAAATGGTAGCCACTAGACATGTGGATGTTGAGCAAGTGAAATATGGCCAATGCAACTGAGGAACTTTCACTTAATTTTATTAAATTTTAATTGATTTTAATTTAACTATCCATGGGGCTAGTGGCTATTATATTAAATAAAACATTTTTAGATCACTGAAAATAAGAACAAGTCTAGATAAAAACAGAAATAGAAAAGAACACACAAAGACATAGGGAAACAAAGTTTGAAGAGAAAAAGAAACAAAGAGGTGATCAGCCTATTTTTTAAAATGGAAATAATTAAAGTAAGGAAACTGACTTGCACAAAGAAAAGTCTATGCATGATTATGTGAACTAAAAAACCAAAGACTGGGGAAAAATAGCAGTTGATAAGATAAAACAAAGACAAAGCAAATGCTTGAATGTTAGAATGAAGTTTTTAAAATAATATTATTTAGCCAATACTTAGCCAAATGTCATGATGTTTTTCATAGCACAAGTCAATCACTTTTTCCAGGGAAATTTCTGGATCTAGGAGTCATTTAGAATAAGATATTAGAATGTCCCAAACATGGAAGACAAATGAAAAGGAACACAATGAATTTTTATTATTTGGGATGACAACTTTAAAATGAGACTACTAATAAAATGGATAGTAAAGTACAAAAAAAATGATATGTAAAAATTTTAAAGAAAATATTATCCAATACAACTAGATTGCTCCAGGGGCAAAAGTCATATTGAACAACTAACAATCATTATACATCATTGAACGATAACATATAGGAAAACAAGGAAGTCAAAACTAATTTTCTTGATTTTACATCTCATTTTTAAAAAGCACAAGTTTTGTTCTAAGTTAAAGACTAAAAAATAATTATTTGATTTAGTCATTTATGTAAAAGAGAGCCATTTAAGTCTTCTTTGCAGATACAATCACACCCCAGTACTCATCGGCTCAGCTCCAGAACTTGTCAAACTCTGTATTCATCACATTTTGATGAGAGAAAATGCTTTAGGACTTGGTGCTTGCTCAGGACTCATCCATTTCAGTACTGAGGTCCCACTGTATGTCTATTCAGTTTCTTTTCCATTTTTAAATTGGATGATGCATTCTTCTTACTGATTTGTGGGCGTTCCTTTTGTATTTTAAATATTAACCCTTTATCAGATACATGGTTTGCAACTATTCCTCCCATTATGCAGGTTGCCTTTTCGTTTGTACAGTAACTTTTTTGGTTTGATGTAACCCTACTTGTCTATTTTGTTTTTGTTGCCTGTGCTTTTGGTGTCATATCCAAGAAATCATTGCCAAGGCCAATGTCAAAAAGGTTTTCTATACTTTCTTCTAGGAGTTTTAGAGTTTAAGCCTTTATTCCATTTTGACAATATATCAATTATATGAGGAATATAAAATAGTTAAACTCTCAGGAGCAGGTAGTAGAATGATGGGAGAGAGGGTAATGGGAAGGTACTAGTTAAAAGCTACAAATGTATAGTTATACATGATGAGTAAGTTCTAGAGATCTACTGTACAGCATAGTGTCTATAGTTAACAGTACTGTATAGTAAACTTAAAATGTTACAAAGAGGGTAGATCTTAGGTTAAGTGTTCTTATCACACACAGAATAACAACAACACTAACAATAATAAATAAAAGAGTATGAGAGGAAACTTGGAGGGGATGGATATGTGGTGATGGCCTCATGAGTGGATGCTTAACTTTAAACTCATTAAGATATATATATATATATATATATATATATATATATATATATATATCTTTTTGTCTGTCAATTATATCTAAATAAAATGGCCTTAGAAACAAGTTTGCTAAAGTCAAGCCTATAATGACACTAACATGGATAATGAAGAAAAAGTATATAAGCTGTAATTTTACTCAAAAATTCAGAAGCATTCTTTGTGCTCTAGTGGCTCATAATTTAATATTTTAATGGAAAATGAGCCTCAATTTTACTAATTAGAAACCAATCCTTTGGCAGAATTCAAAGATTACCTTCCTTTTGGGGAGGAGATGGGGGTGGGGGGAGTCTGTCCAAAGACAGAAAAACATATATCTGAGGCAAATGGCTGAATGAGATGATCTTTGGTTTGAGCACTCCCCACCCTATCATCACCATAAAAAAATTTGGAATTTCTGAGAGCTAGAGAAATAGGATTCCTGAAAGATAGACATCCAGGTCTTCAAGGATGGGGAAGAAGTATTTCTGGCTTTGTTGTGATGATTTCCTTCTCATTGTTGACTTAATACTTACTGAGAACAGAGACTGCTAATCTGTCAATTTAAAGATGTCTGGATTTTTCAATTGTTAAGGTGTTTAGTGGCCTAATTCCCAGGACTAAGTCATGGAAACCTGGGAAAGACAGGTAGTGCCTGCAGGTCTGGGAAATATAGGAAAATAAGACCTGAAGTTTCCTTCACTTGGATCCCTTAAACATAATCTTTCTTAATTTTTATGCTCTCATGCATTTTGAAGGGCATTTTTAAATCCACATACTCATGATTTTTACACTCTTCATATACAGGCATCTTTTTGCATTAGGCATCTGATGGAGGAAAGGACTTATGAGGTCTCTCTGTCAAGGGATATTGCATCCATCCACATCCATAGCCTATGAATAGTTACCTGTCCAAAGTGTTTCTGACTTTCAAGTATGCAACTTCAAACCTGTTACCAGTAGAAAATAATCTAAACTGGACCTAAGTTGGAATATGAGGGTATAAAAAAGAGCAAACTTAATATTTAGCATCTCTGAAATGACTACTGGGTGCAACACACCTTTTGTTCAGGGGTTTTTCTTCTAAGTATCTGATTAACGTAAAGTTTTTTATGTTATACAAAAATATAATACCATGATATGAAATTAAAAAGCCACCCACAGGCTTACTATCTTTATAAATCATGTATTTTCATTCTTTCCTATCTTTTCCAAAAAAGGATATTTCTCAGAGTGTTAGACATACAGCACAATTATAATTTTGCATTCTAATGTTTTTCATAAGCATCACACAATGAACAATTCCAATGTGGTCTTTATGATGACCTAGCCAAATGGCTTCAAAATAGTACATTAATGAATATATTGCAAAAATTATATTATATCCAATTTACTTTTATTATCAATAACTACCTCTTTGGCTCCCTCTCTGCTCTATTCCTTTTCCTAGTCTTGTACTAGTTTCTTAGAATAAATTCAAAATAGTATAATTGTTGGGTCAGATGAGATGGGAACTTGGTAAAATTGTGAGTTATTATTTCCTTTAATTTATTTACTTTTAATCACATTTCAATTCCTCATTTAAGCAAGCAAACTTGGTTGCTCACAAACTCACTAGTTCAATATCTCAGTTTCCTGATTTGTTCCAGTTTACATCACCTGGTTCATAAAGTCCTTTGTACTTGCTCCTTCCTGACCATGAACCTCTTGTTCATACTTCTTTACACAAAAAAAGTTGCAGTGATCAATTTTACCCTGGAGCTTGATCATTTTGGAGGTCTATTGTTTAGCTTCAAGGAATTCCCCAGCTGTAAAATTGTCTATGAAACAGTTTCAGTGATTGTGAAAGGGCCACACTGATAAGCCAAGTAAAGACTGGGCTCCTGGCCATCTGCTCTTTCTGTCTATTACTCATTAAATCTCTGCCAAGGCACCTTAGGCTCTGTCACTAACCTGTCCTACCAGTCTTGCCAAAGTACAGGCAACCTTGTGAATGTGTGCATGGACATTCACTATACAATCACTCTGCCTAGAACTGGCCTGCATCCCATAAGAGACTCATTGAACACTCGGATGTAATCTTTACCCTCAAGAACCTTGTAAGCTGAAGAGATAAGATGTATAAACTAGAAAAATATGGCTGAGAATCTATGATTCTACAGAGGTTTAGAAGAGGTGGATAACATCATGGGCCCTAAGCTGGGGCTAAAAGGACAGGGAGAATAGAAGAAACAAAAAGGACTACAGAGGACATTTTGTTTGGAGACATTAATTTCATCATACTGTTGAAAAGCATCTATCATATACCAGGCTCTAATCTAGGTTCTGGGCACACAGATGAATTAGATAGCATCCCATTTCTTCAGGAGGTCACAGTACTATGGGAGACACACTCATAAGATCATCACCATGGCATAATGCATGCTATCACAGAGGAATTGACTAAGCCATGTTCATGCAATGACCTGATTTGCCTGTCTGACAGTGAAGGAAACTTCCCTCCAACCAAAGAAATCTGGGGTATTTTATGAAGGTCACGTGGACATAATGGGAGGTAGCATGGGCAAAGTGGAAAGAAGATACTACTTAAAAGGCCTAGGTTTTCACCTGACTGCTATTTTCCATCTATGTGAATGCAATCAGGTTCCTCAGAATCCCTGGCCCTCAGTTTTGCCACCTGTAAAATGGAGATCATACTTCTGCAGGAACTGCTGGGAGATTGAAAGAGAAAGGAAGTGATAAAGGGCTCGGTAAAAGTATTTCTCATCATCACCATTATCACTACTATCATCATCATCATCATCATCATCATCATCATCATCACTGATATCACATATGAAAGCACTTTGGAAACTCTCTAGCCCAGTATAAATGAGCAAAGTTATTGGTGTCACAACATGATTGGTACCACAATTACCTGTCCATATTCTCCAGTCTCTTGATTACACCTGGAAACAAAGGAATGTGGCTATAAATGAACTGGGTTTACTTCTGCCACCCACCACATCTTTTCCCTTTGGGTAAATTCCACCCTGGAAGGCCTCAGAATGTTAACTTTGCATTTGTAGCCCCTCCTGGACACGATTATGAACACCTTTTTTTTTTTCTTTAAGGAAATTAAATCATGTGGAGTCCACTAAAGAGAAGGATGTTTAAAATGCAAGAAGAGTTTACCACATGCCTGGGCTTCACCTATTCACCCAGGTATTTCTATGCAGACCATTTATTTCCTAACTTCTCATGAGAACCTGTGACAATACCCAGAGGTGACAGATAGGTCAAAGAGGGAGGGCACTGAAAGACAACTATCACAGCCCCACCCCCCAACTGGCATTCTTAAGCTTGTTGGCTTCCACAGAGATTTATACTTTTGTTTGGATATTGCTTAAAAGAGATGAAAAGATCTGTATTCCTGGAAATCTCTTTTTCCATTTCTTTCCTGAGACCCTTCAGACCACAATCCAATTCATTCCTTGTAATGAGAAGGACTCATATTCCTTTGGGAACTTACTCTATGACAGGAATTACACTTTGTTTTTTACCCTTATTATCTAACTTACTCTTCATCACTATCACACAGGTACGGTGGTTATCCTCATTTCACAGGTAAAGAAATTATGTAATAAAGGAGAATAAAGGAAGTAAGTAATGAATCCAAGAATACCTGGTAGAGCTGGACAAGGGTTGTGTAATTCCAGAGCCTGTGCTTTGGGCCATTCTATGATTCTGCCCTCTTTAGATGGGAAAGCCTAGAACCCCTACATCACATGAGAAGCTCAATCACCTCAATTGTGAGTCAAAGCTGAAGATTGTTTTAAGGTTAGATTCTCATAAGACAGGAACAATGGAGAAGAGAAAATTAGCTGAAGTATGTTCTGGGGAGTCTTCTTTGTCTGCAAGCAGTGTGGGAAATCCTGGTTCAGGAAATATGTCACACACAGCTCCTGCTGGTGGTTTGAGAGGGTCTGTAGTTTACCTTAGTAGAAAGAGAGAACAACCTTTTCAGAAATGGAAGAGCCAGTCTGTTCAATGAGTCTCCCTCAGATTCCACCAGCCTGTATTTCTTGTGCCACACTTTATTTTTACCTTGAGAACATGTAAGGAAGGTTATCATTCCAAACATAGCTCTGATCATATCTTCTCCTGCTCAGGAGCTTCAAATAATGGTTTCCCATGGCCCCAATCAGCAGCCTCCTGACTTCTTTGAGGATGTAGTCTTACCAGTAAAAAAAAAAAGATTTGTCTCTGCACTCAAATCTATATGTGTGAACAATGCCAACATATCGTGCACATTATGAAAATAAATAAAAAATAGAATTTATAAAAAAACATAACTATGCAATAAAAATACTTCAGCCCTGACTGGTAGCACAATGGATAGAACGCCAGCCTGTGAACCTTAAGATCGCTGGTTCAAGTCCCAGCCAGGGCACTTAGCCAGGTTGTGAGCCAGATCTCCAGCCAGGTCTGTGGCTGAAGGCGGGTGAAAGGCAACCATGCATTGATGTTTCTCTCCCTCTCTGCCTCTCTCCCTTCCTCTCTCTCTGGAAATGATAAATAAAATCTTTTAAAAAATACTTCAAAATGCATACTAATCTTCATAACATCATACTAGCTCTTTTAGCATCTCAAGACATAGCCAATGCTCTTGGCAAAGTTTATCATTAATAATGGTGAATAATGGTGAATATTTCAAGCATTCTTCTGGAGATTTTTTTTTTTTTTTGATCTATTGCTTGCTATATCTGATTAAGTCATCATTGGCTTTCGCCCCTGAAATGTGGCCAGTGGAAAGCCAAGAATAGGAGAGAAGTCAGCTCTGATATTTTCTTGTTGTTTGCTTGTGCTTGTAAAAAGTATTATTCTCAATCCACAGGTTCTTTGCAGAAAACATTTGAAACTACTTAACTATTCTGTGAAGCTCTATTTAGTTAAATCTAAGTAAAAGAATCCATAAATCCAAGAAAGTAGCTAAATGAGAATGGCAATCTGGGTACCTCATAACCTCTTCAGGGCAAAGAATCCCCACCACCACTCCCTCAGATAGCCTCAGTTGAAGATGTAACATGAAGTCATTTGGCATAGGATCCAATAAGTGATAGAAAATATACATAAATTAATAGGAATATATATAGTAAATAATAGACATTTTTAGCTTTTTTATGTAAATAAACATAAATGTAAACAAAGAGATTTGCACAGCTTCCTGGGAGAGTACACTTGTTTTTGGAAGCCCCTTGCCCCTTCTTTACCAATATCTGATTCTTTCACCTTTTAAGATCAGGGACCTTACCTCCAACCATCACCAGCCCCTCCTGTTCCCATGATCATCCACATACTGTACTGTACAAATGCGTAGGGCTGACCATCTTTCTCTGAAAACTCTTCTTCTAGGCCTTTGCCTAGACTGTTCCCTCTGCTTGGAACATGCTTGCTTTTTATTGTTATATTTAAAATTGTACTCATTCATAGAGGCTCACCTCAGCCTCAATCTCCTGAGTAAAATTGTAACAGAATAAACTAACATTTATTAACCTCCAACTACCTGCCAAACACTATATTATCTCTTTTAACCTTCACAACAATTCCAGGGGATCCATACTATTTTAAGAAGGCTGAGCAACAGAGAGCTGCCCCAAGCCACTCAGCTTTGGAGAAACAGGGAACCAAACCCATAAGGACCCCAAGTTCCTACACACTATCACTATACATGTGTTTTAATTTAATTTTATTTGTTTGCACTGGTAAAGGTTTCACTAAACCCTCCCTCCTCTCCTTTTAGCAGGGAGGTAGAATTGGTTGCTCCCTTCTTGAGTTTCCACAGCAGCTTGTTTGTAATTCCATGTAGTACTTTCTTTGTCCTGCTGTATATTTCTATTATGTTTGCACATCTCTCATATTTTAACTATACTGTGAGCCCTCCAGAAAAGGGAGCACTTTGGACATGTAGCAGAGAATTAGTAAATATGGTCATTGAATAAATAAATTAATAGAGGGATGGGAGAATAAATGGATAGATGTGGGGTTAACAAAGGTCCTAGAAGGAATATATTTTTAGAACTTAACCTGATATTTTCCTGGTGGTCTGAAATACAAACTACAAAGATTGGGTGTGGGTCTGTGCTATATTACAGAGATGACAAACCAAAATGGAAGACAATTAGTTTTATTTCCCAATATTTATAAAAGCACCCAAGTTACACTCTTTAAAATTTATTGACTGGTTGATAGAGACTCAAACTTGTGTTTATTCAACCTAATGTTTTAAAAAACTAAGTGCAGTAAAAAGCTGTCACCTTATAAACTAGCACTGGGCATCTTGGATGACCGGAGGGTTTTAGGGGTGATCGTTCTAAAGTTGACAACATGCAGTTTAAAGAATAAACTTTTGCTCAATTAACCCTGAAAATAACATACACACCACATACACACCACAGCTGAGGAATTTTTCTTTTTCCTTTTTACTGATCAGAAACTGAGAATGACAGTGATAAAATGACCTGCCCAATAATTCATAGCCAAAAAGTGGCATAGGCCATACACCAACCCAGGCTTTTGGACTCAAATTTTTTAATCAATCAATCATAACTCTGCTTCTCAAACACAAAATGAATCCTAGGATGTCAGACATTTGAGGTATCAGAAACTCTTTACCATGGGCATAAATAGCTTCTTGTTGTTGTTTTTGAAATGCTATTCTGTATAAGCCTGCTGTCTTGAGGATTGTGTATGGCAGGGAGGGAGGAACTAGTGGCTTCTAATCTCTGGATGACTAAATGCAAGCCCAACCCATCTGTGATAAATGGCCCTTCCAAGGGCCACAGGTGCACAGAACAGAGTGTGCTTCTTTTTTTTCTGCTTTAGTGCTGAGACCATCATAGAAGCCTTTCATCCTTTCCTCAGAGAGTCCTTCCTTTTTTATTTTCTTATTAACATTTGACTGTGTGCTTATGTGGCGGTATAATAAACAGCACTCTGACTGATAAGTTGCATAGTAAAATGGACTGGTTTCCATGCACCTACTGGAGACAAGGACATGAGGCTCTATAGGGAGGGCCTTGTCCCTAGTCCTCGAAGGCCGGAAGAGACAAAGACAGAGCCCAACACTCCAAAGTCACCTTTTTTACTTTCCCTGAACATGGCACACACACCTGGACAGCAGCAAAAGTAGGATCTCTTGAAGAGAAGTACATTGATGTCAACTTCAAGTACATTCTATATAAAAAAGGTAAAGGACCTGGCTTGTAGCTCAGTGGATAAGGTGGCCAGCCTGTGAACCCAAAGGTCGCTGGTTCGATTCCCTAGCCAGGGCACATAACTAGATTGCAAGCCAGGTCTCCAGCCAGGTCCATAGCTGGAGGCAGGTGAAAGGCAACCATACATTGATGTCTCTCTCCCTCCCCTCTCTCTAAAACTAATAAATGAAATCTTAAATAAAAGAAAAAAGGGTAAAAGTGGGGTGGGTGGGACCTAGATTTACTTTGGGGTATCCCTTGATGAAAGGGGAGCAAATTAAAAGCAACCAACTTGCTATTCATTATAAGGCTGAGCTTTCTGATAAAAACATACAGCAGACATTAGTGAAATAAGCCAGTCAGTGAAGGACAAATATCATATGATCTCACCCATTACGGGACAATAATGAGCCAAATTAACAACAAGCAAAACAGAACCAAGTATATGAATACAAGGAATAGGCCTTCAGTGGTCAGGGGGAACGGGGTTGGGGGGAGGGAGGAGGCAGAGGCAAAGAAGGGGAGCAGCTTAGACAAGAACCTAGTATAAAGGAACCATGGACATGGACAACAGGTGGGATTGACTTTGGGGGGAATGGGTGGGTGGGGAGGGGGACAGAGGGGAGCAAAAAGGGGATGGATGTAATACAACAACAATAAAATTGAAAAAAAAAAAAAACATACAGCAGACAAATGGGCTACCTTCTGTAACAGAAAGTGTGCTGTCATTGGAAGCATTCAAACAAAGGCTGGAGCCATCCCTCCTTCAGAGTGGTATATAGAGCAAATATATTTAGAGAGTAGATGGTTTGGCTCAGTAATTGCTGAAATGCCCCTTCAAGTAATGGCATTTTGTGTTCCTCTAAATACTCCATTCTTGAATGCCTTAGGAAATGGGTTCAGACAGAACTCATCTGTTCTGTAATACTTGGCCACAGTATGTCTGCTGCTTGGTCACAAAGCATTTCATAGACAGCTGTTACCACCCCTATTTCAGAAATGTGGTGAAAAGGGAATTCAGAGACAGGTGAGGGGCCTGCCACCACGTGAGCAGGTGGGCAGAGGCCCCATCTCCAAAGCTGTCCAATGCCTGAGCCTAAATACTTCTGAAGTACATCTTAAGTCACTGATTTTCAACCTTGTGCAATGATGCCACCAGTCCTGGGAATGCCTTGGTTTCCCTTCTTGGTTACAAAGTCACCCAATCTCCATGTTTGAGTCTTTGGAGTTGTGGAGTCAGGATCTCTGGAATCCATAAGAAAGCGATGTTTCTCCCCTGACCCTCATTGAGAACTAGAGAATGAAATGAGCCCCATGGCACCCTGAGAAATTCTGTCTGGGCCCAGTGATGAACAGGGCAAAAGGAACAGCCAAGTTTCCTGTCAGCTTGTCCTGTGGAAACCAGTCTATATGAAGGGAAAGGGCTGAGTTCCAGGAACAGGAAAAACATAATATAGTTTGTTAAGGTTGCGAGCATTCGGAGGAACAAGAAACAATAATGACATAATTGAAAATTCTTTGCATTGCACAGATGGGGAAGCAACAGGATCTAGGAGATAGCAATGAATTTGTCATCAGAAAACCTGTGCCACCACTGACTTGCTGTGTGATCTGAAGAGAACAGTTGACCTCTCTGATTCTTGGTTTCCTCACAAGGATGACAAGATGCACCCTAGGCTTGATTGAAGGATCAGATTAAGATCATTAATGTAAAGCACTTTGCAACTGGTTAGACAAATGGGAGGCGTGAATATGATTGTGCCTACTTTATGTACTTTTTCTGAAGTGAATTGATATTGTTACCTCAATCATTTCTAGGAAATCAAGGCACAGAGTTGTGAAGGGACATGAGTGGCTGGACCAATAGATGAGGTCTCCTATGTTGGTCATGCCTGTCCATGGCCTGGTACTTTCCTTCTGAGAATGACACCATTGCATAACTGCCTGGGGCAACCCCCCAGACCACGGAGGTTTCCTTCAGCTCTGTTGTGTGAGACGCATACATCCGGGGATGAAATTGGGAAGATGGCCACTTTCACATCAATTCAGGAGCCCCGGCACCTACCTTTCTTCTCCCCACACTTCCAAGGCCCACATCCTGCTGTTTGTGTGGTCTCTGTTATTGGGCAAAGGGTGCATCCTTTGATGCTGCCTCAGATGAGGGAAGTACTTTCTGGCCTCTCTCTGGTTCTCTGACTCAAAGAATGTCCCAGCCATCATCAACTCTTCACACCAGTCCCCAAAGCATTCTCCCTTCTGCTTCTCCACCAGTGTGGCCTCTTTTGTGAAGTCCTTTAACCATGGGTTTCCCCAACACCACCCCTCTACCCATAGGCTGCCCCTCAACATCAGTTTCAGCTCAGAAAATGAAACAAAATAGAAATCCAGCAGTCCACATAGCAGGAGGGGAAGCAAAAAGAGTGAGTTTGCAGGTCCACATAAGGATTTCTGCGGACCTCTTGACTACATGCTCTGCTGAACTTCGTGAAAGGGAAAGGGGAAAAACCTGGATGGTGCCATATTGTCTCCAATAGCAGCCAGTTTGAAAATGAAGTGTGACTGCCATCTCCCCTAAACCCAGGGAATCTCCCGCCTCATGTGCTCAAATATGGCTCAAGCAGCTGTCCAGGCAGCCTCAGGACAGAGGCTACATGGTCAGCCTCACTAAGCCTTGGCCACCTTCCTGACCCAGGACACCACTAGGCTTCCACACCATCCTCCCTGAGGTCTGGTGCCATTCCATTCAAGCACCCTGCATACACAGCAGTGTCTGCTGGGAGCACCAAACAGGGAGACAACAAGGGGTGCCTTGTCTGGGGTGCACAGCCCACTATAAACACTGGGTAAGCCTCAGTTTTATGTTCTTGGGCTGCCTGCAGGCCTGCTAGACATGAGATTCTTCCCAGTGGAGTGTGCATGATGAGAGAGAGACAGGGTGGGTGGGCCTGGACCTTGCATCAACCAGATAGGCTCTGCTCTAATCCACTTTACACATGGGCATCTGCCTGAGATTTCAGGAGAGCAAGGGCAGAGTTCACTGTGATTTCAAACAAAAAGAAAGCAAACAAGCCCCTATTGATATGACCCCATGTTTCACAAACTTGAACATGCCTCAGATCTCTTGGAGGACTAGAGAGAACATGTATGGCTGGGCTCTTCCCCAGAGCTGCTGGTTCAATATTTCAGAATGGGGCTGATATTCTGTATTTCTAATGTACTTCCAAGAGATCCCACTATTACTGTTATGAAGACAAACATTAAGAACCACTGATACAGCCCGAATTTTCCTTTTAGCACCATGAAAGGTGATTTTTCCCAGGTACCTTGGTAAATTAGAGATGAGCTAGACTAGAGCCCCATTCTCTGACAACCCTTCTTCTCACTTCCCACCCAACCTCTGCCCTGTCCATAGCTTTTCCATCACACCTAATCAGCCTAATCATCTGCTCCGGTACACCAGAGCCCTGTACAGAGGAGACCACTCTGGCCTGAGCTCTTGGGCAGCTTTAGACCCGAGACAGTGGTCAAAGGAGAGTATTCCAGAGTCCATGCTAAGCCAGCCCAAGTTCCATGTTTTGCCAAGTTGCCCCATACTCCAGGGTCATCAGGATGCTTGTTTCCTCCAACTTTATTTATTTGTGCCTTCACTATTAAGCTGCCCATGATCTCATTCTTTTATTATTTATTTATTTATTTCCCCCAAATACATCCTGACAGATCTTCCATGTGCTGAGCTCTGTCCTAGAGCCTGAGAAACAGGAGAAACAGAGACCTCTGAGAGATAGGCTCTACCCTGTGTTCAAGAACCTCACAGGGAGGAAAATAAGTTTAGTCAAGCTACTAGATTGTGATGGGAAAAGGGAGTGCCCCAGAAGGTGAGTGGTGAAAGAGACGAATGGGGAGGGGTTCATCAGGCAGGCAGGAGGTGTTCACCAACAAGCAGTGTGGGCGTGGGGCAGGGAGGATACAGTCGGTGTAAGAATTAAATGATGAGAAGCATTTACTGAGTTTTCACTGAACATCAACTGCTTTCCCTACTTCTTTTTTCCTCACCACTATCCTTACAGGAGATGCCATTGTTAAATCCTCATTTACAAATGGAGAAACTGAAGCTCAGAGAGATGATGCAACCTACTCAAGGCAATGTAGCTACTCAAACTTAGATTTACTGATCTTAGAACCTGATCCCTTAACCACCATACCATCTTGCTGCTCTCAACAAGGAGTGTACCACTAGTGCCTATTTGAAAGGCAGTGAGGAGTAGGTTTTTTGAAGCTTGGGACAGGTGTGGGGAACAGCAGGAATGCAGTGAGGACAGTTGGGTGGGGTTTCATTTATTAAGAGGTTTGACTGCCAGGAGGAGTCATTCGAGTCTAGCTCAGGGACCTACAGTGACCACTGAAGTGTTTTGAACTGGAGAGGGACACATGGCACAACTGAGTTTTAGGGAAATTCCTCTGACAGCATTGAGCAGATTGGCTGGAGAGGGGAACCACTGGAGATGAGAGACCACACTGGAGGTTACTGCAGAATTTCAGAAGTGAGAAAATGAGGACCTGGCTTAGGGAAAGGGGGCAGGAAGGGGGACTCAAAAGCAGATCCTCTTCTCACCATTTATATTGCAAATATTTTCTGACCACTGACCACATACTTTACCTATATTAACTAATTTAATTCAAACAATAGCTTCTGCATCAGATTCCTTCCCTTTTGACATCCACCCCCCTCCTTTTTCTTGACTAATGAGTGTCTGTACCTGACAGTTTTTCATTTTGAAGATGGGGCCTGAAATTTCTTCCTTGAATATGGATGAATTACAGGTTGAGACAATTCAGGATCAAGAAGTCATGATCAATCTCAGAACCATTTGTTTTCCCCATTTTATAGCTAAGGAAACTGAGGCCTGCAGAAGATCAGTAACTTGTCTGATGTAGGCAACCAGAGAAGGGCAACCTTTCCTCTGCCTACACCCTGCTCCTGTCCTCTTGCTTCCAGGGCCAGGCTGGAGGCCCTGCAGCTGTGGTGGCTGCCAGATGGCATCTCAATCACCAGGCTGGAGGGCACCTGAGGACCCTGTGGTCAGTCCCAGCTGGCCATCCATCCCCCACATTGACATTGTGGGCACAGGGCAGAGGGCCTGAGTGAAGGGAGCACGTGTGGTGGAAAGGGCAAGGCTGCAGGTGACTCACCCACTTTGTACTGTTCACAGCTGTTCAGAGGACACCCCAGCCTGGATGAGGCAGCTGCCATCTTCACTTTGTCAGAGTCACACTTGGCCCAGGCAGTCACTGTGGTAAGAGCAGAAGAGAGGGAGTTGGGCTACAAATGGGTAGCACAGGACGGAGGATATAGTGCCCACCCACGCATTAGAAAACCTCAGCTCCACTCACAGCTCTGCTCTTTCTGGAGCCTCTTTTATTATGTCACTAATCCTATTCATGAGAATTTCTTTTTCATGACCTAATCACCTCCCAAAGGCCCCACCTTGAGGGTTACAATTTCAAAACAAAAGAAATCAAATAAAAAATAAAAAAAATAGTGCCATGTCTGGTATGGCTCAATGGGTTGGGCATCATCCTACAAACCAAAGGGTCCCTCCCTGCTTCAATTTTGGTCAAGGCACATGCCCAGGCCATGCGCCAGTTCCCTGGCTGGGGGCATTCAAGAAGCAATTGATCAATGTATCTCTTGCACATCGATATTTCTCTCCTTCTCTTTCTACCTCCCTTCCCATCTCTCTAAAAGTAAATAAATAAAATCTTAAAAAAATAAAACACCAGCATAGGGGTTAGAATTTTAACATATAAATTTTGGCACTATTACTATTTTTTTTTTAAGATTTTATTTCATTATTTTTAGAAAGAGGGGAAGGGAGAGAGGCAGAGAGGGAGAGAGACATCAATGTACAGTTGCGTTTCACCTGCCTCCAGCCACAGACCTGACTGGAGACCTGGTTTGCAACCTGGTTCTGTGCCCTGGCCGGGGAATCGAACCTACGACCTTTGGGTTCGCAGGCCGGCACCTTATCCACTGTGCTACCAGCCAGGGCTTTTGGCACTATTACTATTATATGCTAATAGTAGTATCAAACATTCTCAAAGGACATATAATGGTAAAATGTTAACATATCTTTGTGGAGTGTGTATTTGAACCCTTGGTACAATTTTTGCAACTCTTCTGTAAGTTTGAAATGACTTCAGAATAAAATGTTTGAAAAACCAATTTACGTTCTTTGTAATTACGTTCTCTTTCATCCAGCCAGGTTCACCACAAGGCAAGCATACTTCCATGAATGGGAGACGAAGATCTCTGCCCTTGTAGAGTTTACATCCCAGCAGGCAGACACATATTAATCAACATAAGAAATAAGAAGTGTTTTGTTGGATTAGGATGTGTTGAGTCTTGTGAGGAGAAAATGCAAAGCAGAATAAACAGGAACAGAAGTCCTAGGTTTGGGGTGGTGGGAACTGGCAGGCTGATGAACCAGTGGTCAAAGTGGGCCAGATAGAGGAGGCAAGATGTGAGCAAACTTGAAGGAGAAGAGAGAGTTAGTTAATTAAGCCAATACCTGTAGGAAAGCATGCCAGGGAAGAGCAAAGGCCCAACCATGTGCATATTCTAACCAGGAGTGTGGCTGCAGCAGCATCATCAGGATGGAACCAGGATGGTTGTAGGAGCTCAGGTCAGAGGGGCTTTGTGAAGTCAAGTAGTACTGGGCCTTGAAGGCTATTTTGAGGACTTGGAATTTCTCACTGAGAGAAGTGGGACACCAAGGCAGGGATTTGACAGAGGAATGAAACAATCTAATGCACATTTGCAAATGGTAATGTTGCCTTTTGAGTTGAGAATACGCTGAGGTAGAAGTTATAAAACCAAGTAGGAGGCAGTTGCAATAATCAGGAAAGGATAGCTGCAGAGGGTTAAAAGTGATGAGATTCTGCTTGTGTATTTTAAAAGTGGTGCCAACACAATTTCTTTGACCCAACTTCAATTTCTAAGGCCCATTCTAGTCCTAGACTTCTTTGACTGCACTAGAATCCCATCACCGCTTCCACAAACTCCCTTGCCCAAGTTGTGAGGACAGAGAGATACCACACTACTTTTAAAAATAGATCCAAATTCTCTCAAGGGTTCTGCTCCCTGACATGAATATTAAAACCGCGTGGAAGCTGTGACTCCCATTCCACAGCCTAAGGTTCCCGGAATGATGTTTACTCAGTCTTATTCTGTGCCCAAGTCTAAATACGGCATGAAAGAAAAGGCTGTCTTTCCCTTGGTTGGAGGAACTGCCAAACCCAGAGGAGAACCACGGAGACAAGCGAGAGACTGAATGTGTCAACAAAGGGGAGGTCTGAGCGAGAAGGTATACCTCCTAGGAAATGCCTGGTTCCCTGAAAACAAACACCTGACTGAGGCAAATGTGTATGCTTTGTCACCTAGACAGTCACTGACATGTGCTACCCGATCTCTGACACAGCCAGTCCCTCTTGATCTGCCCTCCACATTGCCACCAGACACAGCATCCTCAAGCACTGTGAGAACTGTGTCCTTGCACTGACATTCTCTAGCCCTTGCCCTGTCCTTGGGCACCAGGATCTACACTGGACCACAGCTTTAAGAATGACTCTCCTCCTTAGAAAACCACCCTCTGCTCTCCCAGATGGTCATCAGTGATGGAAGACGTCCAGCCTGAGCAGGAGGCTGAATTCAACTTAGAGGCATGGCACTCTCCTCACCTCAACTCCACCTGGCCAGTCTTAGCACAGTGCAGCCTTCTTCACTTCCTGCCCTAATTGCTGTGCAGTGTTATTGCGGGCTGTTCAACAGCTGTCACCTGCCACTCCACACCTGGAAGCCATCAAAAGCAGGTAAAAATATTCCTCCTATCACATAAAGTGTCAAAGGAACCTTCTGGAAGGAGCATGAAATGCAAGGCATCACAAAGCCCATTTATTTGATCACTGCCTTGTTCTTTGGAATTAGTCACCTTGCTAACTCATCTTTCCTCAACTGCCCCTTTTGATGCTTCCTGATTCTGGCTGTGGATGGGGCTGAGAATTCTGGTCTAGAATCATGGGAGAACACAGAACATTTCAGCTAGAGGGACCTCAAAAATCCACCCCCCTTTTTTTCTAAGCAGTAGAACCTTCTCCCATTTTCTGCCCAAACAAACCTAATCTAGATCCCTGATACATATAGCAGAAAAAGACAAAGCACCTTTGATTTAAAAGGGATTAGGGGGCTTAGTTTACTTGCCTCCTCCTACCCACCCTCAGTAGTGTGGAGGCAAAGCTACTAATCCCATAAAACCCCTAATTTATTCAAACTTTTTATTGTACCCTGGCTGGTGGCACAATGGATAGGTGCCAGCCTGTGAACCCAAAGGTTGCTGGTTCGATTCCCAGCCAGGGCACATAACCAGATTGCAAGCCAGGTCTCCAACCAGGTCTGTAGCTAGAGGCAGATGAAAGGCAACCACACATTGATGTCTCTCTCCCTCTCTGTCTTTCTCCCTTCCCCTCTCTCTGAACATAGATAAAATCTTTAAAAAATAAAACAAAAACCTTTTCATTGTAGAAATGATGGTTGCTGAAGCCTAGAGGCTTATCCCGAATCACTCAATGTGTCAACAGAAGAGGCCAGATTAGGACCCTTGTTTTCTGGTGTTCAGCCCATGTAGCTTTAAAGAGCTCATGCACCATTAGGTCAGGAGGTGCAGAGAGCTCTGTGCTTGATTGGGGAGTGCTGAGAAGACAACTGAGCAATTTCATCCATCTCTTCTTTCAATGAGTTCACATCAAAAGCTTAACATTGGCTGTGATGGGATGTTGACACATGTTGCAAATCAGGGCTTTCCCTTTCCCTCCTCTCAAGAGCTGATTACTAGACACCAGCTAGTGTCTAGTAATGGGCATGGGCATATTCAACCTGGTTTGCTAGGTTCTGAAATAGCCCTTCTCATGGAATGTGATCTTTGCATCTGAATCTTTAAAGACTTTCAGGGAATAGTCTCAAGGAGATTTCTGAGATGGTCTGATCCAGGGAAGATAGCCTTATATGCCTAAAGAGACTGTTGATAAAGTAAATGCACCAAACAGTTGGGTACATGAAAATAGAGAGTGTGGGGAATGTAATGAAAAACCCCAAAACATTTATTTTATTTTTCCCTTTATTTTTATTGTTGACACTATTGTGAATGTTCCCATTTCACCCCACACCACCTACTTTGCCAAAAGCGTGTGAATTGAAGAACAATAACAACAGTATATTTATGTGCTGGGATTGCCATAACAGAGCATTATAGATTGGGTGGCTTTGATAATAGAAATTTATTGTCAGTTGGTAGAATTGTTTCTTGTGAGGGCTATGAGAGAAGAATCTGTTCCAGACTTCTCTCCTTGGCTTGTAGATAGCTATCTTCAAGTCCACATGGTATCCTCCCTGTACCCATGTCTGTTTAATAAGCACATATTGGACTAGAGCCCACCCTAATGATGGAATTTTAACAATTCCCATGGTAAAGACCCCATTTCCGAGTAAGGTCCCATTCTGAGACACTAAGGATTAGGATTTCAACTTATGATTTGGGGGAGGGGGCAACAATTCAACCCATAATATACAGGCAGGACAAAAACACATGAAGGTCTGTCCCAAAAGAATCAGCTGCACAAACTGTTTTAATTAGATTGACATTGGCTCGATACTTTTAGGACAGACCTCATAGGCAGGTTAGATCTGGCCTTCTGACCTGATTCTAGTACATTTTCTAAAATTTGCAGGTGTGAAAATTAAGTGGCTCTCCAAAGGTCATAGTTAGGAAGAAGCAGAAATAAGTATTTTGGTATGGCTAGGGGTCTTTCTCTTCCACTTATCTGCTTCCTCTGATTTGAGGGTATTTCACCCTTGTTTTATATCTTCTCAACACCCTTGGAGAATCCATAAGGACCTTGAGGGAGGTATCTGGGACCCACCTCCAAATTCCCCACAGCTTACAGCATGGGTGAAATCACAGTATAAAACAAGAAATCCATGCTGAATTTCATTGACCTCAATTCTCTGTCCTTAACAGAGGTTCTATGTGCACTTGGGCTCCAGGTTAATTGCCAGCCCCTGCATCATTGGTTGGCCTTAAAAGCTTTGAGGCCCAATTTTTTTCAGTGACACTTTCTTGCTACAGCCCAACAGAGGGAGGATAAAGAGGACTGGCAAAAGACTTATGAATTTTCCCATTTCTGTTGATTGTAACTGAGAGAATGAGTCAGGCAATTTGGTTCAAACCCTAGCCCCCCTAAATCAACCATCTACTATAGTATGTCAGCTTACTAACTCTCTCTAAGCCTCATTTTTCTTATCTGAAAAATGGGGGTTAATATTACTTAGCTCACAAAATAACTCATTCATTTATTCCTTCAACCAATATCATGGAGGTATTTTACGTGCTAAGAACTGCCCTATGCAATGGGCTCATTGCAGTGAAAAGAGACTGGCCTCTGTCCTTATAAAGCTCACCCTTAATGAGTAAAATGGTTAAAGTCTAATGTTATACTCTGATAATGTGTGATAGAGGGAACACTTGGTACTGAGGAAACTTGGACCAAGAAAACCAAGGTGGACTTGGGTCTGGGCTGAATCTTGAAGAAGAAGAATGGACTGAGAAGGAGAAAACACTCTTGAGAGAGCAGAAGAAGTCCAAAAATATGTTCTGAGTATATAAAGTTCTTTGTCCAAAGACCTGGACAGAAGAAAGCATGGTGGTAAGGATTAATGAGAAAATGAGCCTAGTATATGCAGAAAATGCATCCCATAGTGTTTAGCACATGGTAAGCAGTCAGGAAACGTTGCTTATCCCCACTCTTTTTTAACAACATATTTATAGATTTTATTTTCTCAAATCTTAGACCAGAGACATAGGTATAGTATTGAAAAGTATACTTTAGTAATATGGCTCTAAAATTACTGAACTCAGTGTTTTACTCATGATAGTCTCAACAAGCATAGTGATTTATTGAAGAAGGCATGGATTTTATTTTTCAGCTACATGGAAAAATTATTATAAATATATTCATATATTTGAATTTTTTTCTTTAATGAAACGACTATTTTTTTCTTGTCCACAAGAGGAATTTATTACCTTTTGACTAATTATCTCCACACTTTTCCTCTTTGCTCATTGCAGGCTCTTCACAATAATTCTTGGCTCAATGAGAGACGGGACTACAGATACTTTAATAAGCAACAGGCTGTGAGAAACTCAGTTGGGTATTCTGTTAATAAAATCAAGAATGAGAGCTACGACCTCCACCCCATGTGCTTTTATTTTTCTTTGTTTTAAAAGATTATATATGTATTGACAGAAAGTGCATCCCTTCTTTTGTCATGCAATATTGGAATCTTGATTGATTCTTTGTCTGGTAACAGAATACCAGTGTGAATGGAAAAAAGAGGGGGTAGAAAACCAGAAAGGAATTTAATTGGAATTTAATTTTTTTTCAAAATATGCATATCTGTACTGAGTATATTTCTTCCTTCCTTTTCTTTTTTGAAATAAAACATCTCCCTGATAGTAACTTCTATTAGTCCAGTACTTTGCCAATTAAAATGCCCATCCTTCATTAAAATGCCCATACTACCCAAAGCAATCTACAGATTCAATGCAATCCCAATTAAAATACCAATGACAGACTTCACAGAAATAGAAAAATACTTAAAAAATTTATATGGAGCCAAAAATGCCCATGAATAGTCACAGCAATCTTGAGAAAGAAGAACAAGGTAGGAGGAATCACAATACCAGACTTCAAACAATACTACAAGGCTACTGTCATCAAAACTATCTGGTACTGGCATAAGAATAGACATATAGATCAATGAAACAGAACAGAGAGCCCAGAAATTAACCCAGGACTCTATGGTCAACTAATATTTGACAAAGCGGGAAGGAATATAAAATGGAGGAAAAACAGTCTCTTCAATAAATGATGTTGGGAGAATTGGACAGCAACATGCAAAAAGATAAAACTAGACCACCAACTTACACCATACACCAGAATAAACTCAAGATGGATAAAGGATTTAAACATAAGCAGTGCCACCATAAAGGTCCTGGAGAAAAATATAGGCAGTAAACTTGTGGATATCCTATGCAGAAATATGTTTACTGATACTTCACCAAGGGCAAAGGAAATAAAAGAACAAATCAACAAATAGGACTATATCAAATTGAAAAGTTTCTGTTCAGCTAAAGAAAATATCAGCAAAATTCAAAGGGAACCAACTGTATGGGAAAACATAATTGCCAATGATACCTCAGACAAGGGTCTGATCTCCAAAATACATAAAGAACTAATGCGACTCAACACCAGGGAGACAGACAGCCCAATTAAAAAATGGGCAAAGGATCTGAATAGACAACTCACTGAGGGAGACATACAAAGGGCCCAGAGACGTATGAAAGAATGCTCAAATCACTAGTCATCAGAGAGATGCAAATTAAAACCACAGTAAGAAACCACCTCACATCTGTCAGAATGGCAATCATCAACAAATCAACAAACAACAAGTGTTGGCTAGGATGTGGGGCAAAGGGAACCCTCATACACTGTTGGTGGGAATGTAGGCTGGTGCAGCCACTGTGGAAAACAGTATGGGGTTTCCTTAAAAAACTAAAAATGGAACTGCCTTTTGATCCAGCAATTCCACTACTTGGACTATACCCAAAGAATCCTGAAACATCAATTCATAAGAACCTATGTATACCTATGTTCATAGCAGCACTATTTACAATAGCCAAGTGCTGGAAACAGCCTAAGTGCCCATCAATGGATGATTGGATCAAAAAACTTTGGTACATTTACACAATGAAATACTATACAGCAGAAAGAAAGAAGGAACTCCTACCCTTTGCAACAACATGTATGGAACTGGAGAGTATTATGCTTAGTGAAATAAGCCAGTCAGTGAAGGACAAATACCATATGATCTCACCCATTACAGGACAATAATGAACAAAAGTAACAACAAGCAAAACAGAACCAAATATATGAATACAGTGAATAGGCCTTCAGTGGTCAGGGGGAAGGGGGTTGGGGGGAGGGGGGAGGAAGAGGCAAGGAAGGGGAGCAGTTTAGACAAGAACCTAGTATAAAGGAACCATGGACATGGACAACAGGTGGGATTGACTTTGGGGGGAATGGGTGGGTGGGGAGGGGGACAGAGGAGAGCAAAAAGGGGATGGATGTAATACAACAACAATAAAATTTTAAAAAATGTCCATCCTCATTTTTTCTTCATAGTATGCTGTAAGGAAGGTAGCTCTTATCTTTATCATCATTCTCACTTTGCAGTTACATAGGCTTGTGCAAGGTCACATAGGTTGTGAGCGACTGAATCAGTACCCCAGTTTTGTCTTCCATTTGTCACCCCATGTTTCTTTTCCCATTATCTTCACCCAGACTGCCTCTAAGATATCTCCTAGCTCTGAAATTTCATTCAGTAAAAGCTTCCTGAGGGCAGAGACCTTGCCCATTTGGTTCAGCATTCTATCTACATTATTATGCACAACATCTGGAAAGCCCTTTTTTTTTTTTTTTTTTTTTAAATTTGTAACAATATGGATGCATCTTGAGAGTATTATGTTAAGTGAAATAAGCCAGAAAAGGGCAAAAATCATATATTTATCATTTATATGTGTAACAAAAAACAAAAGCACCAAATAAATTATAAAAATAAAGAACAAATTCTTAGATACAGACAACAGATTGGTGGTTATCAGGGGATAAGGGGGTGAGGAAAGGATGAAAGGGGTAAAGGGGGTCAAATATATTACACAGAAGGAGACAAGGCTTCAGATGGCTTTCCAGAGATGGTGTTTTATTAAATCAAAGTTTATGTCCTAAACCCCTTTTATAGTCTCAAGAGTTGATGCTGAAGTGATTTTTGAACAATACTAAGTATGTGGTACCCACTAAGATAAAAAACTAAGTCCTTTATGAGACCCAAGGATATACAGTTGTGCCAGGCAGCAAATGCAGCACCCATGATAGGGCACAGACTTCTATCACATGAAAACATCTCCTCTGCTGGTGATCGGGGGAGGGGAGAAAGTTGGTGGGACATCCCCCTGACTTCCATTCTTGTGTTGCCCTTTCCCTAAAGACATCACTACAGAATGTTGGAGCTCTGAGGATTTCCTATAATTTGGTCTGAAAAATTCACTGGGTTTTTCCAATCTGTTAGTACTTCCTCTTTAAGCTTAGCTTCTCAAATTGGTAAGCATTTAATTTCAGTTACAGAATTAGTTACTTATTGGTATGACATATTAAACTGATAATTTACCAATGAACAACTTGTTATAATTTATGCAGCATTATCACAAGACAACTATTTTATAGAGAAGGAAGATAAGATCAAGATAGCTAAGTGTTTTGTCTCAGATTAAACAGCTAATAATTTATAATGCCTTCTAACACAAGATGGTCTAGTCATTCTATTATGACATTTCTAATGTGACAACGTACTGTCTACTAAACAATGAATAAAAATAATGGACTATAAAGAAATCAAGGGAGCCTATTTGCTCCTAGTCAGGATCTTTTTTTTATTCACAATGAATTTCATAAACACAGCCCATTTCCCCAAAAACCCTTTCTCAAATTTCTCCTTTTTAGATCTACGATAACCAATGATGGTTTATAGCAATATCTAAAGTTTCAGGTGGAGTCAGAGGACCTTTCTTTTGAGAATTTTGCATTTTTGTCACTTTCATGAGAATGTTCTCCAGGCATGTACCCTCAACACAGAAAAAAATCAGCTCTGCATATTCTCCCCAGACTTCTCCTTTTCCTATGGCAGCTCTATTGTGTCATGCTCACCACCTAGATGCCTATTCGAGTAGCCCAGAAGTCAGGCTAAACCCCATTCCCCAACTTGCCTTTCTTCATCATGTAATCCCTAAGACTGGTTGATTCCTTCTCTGTGAAGCCTTTCTTCAGTCTCTATTTTATGATCCAAATGCCACTTAAGTCCCTGTCATACCCCACTTGGAATTCTGCAGTGGTCTAACTGCTCTCTCACTCTTACCTCTATAAAGTGAAGAGTGTAATGTTTGACTTTACGCTGTAGATAGTGGGATCAACAGGCCAAGGGCAACATAAAATGCTCTACCACCCTTTCCAAGAACAAGCGAATAGACAATGCCAATATGTGTTTGTCCTTTTTGCCAACTTCCTATCCACACAGCTCTGTTCACATTTTTCTTCCAAGAAACCATACTGCTGAATGATAAGTGGACGTTCTAAAGTAGGACTCTATCCCTGGTCAGTAGAGAACAGCATTCTGGCCTAGACCAGAGGAAAAGATCACAGGAGGCGATATCTAAGAGGAAGTGGACATGACCTCAAAACACACATTACACCCGCCTGCTGGGCAGAGGCTGGGGCTCCCCCAAGGCAGTTCTCAGCAAACATACTCAGAGCATTTGCCTGCAGCTCTTTTGGGGAGCTCACAGTCTGCTCTGAATCTTTCCTTTTCTTGTTTGGTTCACAACCTCCTGCTCTTTGGGAGCTGCTCCACAGCAAGGACCAGATGAGAGCCAGAACGTCCTGATGACCATGGTTAACTGTCTTTACTTCGGAGTCTATTTCCCCACCTGTTAAAAAAGAATAGTGATCTTCACCAAATTCACCTTCTGGATCACAGTGGGAAATGAGACTCACATAACATAATAAGGTTGATTTTGAGAGGGTGGTACACTTTGGTTTTGGAGTCAGAAAGCTGGGGATTTAGGTCTAGATTGTGGTACTCAGTGTGTAACCAGCTAGTAAGCCTCTCAGAACCTCAGCATCTTTAGCTGGGCTCAGACAGGCAAGATAGTGAATCATAAAGCACAATGTATATACAGCATAATAGTTTTATTCTAGTGTATATGGACCAGTTGATAGAGTTTTATATGATCCCAGGGTTGTCTTGATAGTCCCCCCTCCTTGCCCTTGCTTTTCGGATGTTCTTACTGGGAGTCCTCTGCTTGGAACTCACCACACTGACTCTCTTGAACCGCACCTACCAGAGGGAGCATGTGCCTGGGGTGTGTGTTACGCAAGGCTCGAAACTCTCAGTGGAAGGCATCCTGGCTTGTGTGAAGATGGTCTCTTGCTGTAGGTAGTCTGGTCCAAATAATAATCAAGTATAAATCATGCTCCAGCAACAGTGCAAGGATGACAGGTGACGCAAATTTTTCCAGGTGGCATCACTTATAGTGTGCCTAGGATTGCCTGTTTTATGTAAGTATACTCACATGTGTTTCAGTGTATGTGTGTGGGTGTGTGAGTGTGTGGGTGTGTGTATGGATATGTATGTGTGTGTGTGTGTGAGAGAGAGAGAGAGAGAGAGAGAGCAGACAGAATTAGTGGCCTGTCTTTGAGACATTTAAGTTCTTCAGCTAAGTCACCTGTGCCCTCGATGTTGGTAGGGGCAAACAGAAAGCCCTGTGCTGCCGTCAGAAGGCCCAGGCTTCGTCCTGGCCCTGCTCTGCCTCTACTAGTCTGGGCCTCAGTCATATCACTTCCTTTTTCTGAGCCTCAGCTTCCCCTTTTGAAGAGCTTGACCCCCCTCCAGAAGTCAGCATGGGTCATATAGTAGGTGTTAAGGAGCAGATATCCCTCTGGGAAACTAGGGGAGTCCTTCTCTTGCGGCAGGACAAGGAAGGCTGTATTCTCAAAAGCCAGGATCCACTTCTACTTGTGATACCACTGGTAGCTTCTGCTATGGGAAGGATTTCCTTCCAAAGCTTTTGGTGACCATACTGCAGGGGGGCTCATGGAATATAAGAGGCAGAATGACTAACACTCTTGAGTGTTTATGAATCAAAAGTAGGCCACTGTGACCTAACGACAAGTTTAAGAAAACTGTGGTTTAAAATTGTTGGAATTGTGAAAAACAAAAACAAACAAATAAAAAAGACAAAGATGAATGCAATGGAGTCAAGTTGAGCTTTAGCTAGTAATGAGAATAACCAGGAGAAAGGGTGCTAGACCTGGGCTGAGGGAGCCTGTGTTCTTTCCCACCCTCTCCAGTTTGGCTTATAGGCTCCCTGAGGACCGGGTCACATTTTGCTCATAATTGTATCTCACTGAGCCTGACACAGACAAGAAAGCTGTTTAGAAGTATGCACTTGTTGGCGGATTGGCAAGAAAATACGTTCACAGTATACCACAGAGGGTTACAAAAGCAGTTTGAATAATATGTATAATATACTTACATAGTGAAAAAGCTAGAAAAATATAAGTATTGTTATACTGACAGTGTTATCTTTGCATGATTTTACATGTCACTTTAATTTTCTTTCTTTAATTTCTGTTCCATAACTTTCTATGTATATTGGTTTTATACTTTTTTTAAAGTTTACAAGGTACATATAACTATATTTTCAATAGCTTCTTCAATTCTTGGACCATCACAGTACAATGCAAGACAGAGATTTGGGGGTTTGAGAAAAAGTAAAGTGTTAATTCACATAAAAATAAAAATGCAGAAACTTGCACCCAGAAGCAATAACAAAGACTACTTTTTCCAGGTGGTGCACAGAGCTCAATTCAGTGAGACACTAACATGCAGCAGGAATTAAGAATGTCTTCAGCCCTGGTTGGTGGCCCAGTGGATAAGGCACCGGCCTGCAAATCCAAAGGTCTCTAGTTAAATTCCCAGCCAGGGCACATAACCAGGTTGTAAGCCAGGTCTCCAGCTAGGTCTGTAGCTGGAGGCAGGTGAAAGGCAACCATACATGGATGCTTCTCTCCCTTTCTTCCTTCCTCCCTGCCCTTCCCTGCCCTTCTCTTTGAAAATAATGAATAAAAAACTTTAAAAAATAAATAAATAAACCTTAAAAAAAAAAGGAAGGAAAATCTTTGTACATTCTACCTGTCCCTTACAATCAAATGGAAAACAACTTAAATTCTCAAAAATAGAGACCTGAGTCACCAAACCACAGGATATCTGCACTTTGGATCATTACAGTGCTTAAAAGATATTTTGTAGTTTTAAAAGGTCAGGCATAAACATTATGCCATTTTACAGAAATATTTACATAAAAGAATGTTAGGTTGTCCGTAAATACTTATAATTCCAAGGAAACTAATGTTTATTAAGACTGAAAATCAAACAATGTAAAATAGAACTAAGTCGGTCCCTGGTTTTTGCAGTATTACTTCCTTAGTTTTGTAATTTTTATATATACATAATGGAAAATAGTGAATACCTACACATCAGTAATTAAAATAATTTTTTAAGGTTCTTGGGATTCCAGAAAATGATAAGCAAAAGATAATAGAGAAACAAGTACTCATATACCACACTGTGGCTAGAAGCGTAAAATGATCCAAGTTTCCTGAAGCATGACTTGGAAATATGCATGTCAAATTTTAAAAGTGCCGTTGTCTTTGTTCCAACAATTCTACTTTAAGAATTTCATCCAGGAATAATCAGAGACTCAGATATTCCTCTCACAATTATTTGTGATGGAAAAAAAAGAAGAAGAGCTACCAAAATGTCCAACAGTAAGAAACAGGTTGAATGGATGTACCAATGAATGGAACAACTAGACAGCCATTAAAAACATCCCATGGAGGAATGTTTAGTATTACCAAAAGAGTTTTATCCAACATGCAATTACTAGATTACCAAATAGAACATGCCATATAATTACATAAAAAAAAAAAACACTGAAGAATGTAAACCAAACATTGACAAAGGTTGTTTGTAGGACAGCTTTGCTCTGCACCTCCTTGGCTAGTGTTAGTGGAGACTCAGGGGATGTATTTTCCCACAGCCTCAGTTTCCTCATCTATGAAATGAAAATCGTAGTTTTTTTACATTTAATTTCCAAATTTTCTAAAATAAACATTTATTACTTTTCAGTTAATGTTGTTAAAAAATAAGTGGCAGGCAAAATTGTGAGGCATACTCTTCATTTTTGGTTCAAGTCAACATATATGAGTCTACTGGTAAACAAAAACACTTCGTTCCTCCATTCCCCATTTCTCATGATATATAGAAAAATTTCTCAGTACAATCCCGGTTCCTGGCACCAAATGCTCATGCACATACATGGGCACATGCATGGCAGTGCGTGCACAAACACCATACAGTGGGCAGGTTGCACCTGATGGGAGGAGCAGTGCCCAGGAACCAGGATCGGTCTTGAGCCACAGTCCACCTCACTCTTGGTGCGACCTTAAACACTACACTTTGTTGGGCCTCAGTTTCATCCAATAAATGAGTGAATTGAATTAGAATGTCTCTACAGTCCCTCTGCTCAGGTGGTGCTTTACTCTAGAAATAACATTTTTGGATGGGAATATGTGTAAGGGAAAGGGACATAAATCTTCTTAACGGCTCTGTCCCCAAACTCTGGCTCCCTTTTTCCTTTTGGATTTGAAATGAAAAAGAAGTTCTAGGATGGCTCCTGTCAAGGGACTTGGGGATGTGAGTAAGAAGGGGTAAAAAAGAATAAACAGAGTATATAAGGGAAATGGCTGAAGGTCTAAAAGCTTTGTACAACTTGAAGTTGCAACAACAAGGACAGTTTTGAGTTCACATTTTATTGTTACATATAAAAAATCAAGTGTTAAACACTAATTGCATGCCTGGCACCTGTGTGGGAATTCTGCCCTCCAGCCAGGCTCAACCCTCCAGTCAGGGAGACTCACAGGGTAGAAAGGGTCCCACCCAGGGTGGGGTGTCTGCCTGAGCTGGGGCTGGGGAGAAAGGCAGGCCCATCCTATCTTATGCTGCATCATCAGTGTTTATTGCTTGCAGAGACAATGTCCTTGGCTTTCTGGGATACACACTTGGTGTGTAAACAGGTTGCTTGTCCACTATCAAGACCTTGGGTATGGACTATTTATAATCACATCTTCCAGTCTGAGAAGGATGACATGCCAGGGACTGTGGTCACAAAGCTTTTATTTTCATCACACTTTCATCAACTTTGTGGAGGGAAAAACTCATTTTCTCCTCAGATGAAATAGATAAATCATTCAGTTATTAATTCATTCAGTGCCAGGAATTGGGTAACAATGAAACCTACTCTTTGAATAGCTCCCTCACAGGGAGGGTCAGAGGCTGGCTGTGGATGGGGCTGCTTGGTTTTGAATCCTGGGCTCCCCTTTCCTAGCTGTGAAAGCCTAAGCAAATCAATTAACTTTTCTAGTCCCCAGTTACCTCATCTTTAAAAGGGAAATAGTAATAACACAAATGAGTGCTCCAAATAGTACCTGGCCCAAAGTAAGCATGCATGTCAATCATTAAAGTTCAGCTTGGTATGTGTTGCATGTTTCAATAGAAGTGCACAGCCACAAATGATTAATCCAGGGGTTTACAGAGGCCTCCTGATCTCTTTGGATTCTATCAGAGAAGTAGAACCACTACCTAGGACATAGAATCAGAGATTCATTGGCAGGGCTCAGTTCTTAATTGTAGAAACTGCCTAATCAGTCAATGTGAGACTGGTTGCCTCAGTTCGGTGGTGGACCTGGAGTCAGCAGAACAGACATCTGGGCAGGAAAGTGGGCATAAAGCAGGGGCTATGACCCACAAAAACAAACTAAAGCCCATTTATGACTCTCAAAGCCCCATGGTGTTCTACATGCTGGTCCAGGATTCAGAGAAACTGCTAGAGGAAACCTGATGGAAACCAGAGGAGCTGAGGGTTCCAGAACCGGTGGGCCAGCAGATCAGGAACAAGGGTAAGATACAACACACAGCACCAACCTCTAAATATTAAAACATAGTAGCTTCCATATCCAAGTATGCAAAATGTCTGTTGTGACCAACACCACTCTGCAGGAAAGAGGAGTCGGGGGAAATGTAGTTCCAGTTTACATAAGTTGACCTGGAACACATCCACCACAGTTCCACAAGGAAGTAATGGAATTGGGTCTGCAAGAGTATTTGCCATGAGGAGAAAGGGAAAGGCTATCCCAGACCCAGGGAATATAATGTGCAGAGCATGAAAGGTCTAGTGTGTTCAAGATGTTCACAGTGGTTGCAGCATAAGGTGTTTTTGTTACTAGGCCACAGAATCAGTCCAACATAATCATGAGCCACTGTATTTTGAAGAAGTGCAGACCTGTCTATTTATTGGATCTAAGATTTTAACAAACAAGGACTGATTTCTTTTCCTTCGAGGCAAATGTCTTGCCCACTACCAAGACAATTAAACAACAGGAGTGAAAGGAACGCTGAACCTGGGTCCTCACCTTGCTCACACTCTATGGGTGACCTTGGATGACCCTTCTACCCTCTAACTTCAGGAACCTTGTCTCTAGGAATTTGAACTAAAGTGATAGCCAAGTCTCTAGAGTCATTTCAAGCTTTAACATTTTCTGGTTCTCTTGAAATTACAGGAGACTAAGAGGGTACAGCAATTTTCATTGTGGTGAACGCCAAAACAGAAAAGTGCAGGACCCTTTGCCACATCACTTGACTTCTATCTCTAGACCTTAGAAGCAGGCACAGGACAATGCAGCCTCCTATGATTAGTTCTGGGGTCTATGCCTGGCCTGGGTTATATACCCAAGACAAGGTCAAAGCTAAATTGCATTTGTTTTGATAGCACTAGCCTTGCACTGTGCTGGAAGCATCTAAAGCTGTCGATAAATGTTGAATGAATGAGCTTGTGGTATATGATCCCAAATGCACCATAAGTTTGGGGTAGGTGTATGAACAACTTTGAGGAGACACTATACAGATTCCCCTCTTAAGGGGAATCGTGTTTACTCTCATCTTACCCTGTGTTCCTGGGAGGATTACAGGATTGAATAACTATGAAGGGATCAGGACAAAAGCCTGGTGCATGTTTGAAGTAACATGAACTCTAAACAAACAAACAAAAAAATATCCAGCTGGTCTTTAATTCTATGCATGTATTAATAAATAGCTCTGATTGGAATATTTCTAGATGTAAGTATACCATGTCTCAAAGGTGAATGGAGAAAGTCAAACTATTGCATTATATTCTTCACCTGTTTTTAAAGAAGTTCGAATATTAGCACCCAGAGAAGACACAGAGCTGTTCTGCGTGGTGCCCCCAAAAATGCTAACATATTTCATTTCACTCTATTATAGAAAAACAATTTTGTTAACAAACAACAGGTCTGTATGTTATGTATGCAACTAAAAACGGTGGAAAACATGGCCTTTAGAATTAGGAAAACTGGTTTCAAATCTGGGCTTTCCTGCTTCACAGTTGTATGTACTATAACTAATTTCTTAAAGATCTTAAATAAGCTAATGTATATAACCTGTGGTAAGTATTCAATAAGTATTATCTATTTTCCTTATATACCTCAAAAAGTAAAATCAGTAATAAAAAAAAATCATATTTGTGAGTTTCCCTGAGTTGTCTGTTATTAGTTTGTTGTGTTACATGTTTGCCCTTTCAAGTGGATAAGTGATAATAGGGCACTAAGAGTTTAAGAAAAAAAAAGAAACTGAATTTATTATTATTATTATTTGTGTAGTGGTCAATGTCAGGCTTCATGCAATCATGCTCTAGGCATGAAATCACTCTGAGTCTTATTGTCTAGATCCACCACAGGCCATGAGAGCTAAAAGGCTCTTAGGGGTCATCCAGCAAAGCTCTTCCATTGATGGGGAAACTGAGACTCAGAAAGGGAAGTGAGTTGCCCAAGATCTCTTGCACATGGCTAGAGATAGTGTGAGAAAAGGAATTTCTGTCTTCTGATTCTTCATCCAGTTATCTGTTGCCTCAAAACCTTCTCTGATTCATCATCTAATCTTGAAAATTCCCTTGTTCTCTGTCTTTCCACAAAACAAAAGATGGATAACTCATAATCTGTACCTCATAAAGGTGTCTGTGAATTAGTCAGGCCCAGGTTGCTATAAGCTTATAGCTCCCTAGAGTGGGGTATGACCATTAACTATTTATAAAAGACACCCGAATATTACCAAAGGAGCTGCTTTGTAATCATCAGATGGAAGGACCCTTTGTCTATATGGTTGGGAGAATCAATGATTGAGTCCGTTGATGGGTTGATGGAATAAGTCACTTACTCTATCTTAACTCCGTTACACTTACTTGTAAACTAAGGAATATGGTCCACAGTATAACTAAGCTTCCTTCTAGCCCTACTAGTCTAACTTTCTATCATCTACTTCAAATTAAGACTCAATCATGGGGTCACTAACTATACTTCCCAATGATAGGAACCCATTTCAACTTAGAATCACCACTAGAAAACCAAAAAGCTCATGAAAATTGAATTAAAAGCAGGATATATAGATATAGATCTATCTATATGTATAATTTCTTTTTAAGAATTGCTTATCTGGTCTATAATCATAATTATGTAGGGATACACTAAGACCTTTTAACCTGAAATAAGATTTCTAAACAATGCTTCAGAAGTATTCCAGGTTTCTCCTTTCTCTTCTTTTTCAGGTTAAACATCTTCCCATGGACTCAATCTAAGGACATGTATTGATAAACAGTGATTTAAAACACCAGAGCAAGTGGATCTAGGCCAAGTTTTGAGACCAGGTTTTTTATCTTTATTTTATTCCTTCTCCCAAAATGAAAGACAGAATAGGAAGAGCCATGAACCCTGTCCAGGGAACTGAATGGGAGAAAGCTGTCACTGGCCAGCTAGGTAAGTCTCAGCTTAGCTTGTTCCACTCTGAGCCTCACTTTTCTTCAGTGTAAGAAAAAGGGAGCGGGTTAGATGCTCCTTAAAGCTCATAAAGGGCTAACATATTTGACTTGCCTGAGTTTTTAGAGCAGCCTCCAAAACAAGCGTCTTTGACCAAGCTTTGTCTCACAGCATGAAGTTCCCCATTTGTTTTCCCTCAAAAGTCGCAGCACAGGAATTCTGTTTAATTCGTTTACAACTGAAATCTGTTTCCTTGCAACGACTATGTGTGTTTCTACAATTTTATAAAAGCTTACGATAACGCCAAAAGTACTCCCCGCAAGGAGCTATAGTTAAAGGTGCAGTCATGGTGAGGGCTGGTGGTGGAAGGGGAGTTAGAAGAGGGGACTGAGGTTTCTCTGGAAACCCTGCTAAGCACAACCCACAGCTCTGGCATCTTGAAACTGCTGCGTGGACAATGCCTTAATGATACCAGCTCTCTCTGGCCTCAGTTTAATAAGTTTCTACAAGGAATCCTTCATCTGTGAAGGCAGGCACAAGTTGATATAGCAATGTATGAGGTCTGTTCCACAAGGATTGGATCAGTTGCATACATAATCTTTTAATTATACTGACATTGGCTCAATACTTTCAGGACAGACCTTGAATACTTTTTTTTGGAAAAAAGCCTAATGCATTCACTCTTATTTTAGAAGGTTTGGGAATTAGCCTGTGGATGAAAGAATCAAAATTTCATCTGTCTGAGCTATGTGTCAGGCAAGCCTCAACTGAATGTTTGAGGAGTGAACATGCAAACAGAGATGGGCAAAGTTCTTCAGGTTCAAAGGCTTGTTTTGGAAAAGAATCCAAAAAGGTCGATGCTTTTGCTGAAGTTTATGTGTTTTATTCAGATTGGGGGTGGGAGATGTCAGAGGCATTTTCGGAGTCTACCCAGCATGAAATGTGTCCTCGCTTACCTTTGCTTTTAAGTATTTTTGATGGGAAATCTACTCCACATACTTTGAGTCCTTTGCACTTGAATCTATGGAAGTGCTGGTTGGTGAGCTGAAAATCTTCTAAGCAGAATTCCATCAAAACATGGAGATCAGCCCTTTCCCCAAGTGCAGAAAGAGAATGAGGAGGAAAAATGGGAGTACAGGGTAGGCAAGTAAAGTGCCTGGACAGGACATAGTCTGTGACCCTGTATATAAGTTGGAGGACTATACAGAAAACCCAGAATTGGGGATTCAAAATCTAGGGTTTGAATCTCTTCAGCAACCATAGTTTCCTCACTTATAAAATTGACATTTTGATCAATAACTCTTACTCCACATGGCTGTGAAGATTAAATGAAAAAAATGCTTATGAAAATTCATGGCTCTGTTCTTGGCAGACAAACAGACACTGAATAACTATTTATTATTTTTTCAATGTTTAAGTTAATGCAAATTCTTGTTCCTTTTTGTTTCCAAAACTGATTTACCCTGTCCCCAACCACAAACCTTAACTGTCACCCTGAGAGTGGCAAGAAGTGCATTCTCTCTGGAAAACAATATATGTTGGCTCACTTTTTTTTTTCTCACACTAAACAGCATCATTTTAAAATCCTTGAAAAGACCAAAGCCAAAACAAATTCCTTCTCCATGCCCACAAACAAACTTTTTCAACTTTGGAAACCAGACAAGAGAGAGACAGAAAAAAAGCAAAAGCCCAGCCTTGCATTGCTTCACATCATGTGTGTGTGTGTGTGCATGTGTGTGTGTGTATATATGGAGTTCAATTCACAAACATAAGGTGCACTGTCAGAAGTGCCTTGGGCAAAGTTTGTACTTTGCTTGAATTTTTACTTTTGTTTACCAAGGTAATAAACCGGTCTTCTGCTGCCCCAGGTGTAAAGCTATTATGAAAAGGCATATTTGTATTTCACCCCACCTCTGATGTACGGTATGTGAGACATCCTGCACTATAAGGGCAGCTGGATTTATTTACAGAGAGAGGCACCCAAGCATGGAGAGGAGTGTGGTCATGCTGAGAATGGCTGAGTCCTAGCAGGCCGGGCCATTGAACACCAGTCTTCCTCTTTCTCTTCATCCACCTGTCCCTTCAGACGCCACACTTGCCCTCTTGTCTTCGGCAAATAACCCAGCCAGCAGGTGACCCTCTGGGGGGACTTTCCTGTCTTTAGTTAGATAAAGTCTGTCCTCTTCTCTGGCTTTTTGTCTGAAGTTTTCCAACCAACGCACTTTTTGTTTTTTTAAACTTTGTTTCTGTATTTTTTTTAAATTTTTAAATTTTTTATTTATTATTATTTTAAATTTCATTATTTCTAGAAAGAGGGGAAGGGAGAGAGGCAGAGAAGGGGAGAGACATCAATGTATGGTTGCCTTTCACCTGACTCCAGCCACAGATCTGACTGGAGACCTGGTTTGCAACCTTGTTATGTGCCCCGGCTGGGGAATCGAACCTGCGACCTTTGGGTTCGCAGGCCGGTGCCCACTGTGCTACCAGCCAGGGTGCCAACCCACTTTCTACAGCCAGAATAGAGAGAGTAAATACAGCCACAGCAGAAACTTTTGCTCGGATCTGGTGTCTGGAAATCTCCATGGCCTTTCTTCCCATTCCCCTGTGCAAGCTGTCACACCCTGATGGGTTAGCTGAGGCCTGGGATGGGTGGCAGGAAACTTTCACCCAAATCTCTGACTGAGCTAAATGGCCTGGAACCTACTCTAAATCATCTATTGAAATCTTGGCATGGGCAGGAGGAAAGAATGTATGGAAAAGGGCAGAGGAGAAGCCTGGGCAAGCGGGAGAGCTGCTGGGGGTGACTTGGATGTTCTGCCTCCAGGCAAGGCTGGCAGACCACCCAGAAACTTGCACTAAGACACTCAGCAGCCTGACACAGGCAGTTCTCTCTGTCTTCTGTCCTCAAGAGAACTGGGGCCTCCCTTTAATCTTCTGGGAGGAAATTCCAGTTCTTTCAGAACTTTGGGTTTGCATGTCTTGGGAGCCCCTGATAGGTGCAGAAGCTAATTTAGCCAGCAGCTAGAACACGGCAGACACTCCTTAAATACTTTTGGACAATCAGTTAATTCCAGCTTGATTGCTTGCAAAAGTAAGACTTCAGCAAGATTATTAACTTCTGTGAGCTCAGATTCATCATCTGTAAAAAGGGAATCATAATAGTAATTTCCTTTCTGAGATGTTATAAAGACTAAGTGAACAGCCCTGTCTATGTAAACTCTAATAAATCGCTGCACAAGCATCGGCACTTACAGCAATGTAGAAATCCTCCATGCTTTTAGACCACTGTCATTGTCCTCCACATGCTGCAGGGAAACTTGGTGTGACACACACCCACTATATCTACAAAGGTCTAGGTAGGTGCAGTGGAAGGCATTGAGAGCACAGAGAACACTTCCGTTCCTTAGGGAGCTTGGTGGGTAAGGAAGAAACATAAGGAACAGCTAGCTATTCCATCACTGAATGCATAATTACTGAGGAGTTAATATCTAATCATCCAATAACTATTGATGGCCACTTATGGACAAGGCATGGGAAATGGTTGGCTGGGAATTGCTTTAGCTTAGGCAGGCTAATGTCATGACTAAGCACAAAACATACTTATTTCTTGTTCACATAACAGTCCTAGATAGACATGTAGGTCACCAGTGCAGCTCTCCTTCATATAGCCATTCAGGAGCCCAGGTTTCTTTTGTCTCATGCCCCTGTCATTCCCTAGGATTTTGTCATTATCTGGCAGAAGGGCAAAAATGAGCAGCAGTGTGCATGGGAGGTTCCCGTGGTTAGGCTTGGAAGCAACACCATGTATTTCTACTTCTGTTCTATTACGTAAAACTCTGTCACACCCAACTGCAAGGGACTATGGAATGAGCCTTACTGTGTTTCCAGGAAGAAGAGATTTTGGTGGACATCTAGCCAACTTTGATACAATAACAAGTAACAAGGCAGGATTCCCTACCCTCAAGGAGCTTACAGTTCGAGGGAATTTCTGATAACCAAGTAATTATACAATGAAGGTAGTTTTATGTTATAGCAGGTGCTCTCTAGAAAATAAAACAGGGTAATAGGATGGTGGCTTTGGGGAATGAGGCCTATTTTAGAGTAGGGTGGGGTTATCTGAGCAAATGACAATTGAGTTAAGACTGGAATGAGGACAAGCAATCAGTGGGAGGAGGGGCAAGGAGTGGAGAGTTCAACAGAGGCTACAAAAGACAAGTGCCCCAAGATGGTACTTGCCTGGCATGTTAAGAAGAGAGCAAAGGCCAGAGCGGTTGGGGTGCTGTGAATCAGGGGAGAATGTCACTACTCTAGTTCTGACTCTTCTGCTTCCCTCTTTCCTCGTTAAGGACCTACATGATTACACTGGGTCGACAAGGGTAACCTAGATAGCTAGCTCTCTATTTTTTTTAAGGTCAGCTGATTATCGATCTGCAGTCTTAATTTCCATGAAATGATATAGATGATAAGATGTGGACATCTTTGGGGAGCTACTATTCTGCCTACAGCAGTGACTAACAGAGCACGTAAGTCAAAATGGGGAGACAGCCGTTATAGGGACTTGCTATGGGAGGCAGTAGCTCAGGGCCTTATACTACACACACAGAGAACTCCATGCTTGTGAGCTGAGAAGGACACAGAGGCTACCATACTCAGGGGAGAACATTTGTGTCCTCTGGTTCAGAGAGTCTCTCCAGAAATGTTTGAACCATGGCTTCCTGTTGGAAACCCCTCTGAGTGTGCTCTTGCCTGCCATGCCTGGGATGTGATGCTGGGACACAGCTCCTATTAGTCTCTCACCCAGGATGGCATGTAGGTTTCTTGTTTTCCCAGAGGAAGGTTCATTTCTGAGAGGGGAGTGGGTGAAGGCAAACTGTTGGCTGCAGCACAAGGAGGCGAATCGGTTCCAATCCGGAGACAACTGGAATTGATGCAGGCGTGCCATCCAAATGTAATCAAACGCCTCCCATTGCCAGATGACGTGTTATTCAGTGGGGGGGCCGGTGGGGGGTGTTGTGAATCCAAGATGCCTTCTGTGACTTTATCAGATGGGTACTGGAAGGAAAGAAAGGGAAATAAATTCATTTCACTGGTAAATGAACTCAAACTATAGCAGATTCCTGAAAAACTCTTGAAACTGCTTATGGAGGAGGAGCTCCACAGTGAAGCAATGGGCAGCACATGCCCAGCAAACGGTGGGATCTGTAACAGGGGAAGCCTGTGGGGAGCACATAGCACCCAATCCCAGGGAAAATCCTGGGTTCCACCCCTCCACTTTTGTGTGTGTGTGGAAGGGGATGGGGTGGAGAGGTGAGACTGAAGAAGCCAGAGTTTGGATAAGTATAGAATAACTTTCTCTATTTTGAGCTTAATTTTAGAGAAATTACTTTCTCTAAGCTTCTTCATTGCAACTGGACTTCTCCACCCATTTTTCCCTCCTCCTAGGCCAAAACCCTAGGGCAGAACAAGGTGAGGAAGTCCTTGTCAGGTCTGATCTTAGAAGAAGGAGGGACCTGCCTTTAAGGATGTGGGTCTGGGGTTAATGTCTTAGTCACTACAACCTAGACACACACAAACTCTGATGTCAAGCTCTGAGATATTTTGAACCACTGTGTGGTATGGGGAACACTCAGGGAAATTTTTTGGATAGACGCCTGTTAAGGCATTGCATCTTGGCTGTGCTTCTCAAGCTACCTTTGTCCTGTGAGAATTCTGTGTAATTCTGCTTATGTAACTGGGATAGAGGTAGTATAATTGTATCTTCTATCAGCACAAAGATGTTACATTAGAGCCATGTTTCATTCTTATAAACAATTTTTGGTTCCTGAGAACCTTGAAGGATTAAAGGCTATTAACTAACTCCAAAAATGTATAGCAGTAGGCATGGGATGCCTCTCCAAGGATGTATGAGAGAGTTGGGAGGCAAGAGCTGTACAGAGACAGACTTTTTACTGCCTGTCCTTTGGTGCCTTTTGAACTTTGTACCTTATGCATCTGTAATTTATTCAAAAAATAAATATATTATGAAATATCCAGAATCAGTATGATCTCACCTACATAAAATCAGGCAGGGAGAACAAGGGAATGACAATGACATTGAATAGTACTAAACTTGATCGTTTCTCTTACCTATGATACTTTTACATATCTTCTACATATCTTTTTTTTTTAATGACACTATAATAGACTTTTTCAATCATTTACAGAGTTGCATTTTTCTTTAAACAATCAGAAAACAGTATTTCTTAGGCCACTGCTACATTAATCTATAGATTAGGCTCAAGTTGATAAGATAGTCCTGACCATCTGCCTTTTCCATTTTCCAGTTTCTTGTCAGTTTGCCAATGAGTGGGCTACGTTTCTAGATCTGATTTGTGGATCTCTTTTGTTCACTCAGTCATAATGAAACATCGTGCGTGTGTCACCTTCCGTGCAGGCTGGGTTTCGGTTAATTTCACCTCCCTGTTATCATTGTCATCTCCACCGTCATTCAGCAGTATCTCAGCAAGCTTTTCTCAGTTCTGGGCCATACAATGAATTTTTAAGTACTTGCAACCTTTGGCCATGTGCTATGGGGGTGGTGGAGGTGAATCTGACCTGTTCCGCTCACTCACTAAGATGCCCTGTCTCAAGAGGGAAAGAGCATGTATAAAGTTGCCTTTAACTGAAACCAGAAAGCCATGAGGGCTTTAAAAGGCATTGTAACATATCATGACTGTCAGATGGCAGAAACAGGGAGTGAGCGCTTCAAGGAGGGAAACTTCCTTCTTTCAAACCTCCTGAGTTCTTCACCTGTGCTCCTGTCTCCATCTTTACCACAGTCTTCAGTGTGTCATGTCTTTATCTCCATCCTTGGTCTTGCCTACAATGGCCTAGGTGAGTGCCAACGTGCAACAGAGATACCAACCAAATGCTGCAAAGCTTGAAGAGAGTGAAGAGGAATTTCCTTCTAGAGGCAGAATTTTTAGAGGAGCTAACATTGGAATAGACTTAAGGGATTGATGGCATTTAGCAGAAAGAGAAGAAAGGGTGACTTAGAGGAAGAGCAGGGCAAAGGGTGTAGGGTTCTGTGTGAGGATGCACTTATCTGAACTTTATATTTCACATCTGTGATGTGAAGATTACATGAATAACCTCAGAGGTTGTTGCCAGGACTGAGTAGCACACCAAATAGTGTAACTAACATTTACATAGCACCCACTGGATGCCCACATGCCCACAGCTAGCAAGGTACAGAGATAGGGTGCACACTCAGAGCTCAGAAGTGAAGGCCTAAGCCCCTATTCCATACCACCCTCAAAGGATAGAAAAGCAGTCTATATACCAAAGCATTCACATGTGTGAGTTCTAGTCTTCCAATTTAAACTACTCCCTTGGATGCTAGAGGTTTCTGATATGAAATTCTAGATTGCTTTCTGAGCTACTTAAGCTTCCCAGATAGTCACCAGCCTGTTGACCTAGTATCTAGCCTGCTTGCTAGGATGTTACTCTAGAGGTGAACTTCACTCGTAGCTGGGGAGTTCAGTTCAAACCCTGGATCCAGCTTGATTTGGCTTGGCCTAAGGCATTAGGAGAGCTTCCCACTCTAGGCCTGACTTTGACTGTAACCTTGGAGTGCTTTGACTCCACTCTGAAGAATTAGCCAGCATTTAGAAACCTGTCTTAGTTTTCAAGTTCTAGGTTGGGGAAACATGAGTCACCTAGGCATCTTCCAGGTTAATAGCCTTGAAGTAAGAGTCAACATAGGGCCAGGTTACTGCCAGGTATGTAGATAGCCAAATGGCCCATTCTTGCCTTTGCCTAATACCATGATGCCTTCTTTGAGGAGGACTTCCAGTTTTACTGGAAAAATGCCAACTCATGGCCCAATAGAAATCAAGTACTGGAACTGGCATGGCAGCAGTATTCCCTGAGAATGCCCTCCATTATTTGTTTTCATTACTGCCCTGATGGTACCTTCAATGCCACCATTACTGTTCTTGACAGAAAAATTATCTAGGAATAAAGTTCCTTTTCTATGCTCCTTCAGGAAAAAAAAAAACAAAAACAGAAAACCACTTTAGAGTGATAACACATAATTTGTCTTATACTTTTTTTTTTTAGCTCATAATGCTTTCACATAGTTACTATTCATTTTCTTGATAATATTTTGGTTGTGTTGGGGGGGTAGAGGGATGGGAGGAAGATTCATGGAGGAGGGGTATTACTGTTATTGGATTCATGGAGACTGTGAGACTCAGAGAGGTTAAGCAGTATGATGAAGGTCACACAGATTTGTCCATAATAATGCAGGGACACAGATGCCAATTTCCTATTTCCAGACCCCATGCACTTGTCATATTTTAGAGCTCCCTGGGATGCCCCATCCCCAGGTCCTTAGAAGTACCTGGTTTCCACACCCTCCAAGTTCATCCTTGGTAATGTTATTTTAAGGAATTTGTCAGCTTCTGTGTAGGGGCTAAGGTCCTCTCAGAATGATGGGCAATATCTAGAGACATTATAAATCGTCACAATTGGGGAGAGGAAAGTGGATTTTACTAGCATCTAGTAGGTTGAGATCAGAGATGGTGGGAACCATCTTGTAAACTGCAGAACAGCCCACTATAACAAAAATTTATTCAGCCTAAAGTATAAACTGTACCAAAAGCGGTAACCCGTGGGTTAGAGTAAAAGAAAAAGCCTCCAGTTCCCAGATCCCCCATGCACACAGAGGGCTTTCCATGCATGTCTTCTTTTTCAAAACAACAATAGATGTTTTGCACACATTTTCCTCCTTCTACCATAATGAGGATCTGCCAAATATATCAGAGCTGAACGAGGAAAGTGAGGCCCAAAGAAAAGAGGTTAACTGCTCCAAGTCACCCAGCTAATATGCGGTATAGAAGGAACAGCCGGTTCTCCTGCCCCAAGTTAAATGCATTTTCTACTTCACCGTGCTAAATTCCCCCACTCACTAGCTCTGCTTTGAGCCATTTTCTGACTCACTGATTAAACAAATGCTGTGATCTGAATATGCTCCCCGAGACAGACCTGCTTACAGCTTATTCTGATACAAAATGAGGAGGCGTGACACAACCTAATAGATGTAAGAAGAGCCTCCTTGATTCTGTCTCATTTCCCTTTGTGTCCTGAGAACCCAGCCCCTGGCACAGATGTTGGGCAGAGGGCCCTTGCCTCTCACCTTAGAAGACAGAAACTCAAAAGTCTCTACTGGAAATGAAACTGACACCACCTAAACCCTCAGATTTCCTCAGAGGCACATTACTGAAAATACCTAAGTTTCTTGGAACTGGAAGATTACTTTTTCCCTCACTTGATTTTTCATAGCTTGTTCTGTTCGTTTAATGTTTGTTTTTCACTCAGTCAATCAGTGAAACTGGGTTGGTCAGTGAAACTTTCTAAGGACTGGAGGTTTCACTTTCAGAGTCTGAAAGTTTGGTGTGGGCTTTTCAAGTCTTGACAGAGACAAGTAGGGTGTTCGGCGTTCTAGGCCAACAGTGAGTTTAAAACTACATGGACATACACACAAAGGCTTAGCTAGTTTTTACTGAGCAGATTGATTTATGCAAAATACTTATTTAACATGTACTCTGAATTAGACTCTGAAAGGGCAATGGAGATACAGCCCCGAGCAAGACCAAGATGTTTCCTTCCCTCAATTCCTTCCAGCCTGGCTGCAGAAGTGAGTCAGTAAATAACTCCCATCTCCTCCCAAATCATTCTTCAGTTACTTTATCAGGAGCTTAACTCAGGTTTTATTCCCTTAGCTTTTTTAGTTTGTCAAATTACTTTTCAGTCTTCAAGGGCAAGATCAGATGCAAATTCATTTAAAAAAGACTTTTAGAAATCTCTCTTGGTAATTAAAAAATGTTTGTTGGCCCTGGCTGGTAGCACAGTGGATATGGCGCTGGCCTGCAAACCCAAAGGTCGCTGGTTGGATTTCTAGCCAGAGCACATAACCAGGTTGTAAGCCAGGTTGTAAGCCAGGTTGTAAGCCAGGTCTGTGGCTGGAGGCAGGTGAAGGGCAGCCATACATTGATGTCTCTGTCCCTCTCTGCCTCTCTCCCTTCCTCTCTTTCTAGAAATAATAAATAAAATCTTTAGAAAAAGAAAAAAGGGAAAAAAAAGAAATGTTGGTTAAGTATATCGCCAACCCCTTCTCCACATGGCTGCAAAACCATTCAGTATTTATTGTAGCTCTTTGTAAGGAAGCAATGTAGATTGATTGTTAAAAGATACCTGTGCTCAAATCTAAATTGTATTCCATACTGTTGGTGCCTTGGGTTACTTAGCCTCTCTCTGAGCCCAGTTTTCTGGTCTGCTTTGAGGATGTCACAGAGCCCCTGCAGTACCTGTCACATGACAACTGCTCATTATTGGAGTGAGCCTAAGTGCCAGGCTCTGTGTTATAGAGGATCCCAAAACCCAAATGACAAGGGCACTCTTTCCCAGGAGGTCCTCTGGAAGTAGACAGTGAGACCACAAAAATGTCTGCAGAGGATAGACCACACATTGGCTACAAGAAGTATCTGGGAGCAAGTGAAAGTTAGTTCTGAATAAGTGGATCTCATTCTCTGAATGGTTCTTTAAAAGAATGGAACTTAGACTAGACCTGGAAGAGAGGATAGGGCTCATCAGGCAAATTCTGGCAGGCAGAGTAATAGGAGAAAATGTGTATTGGGCAATCTTAGAAAAGGGCACGGCGTGCCAAAAAGCAGTGAGGTGCACTCACTTCAGGTGTTGTGCACCTGAAGAAGGGGGTTTTAGATGGCAAGTGAGGAGAGCGTTAGGAGATGAGAGGAAGAGAGTTGGAGATTGAAATGAGATTAAATTTTGGCTGATTGACAGATTGCAAAGATAGTTGAACTCAAACTCTTTAGGTCGTTAGAAGTCTAATATAAAGATTTGGCCCTGGCTGGTGGCACAGTGGATAAGGTGCTGGCTTGGGAACCCAAAGGTCACTGGTTTGATTCCCAGCCAGGGCAACATAACCAGGTTGCAAGCCAGGTGTCCAGCCAGGTCTGTAGCTGGAAGCAGGTGAAAGGCAACCACATGTTGTTTCTCTCCCTCTATGTCTCTCTCCCTTCCCCTCACTTAAAAAAAAAATGATTTGGAGTTTCTTCTGGGGACCAAGGAGAGTCACCCAAGGTTTCTGACTTGAAAGGGTGGCTCAAGTTGATCAAATCTCCTCCCACCAAGAAGCTCACAGTCTGGTTAAGGAGAGACACAAATGGACAATGATTGCTAAAAAATATGATGAATAAGATGCAAGAAGCATGGGGAGAAAAAGTGCTATGAGGTTCGTTGAAGAAAAAACATCTAAGAAGGAAGAAGCCTTTATGAGAAGAAAGGAAGAAATTTAACAGTGAGTGTCCCTCTGCTGTTGTAGTCCCACCATGTATTATACATACCCTTTAATTTTGTCTCTCTTCTCTGGTCTATTAGCTCCTTAAGGATCCAGATACAGTGTCTACATTCAACAAACTTCCAAACATGTTGATTAAATGAAACATTGGAGATAACTCTGGGCATAGCATATATAGTGAATTGGAAAGGAAGACTATTGAGACTGGGAAATGACTTTAGGAATTTTCACTACAGCTCAACTGAGTTGGTGAGGCTGGGAAAAGAGCAACAGAGTGGGAATGGAAGAAATGAGATAGACCAGAGATGGACACAGAGAAAGAGTAGACATTAGGAACTGGTTGAAGGTAAAGTACATAAGAGAGGAGGAAGGGTTAGAATGTTCACAAGATGTGGAGTCTAAGTGCTCAGAAGGATAATGATGCTATCGCCCTATCATCCCAAAGCAGAAGGCCTCAAATCACATGGACACAAGTAGGCATTCAATAAATATTTGTGGAAAAGAGGAATGGATAGATGGGTGGATGGATGAACCTTCAGTATTAATCAGGGAACTATGGGCTCATTTATTATGGAGGTTGAAGGGATGCTTATCTATCATCAACTCTCATTCTATACATGAGTGAAATGAGGTGAGATAGAGAAACTGACTGCTTTTGATCACATAGCTACTAGGTGATAAATTTAGGGCATGAAATTAAATCTCTGGATGCCTAGGCTGGTGTTCTTTCCAGTATGTTATATGGTTATTTTCTTCAATTCTTAAAAAGAATTTTAGAGGAAATGGTATGCATGAATATCATATCCCACTTATAATTTTTTTTGACTAAAAGTTACATTGGAATTTCATTTCCGTTTCACTGATTAAAATAGGAATTATGAAAGTCATGCATATTGATTGTGGAGTCCTTGGTTTAGGGGCCAAGTTCTGCCAGTAGCTGTTAACTTCTACAATCCCATTTCCCCAGACATTCCTCTCTGGCCCACCCAGACCCATAACTTGACGCTAAAGAATGTGGGGTGTGCTCTGGTGAGCATGAGCAGAGAGCTAGCACCTTTTTGAAGGCACTTCTGAGAGTATGTTCATCACTTTGCAAATGTGATACTTTTAGATAAATAGCCAGAGGGTGATTTCATCCATCAACATCTGTGGGGCACAGCTCTAAAACAAAGCAATTGGTTTCCTTAAATCACAACAAAAAACAGTCTTCTTTCTTTTCCCCACTTTTTATGTATTGAGTGCCTCCTGTGTGCTCCTCAAACTAGTCATCATGGTAGAAGAGATGGTAAAAGAAGTTAGAGATATGATTCCTCCTTTAAGGAGTATGTATCCTAATTGAGGAGAGGAGACTCACGTGGAGGAAAAAGAAACAATAACTTATGTCTCATCTTGGTAACTTTCAGGCATTAAACAACTAATAGGGTGAGAAAATCTCAAACTCAAAAGTTCAAAAGTTCAAATTTGGGGTGGGGGGTGAATTTGAAGGTAACTACAGCATCCTAGCCTATAGATAATCAGTCTCTGATGTCAGAAAACTACCTTCTCACTTTCTTGTCTTCTAGGGGCAGTATTATGGTAACCTAATGAGTCAACTAAGTTTAATGCTGTAAAACTGTGGCTCAGAGTGCTAGGAGAAGGGATGTGATGCCCAGCCTGGGGAGTTACCGGGAGCCTCCCTGACTCTGTGACCCTTTCTCTCCATTTTATCTTCCACACTGAACCAGTTGTTAAAAGCATCATTTAAATTGTGGCAGGCACTGCCCTTAATATTTTCTATACATTATCTCATTGTATAGTGAAATCTTGGTTGCCAGCATTGCCAGTACCAAGATGTAAGTTTATTATCAGAGGGCTGATAATTCACCCCATGCTCTTTCTTCATCTCCCAAATAAAGAGGCAGTTCCATAGCTGCAGAGCAAGTATGGAAGAGGCACCCCCATTCAATTGTTTTTTGGAGTGTAAACTAACATTCTTCAAAGGAATGTTGTAATTCATAGTAATATTTGGAATACGCATATTCTTTGATTTAACAATTTGCCTCTAGGAATCCATCCCATAGCAATAAGAGCAAAACTCCATAGAGACTCATGTGTAAGGGTATCTGGAGTAGCACCATTTGTAAAAGCACATGGGTTAAATCATCATACATGGCTATCAACAGAAAAAAAAAATAGTTGGAAACTTAAGTTATAGTTCGTCTGTAGACTAGAATGCACATAGAGTATGAAGCTGGAAGTTGTCATAATATATTTTTTAATAAAAGACAGGTCAACATACAAAGCATAAATTCTTTTCTATAAATATTGTGTGAGTATACATGTATATCTGTGCAGAGAGATATATATTTGATTTAACTTAGAAAAATATCTTGACTGATAAATGTTAACAATTTAAGTAAGGAAACTAACTTTATGATGTAATTTTTTTAAAGAACTTCATAAGAACAATTTTTACTTTTTTGTGCTTCCAGGACTTTTCAAACACAAGCAAACTCACATCTGCCTTCTAGAAGGGAGGATCTGGGTAAACAGGAGGCTCTCTTGTTCTCCGATTGCCTATCACAACCAAGAGAAGGTATGGCAAATTGACTGCCTGCAGCAGTCTGGTGGGATTGATGAAGATGTGGGGGGAGAAAAACCACTGAGAAGGCAGGAGGTTGGGGCCACCACAGAAGCTAAAGCAGTCAATGAAAATATTCTAGTAGATCTCTTAAGAGAAGAGGGCTAACATATTTGGTTTGAAATCATTTGAGTTGCTATCATGTCCCCTTCCTCTTGTGTCCAATCCCAGCACTCTTCGACAAAGTCTATTTCATACATATCCACTCACACAAAATAAAAAATATATAAAATAATGACAAAGATGACTTCCATTATCTCGAAGATCCCTTTTGACTAAAGTGCTGGTATCCTGGCCTTACCTGGACCCACCTCCACCCTGCCCTCATCTCTACCAGGCTGCCCACCATTCATCCTCGAGATGAGGCACTGCATTTCCACAACTCCCGGCTTTTCTCTGTGCTTCCCTTGGTCTAGGATCCTCCCTCTCTCTGTCCTGTGGACCCTCCACCAACATTAAGGCTATACTCACAAGTGCCCTTCTTAAAAACCTTATCTGTCTTCAAAGCAGAATTAGTCACACTCCCCTTGGAGCTCCCAACACTCCATGGACATCTTCTGTTACAATCAGAAGCAGTGTTGCCATCCCTCTTGCCCTAAGGCCCCCAGATAAGGTTGCTTGTCTCTGTAGGCTCAGCCTCTAGCACAGTGCCGCACACATTGTAGATGCTCAAACATTGTTGGTAGTGAATTGGTGAATTAATAAATCCAACTTCTGTCCAGATTTGGTTTCAAAGTCTTCCCCAGCACTGAAATCATTCTCTCCATAAAGTGCACCCAGTGAGTTGTCCAAGATATAAGGAACATTTTGCTCTAGTTGCCTCTTGCTCCACTTACAACTATGTCCCAGGGTCATTCCATCAATTAGATGTACCAGGCTTTGCTGGCCCCTGGAGTGTCCTTGAAGCCTGTTCAGAGTCCCAAGAGTCAGTTTCACCAGGCTGAGGCAAACCATCTAACTGGGTCTGGTGCTGGGCCTTTCATTAAGGTGGTGGCTGAGCCAGTGGAGGACACACTGGCAGAGAAAGAGGAATTGTGTCAAGGTAAAAGGCTGATTTTGCCCTGTGGCTGATGGCCCTCTAATAGCATAATGATCAATGTGGAAGGCCTTGGCCTGGCCTGGCTGGGCACTGAGACCGAACAGCACTGGGTCTGGCACTGGAGAGCTCCACCCAGGTTAATCAATCTGTTTCTCTCCTTTGACAGACCCTGGACAGGAGTCAGCACATTTTCCTCTGTGTACAGATCCTCCCTGTGCCAGGCTTGCAAGAGAAAGTTTCCTGAGCTGAGCAGGTCAGGCAGGCTTTAAGCTGTCCTTGTCTTGTATGTGCATACTCACCTCTTCGTTGCTCCCCCATTCCTCTTTCCTTTTTTTTTTCTTTTCATCTTATTTTTTAAAGATTTTATTTATTATTTTTAGAGAGAGGGGAAAGGAGGGAGGCAGAGAGGGAGAGAGACATCAATGTATGGTTGCCTTTCATCTGCCTCCAGCTACAGACCTGGCTGGAGACCTGGCTTGCAACCTGGTTATGTGCCCTGGCTGGGGATCCCTGTTCCTCTTTTCTCTCTCCAAACTTTTCTCTCACTCTCACGCTAGTTCTGATTCTCTTTCTTCATGTCTGTGTTTATCTCTTTTTCGTGTTTTAACTTACCTGTGGTTTTTCTTTCCTTTCTTCCTTTTTTCCTTCCTTCCTTCCTCCCTCCCTCCCTTCCTTCTCCCTTCCCTTCCCTCCTTTTTTCCTCTCTCCCTTGCTTCCTATGTTTACTTGTTCTCAGTTTTTCTTAACCTCTGTCTCTCATTCCCACACCCTGAGTTTAGACTGTTCCTCTTTATCCTGGCCACAAGGACTTCCTCTCTCTCTCCATTCCTCTGTCACCTTGGTCTTCAACAGCATTGGAGAAGCCCCTGCTTTGCCCTCCTGCCTGCACTATTGACAATCAGATGACTTTCTGTATTATCTTCCCCTCCTTCTCCTCCAAGCCTCTGAGCAAAGATACCCCATAGTCTACCATTCTATCCAAAATTGTTTCAGGTACCACCCCTGGTGCCTGACCTTCACCAGGATCCTCTCCCAAGGGCCAGGTTGACCAGTGCTAATGCACAGAGAACAAACCCAGGCCCCTGGCCAAGCCAGAGGAAGGGTTGGCTCTGGGAGGCCCTCATGCTGAGAATAGCAACCCAAAGTTTAGGAGTTAGTTTCTTGTTCTTTTCCCCCATTTTCTAAGTCTGGGAGCTTTCCCTCTGTGTACTCTGGCTACCTATGAGCACTCATGGATGAACACTGTAAGTTTATAGCCATAAAGACATGGGAACAGAGCTCTGCTCACTCTTTGATTTTTCCTGATTCTTCATAAAAGTTGAAATGGAGGCTGCTGCTAAGTTTATACACTCTGAGAGGCTTTGAGGGCACAATGTGGCTATAGATAAAGTGTCTCTTTCTTCCATTAATATATTCAATTAACGTAACTGAACAGCATTTCTGGGTTTGGAAACTGGAATACAAAGATACTTCCAGTTTTCAAAGAGATTATGACAACAGAGATCAATCTGTACACAGGGAAAACAGAAAAGCTTGGTGTAATTGCTAAGGAAAGTATGGATAAGATGTTAAACTATAAATGGACTAGCATATGGGAAGGTACACAAAAAGGAGACATGTGAGTCCTTAATTTTTGTAAAAAAAAAAATAATAATAATTATGCATGGTAGTCTCTCTCCTGATCTGTACAAGGTACATTTCAAAACCCCCACCAAATGCCTGAAGCCACAGATAGTGCTGAACCAATATATACTATGTATTTCCCTAAACATACATACCGGTGACAAAGTTAAATTTATAAACTAGAGTAGGCAATTTCACAGATGGATTTTTTTCTTAACTGTAGATCTTGGACCTCCACATAGTTTTTTTCTTAATTAAGTTGAGAACTTCTAGGTTTTCACTGAAAGGAAACACCTAACAGTTTCTCTTCGGCACCTATGACTTGCCTGCTTTGAAACCATTATTAAGTAAAATAAGAGTTACTTAAACACAAGCACTGCAATACCACAACTATGGATCTGATAACTAGGAAGGCTACTTTCTAAGTGACTGGTGGGTAGGCAGTGTGTGCAGTGTGAGTACTTGGATACCATGAACTAAAGGATGCTTCACTCCCCAAACAAGACTGAGCGAGACAGGGAGTAATTTTATCATGCTACTCAGAATGGCACACAATTTAAAACTTATGAATTGCTTATCTGAAATTCTCTATTTAATATTTTTAAGCTGAAGTTGACCATATGCAACTGAAACTATGGAAAGCAAAACTGTGAATAAGAGGACCCTACTATACATGCAAGGTGCCCAAGAGGACTGGTATAAATTACAAGGGAAAAAAGTAAAAACTTGGATGAAAAAGAATGGAAAAATGAGTGAAACCTTAACCAAAACTAACGGTCAAAGATTTCATTTGCTTCCCACTGCCAGAAAACTCAACTGACATCTTTACTCATTTATTTTTAAGGTTTTATTTATTTATAGAGAAAGGGGAAGGGGAAGGAGAAAGAGAGGGAGAGAAACATTGATAGGTTGCCTCTCACATACACCTAGACAGGAGACTGAACTCCCAGCCCAGGCATGTGCTCTGACTGGGAATTGAACCTGCCACCATTTATCTTGTGAGACTACGTGCAACCAACTGAGCCACACAAGTCAGGGCTATTAATATTTTTATTTAAAGTCAATGTATGTACATCAATCCCTAAGCCCTGATTCCAGGTTAGACATGCTAAAAACAGAAGAAGAAAGGCATGGTAAGAAGAGGATTTAAAAACCAAAAGGTTGAGTGATGATTATTGTTAACATGCCAACTTTGATCAAATCCCTTCTCTTTTAGCCTTTAATTATTCCAATGTCCTATCAACTTTAAATGCAATGTTGTTTCCCAAACGGATAGCCATTTAGTGGGTTCCACCATGACCATCCCAACAGATCTCTTCTGTGTCTTCCATTTCAGTCCCATATTCCGAAAGCCATAATCTTTAGGGCAAGAAAGTATGAGGTATATTTTCACAGATTTTATAAATAAGGAATAGAAAAATGTTTGAATGCTACACTCAACCAACCTTCCAGTCACTACATCTTTTCCCAGGCAAGTAGATGGAAAGAAGCAGATAAAAGACCTGAGTTGTATTTAAAAAAATAAAAACTAACAAACAAACAAAACTTGTACAGAATGAAGTGAGAAAAATGACCCAGTTCAGTTCCTAATTTTAAGGTTTGGGGAATGAGGCCCAGAAAGAGCAAGTGGCTTGGCCAAGTTCACATATCAAGTTCATGATGCAGCAAGAACTCAGAGTCCGACCAAGCCAGCTGCCACTACTCTGTGTTACACCAAATGTTTCCACATCTCCACCTTAGTTTCTCAGGTCCTCCATGGCTGGTTTGTCTCCCTATTCAGACACCTGATGGCCAACAATAAGGCTCTACCCTTGACTGAGATGTGCCATGTTTCACAGAACACATCAAGGGCCACTTTAAAGTGTTTACTGGTGAGTTCATGAGAACTACCAGCCTTCTTCCAAGTGAGTCATTGAGACTTTCTGCAACAGGCAGATGTCCCATTGGTAAAGGACAACACTGCTTCATGGAAGAGGACTTCTGGGGGCATGTTTGCTGACAATCTTCAGGCATAGCAAATTCTCTTCTCACCCATGAAGAGGATAGGGTACGGTATAATGTAGAGGAATGGCAGAGGAGATGGAGCCTGCTTGTTTGTTTGCCAGAGGACACATACCTCCCAATTTCAACCAGGACAACATCCACAGAATCAAGGTTGTCTCTCCTAATCCTCAGGAAAGAAAACTGATCCTTTAGCCATTGGAATAACACGACTGATACCAGGAAGGGTGAATGGAAGTCATCGTTGCAAACATTTATATAAATAATTTTCCAGTGGGAACTGAACTGTCCTCATCTCTTCTGTTTTTAAATGCTAATTGCTTCTGATTTTGTTTATGCAGGCGGAGCTAATATGAACATTTGCTTGTAACCATTGAACTTAATATATCTGTTTTTGGACACTTGTGATTTATTTTTGCACACATGCTCCAAATTGATGCTAATTACTTTCAAGGATCAGGGTTTCTATTCTGAGACAGATGATGATAGAATGTCAATTTGTAGTCTCTGAGCATAATGTCCCAATTATCAATGCATTCCAGACCAGAACAGACTTGGCACCTTCTAGAAGGAATTTGGCTGCACTTTTATCAGCCAGTCCCTGGACATGCTTTATTAAAACTTGCTTTCTAGTAACTTGTGGGTATGCCTATACTTTCATTTGTCTCAATGGCCCTTTAGTGCCATATCAGAATTCCAAATACCTACTGTTCCATGTCTAAATCCAATACTTCTCTCTCAGAGCCACCTTTGATTGCTTTGGCTGAAGATAAATTTTACTTCCTATGAAAGTCCCATAGCATTCTGCTGATTTCTTCCTCAAAGGACTTAGCACTTCCTACATTGTGCTGGAATTATTTACTCACCTTTTATCTCCTTTCTTCATTATAAGCCTCTCAGTGACAGTACTTCATCGGAGTTATCTTTGTCCCCATTGTATGCTGAAACTTTCCCAATGCCCTGTATGTATGAAGTGCTTTGTGCATTGATTTAATTGAGGGTTTTTATCCCAAATGTTCTACTTGTTCCAAAAAGATTTTAAGATAGGTTTAAATAAATATATATGTAAAAAGAACTAAATACACCTACATATACACACAGAAAATGGCTAAAGTTGATAATGAATTACATGAAATTATCTGGATAAGCCAACATTTAACTATTATACCTGGAACAAAACAAAAGTCTGTGCTGGGATGGGGTGGAGGGTAGTGACAAAAAATTTAAAACTTGATCACTACCAACAAAGAAACCAAAACTTCTGATAAGATATTTGCTTAACACAATGTTAAGATGAGCTCAGTGGATGAAAACTATCCCACTGGGGGAAGAAGGTCACTTACTTCATAGAATGAATGCAATGACCAAGGATATACGGCCACAGAGGGAAAAGAATAAACAGGCCTATCCTAATCTGTTCATTTATTCATCCAACAAACTTCTATTGAGAAGCTTGTATGTCAAGAGCTGTGTCACACTATGTAAACAAAGGTGAAAAAGAACATACTAGTTTAACTATTTAGACCAGGGTTCAGCAAACTACACCCAGTGGAACAAATCTGCTCACCATCTGTTTTTGTGAATAGTTTTACTAGAACATGGCCATGCCCATTCATTTACATATTGTCTATGGTTGTTTTTCTCTACAACTGAGAAGTTCAGTAGTTCTGACAGAGATGCAATGTCCTACAAAAACAATGTCCTACCGAGTGTTGGGTAACAAGGGAAAAAGGAGTTAAAGATGATGATAAGATTTCTTTTGAGTACCTGGATGGAAAGTAGGTCCCTTCACTGAGATGGTGAACACATGAGGAATAAAAGGTTTAGAGAGAGGAAAAATATTGGCTCAATTTAAAGCATACTGAATTTGAGGTGTATATGAGATACTATACCAGAAAGTTAAACATATGGGTTTAAATCTTAGATGGGTAATCCAGTCTAAAAACCTAATATTGGAAGTCATTAGAACCCAGAGACTAATTTAAGCATTAGAGTAGATAAAATTTCTTAGGGAGATTATGTACAGTAAGAAAAGAATCAAAGAAAAAAATTAAAAAGCTAGACAAAGGCCAAAATTTAATAGATTAGAGCTCAACTACTCCTCAGAAGAGACTGAGAAAGTACATCCAGGAAAATAGAAAGAAACCCAGTTACAGTTCAGTGTCACAGAGCTAAGGGACATGATCTAGCAAGGGCAAGAGTTTCAAATAATTAAGAAATGTCTACTGCAATAAAGATTGAAGCCAAGATAGGGTCAGGACAAATTTACGATTGCTTCCATGACAGCAGCTCCAGGAGAATGGTGAGAGCAGAAGCAAGGTTAAAGTGAGCTGAATTGTGAACGGGAGGTGAGGAAGTGGGGACACACAGACCATGTGCAAAGGAATTCAGGTGGGTAGGGCAGCTGCTGAAAGCCAGTAGAGGGACATTCCTTTTCTGTTTTTGTCTTTTTCTTAAGTGAGGAAGGATTTTATTATGCTTCAGTGTTAGCTGGAAGGAAACAATACTCTCATTTTAATAAATCACTAAGAAAACTTGGCTTCTGCAGATGACTTTATGAGTGCTGTGCCCTTAGAAAAAGAGAATTCAGTAACCCAGTGTGTTCTCTTTTTGTACTTAGTTTCCAAGAAGCTCAGAATCAAATTCAGTTCCCCCTAGATGTCTGGTAGTATTTAGAGCCACTTCCTTCATCTGCTTTCTGTTCTGTTTTATATTTCAATATCTTATTTTTGAAGAATGATTATCATGAGCAGTTTACAAGGCATTTTCACACATGATGTGTCTTCACAGCGTCCATCCTCCATTCGGCACAGATTTAATGAGAGCCTGCTGTGGCCATACACTTTGCACCATGCAGCACACACAATGCGTAAAACAGCACAGTTCTACTTTTACAATCTAGTTCAGGAGGCCGACATTAACTGAATTATTATACTAATAATTACAACTGTGGTAAGTGGAGCAAAAGAAAATACTGGAAGTCCTAAGAATCTGAGAGGTCAGGGAAAGTATCTTTGAGACTGAAGGATGAAAGTGACTTAGAGGTGGCTAGGGTAACATCCATTCAGAATAAAATCTGCTCTGTGGAAGCCCTATCAGTGATCATTCAGCTCCTGCCTGGACACTTGCAGGTACTGGAACCAGGGTGGCATATTTGGATAGTGCTAAAAGTCAAAATAAAGCAAAACTTGGTTCATGTAGCCTCTACCCAGAGTTCAATACCTTGAGCCTATACAGATAATCTTAATTCTCTCTGGCATTGCTTTTCACAGATGGAAGATGGCAGCAATAAGCTCCCGCATTCACATACTTATAGATAGATCTGTTCTTTCACAGTTAAAAACAGGTTTTCCTTTTTTTGTTGTTTCCTGATGATGTCATGTTTAAAGAGACTTATGCTTGTTTGCAAATACCCATTCTTAGCTTCTTCTACAGAAACATAACTCCCTGCTTTCACATACAGAATTGTTAGCTAAATACCTGGCTGTCTATAAGATGGAGGGGGGACCCCTACATTTTCAGCTTCTCTTGTATCTAGGTGCAACAGATTACAATGCTTAATAATAAGCTCTCATAAAGGGGGGGGGGGTCTGATTTACAAATCTGCCAATTTCAATGGTGTTAGTTTTCCCATGGCTAATTTCAAGTTACCAGCATGACTCACTGAACATTGAGTTGGGAAGAAATGCATACAATGGAATGTCATATGCCTTAGGAGTGGGCTCTATCACAGCATTGGCAAGGTGGGACCATAAGATTAAGTTCTCAATGGGATGTGAGTGGAAGGCATAAGCTCAGTTGTGCCTTAAGTGGAAGTGAGGAACCCGGACTTTCCCATTTCCTTCTTCCATGGTCTGGAATACAGATATAGTAGAGAATCCATTTTATACCATATAGATAGGGCATCATTCTGGAGGCAGTAGAACAGAAAGATAGGAGGAGCTTGGCTTCCAAATATTTTAGTCTTAGTTTCCTTGTGGGTGGTTTTTGTTTTGTTTTGTTTTGCATAAACAAGAAAGAAATTTCTAACTTGTTTTAGCCATTACTATTTTGAGTCTCTGTTAGAAGAAATAAAGTTATATCCCAACTGATAGAATCATCCAAAATGGCAATGAGACCATAGCTCTAATATCATGTAAAATGATGCTATTTATAAGGCACAGTGTGAACAGGTGAACTAGACATTCTCTCTGCTCTAGGGACCTCAGCCCAGACCAAAGCTGGCATGTAATCAAATTTTTATAGGCAAGGAGAGGTCATGAGTGCTCTAAGGTAGTGCAGATGGTCAACCACACCGATTTAAAGGAGGGGATGATAATGGTAATGGTGATAATAATGATGGTGATGTAGAAGAAGAAAAATTAGACAATATTTGAACTCAATATTCAAAGATAATTGGAATTTCGACACGTAGAAATGAGCAACAAAGCTCTTCCAACAGAGGGATTATACTTCTTGTTCAGATTTTGGATTCCAATCATTCTTAAAATGTGATTCCTCAGAAATCCTCTAGACTGTTATTTTTCCTTCTTTAGTAAAACCAATTAACATTGTAGAACTGTGACAAGAATGTTTCAAATTTTTAATAGTATCAATTGTTTTCTGAGCCTCTGATACCCTCTACCCCCATTTATAAAGAAGCCCTTGATTTGTTTATTTCAAAGCATTTTGGTGGGTTAATTAAAACATTCTTTAAAATGATTTCTTAAGCAGTGCTTTCTGGGCTTATTTTGAATTCCTAACTGTGCATAAAGACATTAAAACTTCATTCCTTTAAAAAAATCTTTAATGCAAACTTTTCATTAATACTAAGAGAGCTCTCTTACCATTAGTTTTACTTGAGGAAATAAAGGAAGTCTTATTTATTTTTAAATTGCTTCACAGTACCTAATATAGCAGTGAGAACAGAGAACTTCTCAGTAAATACTTAGGAGTCTGGATGGGAGTCACAGAATTTGAGACAATGAAGGGGAATGTTGGAAATATGAGGTGAGGAAGGGGCTACCTAAGTGGGCCAGAGATATGAAGAAAATGCCTGCATGTTCACAGTAAAGACTAAGGAATGAGCTGGCAGATCCTGGCACCAAAGCCCATTTCACCTCTCCCCTTTAGTTTACAGGTCAGAAAATGGAGGCTGTCAAGAAAAGTGGCCTTGGCTCCTAGGACTGGGTCTGGCTTTCTAGTGTCTTTCCAAGCTAGCTGATCCTTGTTTCCAAAAAAAAAAAAAAATTTTTTTTTCAAAGTTGTATTACAATAAAGATAATAAAAAGAGGCTTATGCATTTTTTGACATTTAAATTCACACTACATTTCTTCCCTAGATAATGTATGAACAAATACCCACAAAGTAATAGTAGCAAAGTCACATATTGAAATTCCAAGGTTTGACAATATAACTTCTTTTTGTAAAGGAAGAATAACTTTCAAGTTTGGAGGTTCTCCTAACCCATTAATACTTCGAGGTATTTATTATCTGTTTCACTTGTCCCTCTCTGTAAAGTTAGAGGATACAAGCCAGGCAGGCAGACTCCTATAGCAAAAACAAAGCAGAAGAACTAGGATTCTCTTGAGACAGAACCTGGAGATCAAGGAACCAAGATGGTGCATCAGGACAGTGTGGATGGAAGCCAGTTCTTGTTAGGTACTAAAAGACGACCAGGTGGAGTCCTTCATAGGAGCAGCCATGAATGACACACTTGAACCCCTCTAACATATCAGCAACAAAGTGCATTTATCAGGAACATTTTATAGAGGAGATAGCATGCTGAACTGAGAATCAGGTTCTGATCCAAACTTATTAACTTTTATGTAATTTGGACAGCTTATCTCTGTTCTGAGTCTCAGTTTCTACATCAGAAAAGTGGGGTCTCTTCCATGTCTAGCAACCTGTGCTTCTTTCATTTGTTAAAATAACAATATTCATGTTTCTGAGAGAATTTCGACTTTTCTGACTGAACTATACCCTACCATTAACTGCTATGGAGTCTTGAGAATTATTTTCTTTTGCTTGTATTGCATAACAATTGGCTGAATTACTCAGCTCACACCCCGTTTAATGATTCAAGTCATATATGAACCAAGTGAGATGGAATGTTACTTTATTTTCAACAGTTGGAAGAAAAGCCTGTCTATCTACTTATCAGAGATAATAATTGCATTACTCTAGAAAGGAAGAAGCCTAACTTTGAATTTAGTTTAATTTTCCTGAACTCTCCCATAATTCAAGACTTTAATTTCGAGTGAATAGTATAGGCAATTGTGTTCCAAGCCATGGTCATTTTAGGCTTAAACTCTTGGAATAACCAGTTAATCCATCTCCCTTCCCTGTACCAAACACACCTCCTTTACCTGCCCATCTGCTAAGTCTACTTCTACCTAACAGCCTAGGTGATCCATTCAAAACCTCAATCGGATGATGTGATATCTCTGCTAAAAAAAAAAAAAAAAGAAGAAGAAGAAGAAGAAGAAGAAGAAGAAGAAAGAAAAGAAGTTCCAATGACTTCCAGTCTCATTCAGTAAGAGCCATAGTCCCACCTAGTCCTTGCAAAGCTCAACCAGCTCCTCTGCTTCCTTGCAGACCTCAGGAACTCTGCCTCAGCCACATGGGCTTCTTTGCTCTTCCAAGGATGCCCAAGCATCCTCCCACAATGAGACCTATTCAAATGATATTCCCCTATCTGGAACACTCTTCTTCCAAATGGCAAAACCATGCCCTCCTTCCTTCAGACCTTGGCTCAAGTCTCACTTATACTAAATAGTGACTCTCTGCCTCCATCACTTTTTAACCTCCTTCTACTAATGTAGTCTTCTGTAGTGTTTTGCATCTTGTTCTATTTTTTATCTGGGTCTTTCTTGACTCTTTCTTCCCACTAGACTATAAGCTCTCTGGATTCAGAGATATTGTCTGTTGTATTTTTTCATTCTTGTAACTGTAGTGCTTAGAAGTATAGGTGGTATACAGTAGGCATTCCATAAATATTTATTAAGTAAATATTCTTAATGAGCTACTTTTTTCACATATTGATGATTTTGTTTTATTGGACAATGGATACTTTCTTTAAAAGAACAATTCAAATTAAGAAAATTAATTTTTTTCTAACATATAAAAACAATGATCACAAAAATTATCAAAAATACCTCTGAGATCATTACCAAGAATGACAAAGTTCAGGGTATTATGGAAAGGCAGAGTGATCAGAGAAGTGTAAAAGGTTCAGGAGATCTGAAGACCCAGAAGTTCTATTCTGTCACCCATTATGGACCCATTTCTACCAAGTTGTAGAGAATGTACAATAACCAATGTTTTTCTTATCTCCTGGGAAACTTAATCATACAGGTAATATGTAACTATGCCCTTCATGACAGTGACTATACTGATGTGAAGATCTTTCTGTAGATTGTAAGGCCATCATATCTTAATTCTATGTGTGTTACCTTATCAGATGGCTTGGGCAAGCATTGTACCTGTTTGGCTGGCTGAGCCATCAGGAAGTATCAGAGGTACCCACAGAAAAAGAGCACCTGGAACAGGGCCCAACACCTTTGTGGAAGATTTCAAATCTGGGCTCAACTCCACACTAAAATGGATTAATAAAAGCCAGTTAACTTACCCGGATTTCAGTCTTTTCTTCCACAAAACATGAGTCATAAACAATTCCTGTTTTACTATCTCATGGAGAGAAATAACCAGTGTGAAAAATTCTCAAAGGATTCCATGCAAACTGCTCAATAAATGACTAAATAAATGACTGAGTCCTTTGATTGATTCCTGGAAAGAAGATTTGGCATGTCTAGGTAAATAATTTCACCTCAGTCTTGCCCAAGACCCTGAAAATTAAGGAAGGGAGAAATCCAGTTTTATGGTATCTAATTTTTGGTGTTGTTCCTAGGGACTTGTTCATTCATCCAACAACATATTTACTGAGCAACTATTTTATGTAAAGTGTTAAACCTCATATTTTGTGGGATAATAGACTTGCACATAATCCAGCTCTTGTCCTTAAGGAACTCACAGAGAATAGTGGTGAAGACCACACACATACCAAAAAACAAAAAACAACAACAACAACAACAACAACAACAAAAAATCCTCTAATCAACATTGAAGGGAATTGTCAAAAGAAAGACCTCTGGAATGATCAATTCACATAGCCTTTGGCAGTCACTTCAGTTCTCTGGGCCTTAGTTTCCTCTTCTGCAAAGTGAAATAATCACAGAGTGGTTGTCAGAATCAAGATGGAATACAGTTTTGTTTAGGTGCTTTGTAAACTGCATTGCCATCCAAAAGTCATTTCCTCTTCCCTGTCTCCTTCACTCCTTTTCTCACTCCTCTTTCTTTTTCTTCTCTTCCCCCTCCTCTTGTCTTCATCTTGATTCTTCTCCTTTTCTCTGTCCTCTTTGCTTTGATAGGTGTTCCACCCTTCATCACTAAGACATTTTCAATTTTCCTTGGTCTAGTTTGATCATTAAAGTAACAGCTGGGTTGGAAATCTTTTGCTCCAAACTGTTTCCTTATTGTATCACATGCTTGGCTGAGTTTTAGTGAATTTAACCCTTACCTGACTTAAAATAATTTTTTTTAGTTTGTTGGTACATAAAAGATGCAGAATGGAATCAAGGTGAATAATGATCTTTAGTTGCTAAGGGTTTAATTAAATACAATGAGAAGGATGTTTAGATATAAAATGTAAAGTGCTCAATATTTCAAATCAATTCATATTTAGTAGCTAAATAGACAAAACCACAACTTCTCAATTCAAACTTTCCATGTTATCTTTCTCTAGTCAAACCTTGACTCCCTAGAATTTATAATATAATACCAAGGCCTAAAGGAACCTTAGCTTTTAGATTACTTGATGTCCATTCTTTTTTTTTTTTTTTTTTTTTTTTAGATAGTAAACTGAGGCCCTGAAAAGAAAAGGATCTGAAGAAGGTCATGCAATTGAATTAGCAACAAAGAATCTAGAACTCAGATTTCCTCATTCGCATTCAATTATTTTTCTCTACCCCTTGGGCCGACCTCCAGGTCCAATGGGCTGGGTGGCTACAGGCTCTTATTCTTTATAAGCTCTACCCCTTTCTCTTTACCTTGGCTTGGCCATCCTCACTCTTCCCCCTTACTAACCTTACACAAGCCGCCTTTCTGAGTCATACCTGACAACCAAGACTCTCAGGTCATCAGGATCATCAAAGCCAAAGTTGGGCTCATGAATAGCTAGGTGTTATGTTCCCTGTGCTCCATGCTTATGTCCCCACGGTAAGCACTGTCCCATTTAATATTCACAAAAATCAGTGAGGTGTCATTATTTCAGTCTTATGGACTAGCCAACTAAAGCCTCAATACACTCTCTTCCTTACCCCCAGGTTATAGCCAGAAAGTAGTAGGGCCAGGATTTACATCTGCTTTAGTGCCAGAGCAACTAATTATTGCTTCATTGTCCTGTCAGCACAGCCCTGGCATTGGAAAAGGGAGCCCAGTGGTTTAACTGAATACCCAGAAAGTAATTGACTCCTACCTCTTCTACTGGGGAAGAAGGCACTGTAATCCTAGACTGTTAAATATTTCTGAAAACATATACCAAATAGTGAGAACTAGGGCAAGTAACCTTACTCCCACTAGGCTAGAATACGTAATAATGCCATCCCAGAAAGAGTTGTGAAAATTAAGGATTAGAATAGATAATGTTTGAGAAAGCACAAGGTAGAGTCTATAAAAAAACTTTATAACTATTTGGTTACAATACAGTAAATTACCTATGCTTTTCTTAATCCAAATGTTAATGATGATATTGTTTACACTATTTTATAATAAGCACCCTTAAATACTTTGATTAAATAGGTAATATATAGGTAAATAATTAAAATATTTTATCAGATTTTAAAAATCTGACCTCTACCAAAAAGAGGGAAGTTAGCTCATAGTTTATAAATGGACATATATTATTGTCCCAATCCTTTCACTTACACAAAACAAAAACAAAACATCTCTGTCTTCTTAAACATTACAGACCACGTGCTAATGTGCCAGATACTGTTCAAAAATACACTCTATTCTTCATCATCTCATTTAATTATCAACAAGTGGGTAACTTAATTATCTCCATTTTATAGATCAAGAAATTAAAACTCAAAGCATCTAAGTAGCTTGACTGAGATCACATAGCTGTTTAAGTAAAAATGGCAAGTTTTTAGACATGGACATGGTGTATCTGATATTACTTTACACCATTGTCAAAATGAAACTTTAAAAAACTTTGAGTGGCCTACAATCAAGGTATTCAGTACAATAGTACATAGGCATCATGTTAAAACCTAACTGGTGAATATGTGTGTGAGAAGGTATGGAACGTAGTCAGAAAGCATAGGAAAATTTAAGCAAAAGAAATCTACTATAATTAACCACATATTGTAGCTCTGTACTTCTTCACGTAGAGAAACTTGTAGTCTTACCAACTAATTCATTAGCCAACAAATAATTGAGCACTTACTGTGTTTAAGGACGAGTGTTCATATCTAGAGAATATAGAATACTGTCACAGAACCGTGTTCATGAACATCACAAACTCCTGGATAAATTGCCAGATATATGCTCTTAAATTTATTGTGCGTGTGTATTTGGGTGTGCATGCGCATGAGTGTGCCACTTGAGTAAATTGCCTCTGGGGTGTGCTCAAAAACTGGTTCTTATTCAAAATGCCCTTTCATACAACTGCTTAATGAAAGGAATAAGAAAAAATGTCTCACTTCAAAAAATATGAGAATAGGATTTGGAGAAGAGATAAGTTATTTGAACCAGTCAAGACATTAGAACATAGGAAACTTTTACATTTAGTGGAACTTCGAGCTCTTTGCAGAAATTTTTTTTTTAAAATCCAATGTTCTGAAAGCTAAATAAAGCAAATTGGGCTTCTGATTCCCCCAAGGTTTAGATTAAGAGCCCAACTCTTTAACGGAGGATAGGTGGAAGGACAGACTGGATTTCCATTATAAATAACCCAGAGTTCAGTCAATAATAATTTCTTTTGAAGCCCTTTGAGAAACCTGGGATGAAGCCAGAAGAAAAAGTACCCATCAGGCCAAGCCAGAAGAATAGGTGAATATCTATAGCTGATCTCATTTTGCCAAGCACTTATTGTTGCAAGTCATAGCAGAAGAAAGTGGCCGGTGAGGACAAAAGTAACCCCTGACTCGAGGGCCCTGTCATCAAACTTTCTCCTTCCTACCATCAGGCAGCATGGCCATCACTCTCCTCTTGCAATATCTTCACATCTTTTTAACCCAGAAAATGGAAGGACTTGGAAGTAGAAGCTATGGTATTCACATCATTCACATCCAAGTCCATCCAAGCAACAGCTCATGTCACCGCCAGGTTATCTTATGTGAGTTTCCTCATCTTTCCATGTAGCCTACTTTACAGGGCTCCTCAGATGATATGATAGATGTTAAAGTATATGGGAGGTACTCAAATTTCCCAGACATGAAGAAAGAATAACTTAAAATCTTAAAGGTTTGAATACAGATACCCATACCCACCCACAGGTGAAAACAAAAATGAATCCAATGAACAATACACATAAATCCACAAAGATACATCTGGTCTGCATAGACTGGAATCCAAACTCTTTGACTAGTTTTCAAGGTCCTTCTCAAGATATTTCCAACCCTTTTCTCTAGGATTGTTTCTATCCTCTTTACTTTTGTAATCCTGATAAATTAATTGTCCAATGACTCAAGAGCTCAAAATAGGGTTTGTTCTTTGATTTATTTGTTGGGCTACATCTATTTCCAAAAAAGCCTTTTCTTTACATGTCTACATATGCAAACCTACTTAAATGTAGCCTCCTCTAGGAAGAAATCCTCTGATTTTCCTGTTTTATTTCATCTATACTTAATCTGAGTACCTCAAGCATTTCTATTTGTACATAATATTTGAATAATTTATATTTTCATGAGCTTATTGGTTCCTTATGAAAAATGATTAAGTCTAATTCCTCTTTATTTCATTTACCAAGGAAATGACAAAGTTAATTTTTGAGATTTATTGAACACTTAACATATATGATTTTCTTTGATCCTCATAGCTAAGGATTTTAATACCAACATTTTTATAATTTTTCAAATGAAGAAGACAAGGGCTCAGAGAGGTTAAGAAAGTTGCCCAAGTTACATAGCTATTAAGTGGTGAAGTCAGTTTGGAAACCAGAGATTTCCAGTTTAAATCCATGTCTTGTTGATTTACTCATTTACTAATGGGCACTTGGGCTATTTCTCACACTTGGCTACTGTAGAGAATGCTGTTAGGAATATTGAGATGCATAAGTTATTTTGAACTGGTTGTTCAGGATTCTTAGGGCATAATACCAGCAGTGGGATCACTAGATCAAAAGGCAGTTCCATTTTTAGTTTTTTGAGAAAATTCCATAGTGTTTTCACAGTGGTTGCATTAGTCTGCATTCCCAATGTACTAGGGTTCCTTTTTCTCCACATCCTCTCTAGCACTTGTTGTTTGTTGATTTGTTAATGATAGCCATTCTGACAGGTGTGAGGTGGTATCTCATTGTGGTTTTAATTTACATCTCTCTGATAGCTAGTGATATTGAGCATCTTTTCATATGTCTATGGGCCATCTATATGTCCTTCTTAGAGAAGTGTCTATTCAAGTCCTTTTGCCCATTTTTTAAATTGGATTGTTTGTCTTCCTGGTGTTGAGTTATATTAGTTCTTTATATATTTTGGAGATCAAACCCTTGTCCAATGTATCATTGGCAAACATGTTTTCCCATATGGTTGGTTCCCTTTTCATTTTGGTCATGTTTTCTTTAGCCATGAAGAAGCATTTTAATTTGATGTAGTCCCATTTGTTTATCCTTTCCTTTATATCCTTGCCCTAGGAAATATATCATAGAAAATATTACTGTATAGAATATCTCAAATTTTACTGATCATGTTTTCCTCTAGGACTTTTATAGTGTCATAACTTATATTTAAGTCTTTTATCCACCTTGAATTTATTTTGGTGTATGGTGTAAATTGGTGGTCTAGTTTCATTTTTTTGATGTACCTATACATGTATGATACATTTATACAATGGAATATTATGCAGCAGAAAGAAAGAAGGAACTCTTACCCTTCATGATAGCATGAGTGGAAATGGAGAGTATTATGCTAAATGAAATAAGCCACATAATGAAAAATGAATACTATATGATCTCACCTATAAGAGGAACCTAATGAGCAGAACAAACACATTAGCAAAATAGGACCAGAGACATGGAAATAGGGAACAAACTGACAGTGACCAGGGTGGAGGAGGGAGGGAAATAATAGGAAAAGGAGGGGAAGGGTATAGTCAAGGAACAAGTATAAAAGACCCATGGACATAGACAATAGAGTGGGGATTGAATATGGGAGTGGGGGAGGGGCAGAGGAGTGAAATGGGAAAAATTGGGACAACTGTAATTGAACAATAATAAAATAAAATATATAAATATTAAAAATATTAAAAAAATAAAATCCATAGGTTTTTAACATTCATGCTTCCATTTACTATACATATGTTCTTAGTATAGGAAACAATGAATACTTATTGAGTGAATAAACAAATACATGAATGAAGAAATTGTGAGTCTTCAAACATAAATACTCCAATTTTATACACAGAACATCACATTTTCTTTCAGGTAGTGGGCCACTGAATGAATATTTGCTGTTAATTATTAAGGAATCAATTCTAAAACAGATAGCCAAGGGATCGCTGGCCTAGAAAACTCTCAAAGACAAATCATTCGTTCATCCTTTCAACATTTACTCATCATTCATTCATTTATTCCTTCAACATTTATTAGAGGGCCTCTATGTACTGAACAGATGGTATAGAAAAGAATAAATCAGACATGAGTCCTGGTCTTTGGGAACTTACATTTTGGTAAGAGGAAAATTCACTGGCATTTTTAAGTCTAAGAAAGGACACATATTCATTGAGTGAAGATCATTCAAGCTCAGGAAATGGCCAAGAAAACATTCAGAGGTGAGCTATAAGGTCAGCTTGATGCTGAACATAAAGAAGCTTTCCCTGAAAGAGGAAGTTAACTCAGCAAGAGTACTGGCTGACTCACCCAACAAAATAGGAAGCTCTGTCTGGTGAGGAAGATGGTGGCATTGATGGCAGAAACCATGAGGATCCTGTTCAAATATTTACCGCAGTAGATAGACTTCACCCTTGCTGTTGGTTTACTATCTGTGGAGTGGAGAACCTGTTCCCTGTCCAGGGCTCAGTAGAGGTAGTGTAGCATCATGGTGGGAGGTCCCAGGCTCTTGGATCACTGCCTCATTCTTACCAAACCTCCCTCACATAGCAGCTCTACCAATTTGGGCACATATAAAAGTGGTGAGAATAGCAATTATTCTTTACCAAGTTGTAGAGACCAAGGAATTAATAACAATAAATGCATAGAACAATATCTGGCTCACAGGAAACACTCGCTACAGGTTAGCTATTTTTATTGAGTTTCTATCATTGACTATAATTATATATTTGAACTGAAAAATTCCCAGTGAAATTGAGAAGGAAAAGAGAATGTTTATATATCTTCCACTTGGGTAAGAGGTAGGGATATAAATCATACATCTTGCACCTTATAACAACTTCATTCATAAGATGACAGCACTCCCATCAGTTTGAGGTTGTATTTCTCCTAACTGCCATGTAACTGCCCTCTACAGCAGAATTCCAAGTGGATCATGATGTTCCTTATTTGTGGACTATAAGAGCAGCAATAGAATGCTTCTATTCAAACCACATAGTTACATTTTCTTTCACTTTACCACACCATTGCACCTAAAAGTAATTCACCATCTACTACTCAAATCTAGAACATAGGTATTTACTTATTAAGGTAAGTACTAGTTTAATCCATGTATTTCTTTCTGTAAACTTCTTTAAAATATATACATTACAGGGAAAACTATTTATGCAAGAATTTATAACCAGATGCTGGATGTACCTCTATTGCAAAAAATGCCCTGACTTAAAATTTTGCATTTAGTTAAAAATTAACATGTTTTAGTACAAACAACAGTTTTAAAAATTATGACTGATAAATATCCTCACAATGTTATATCTATTTATTTATGTTTATATATCAAATGTTGCAAGTTGCCATCAGGTGCTAGGGTCTTACTTTGCCTTGTTTTCCACAAGATGCATCAAATATGAAGAACATACTAATAAGTGGGGGAAATACTTCCAAAATTGACTGATAACTAAGTTGAATAGTCATAGAATTTTTTTAAATCTCAAGTTTAAGCCCTTGCTGATGGAACAGTGGATAAGGCGCCAGCCTGCGAACCCAAAGGTCGCTGATTCCCAGCCGGTCACATAACCAGGTTGCAAACCAGGTCTCCAGCCAGGTCCACATAGCTGGAGGCAGATGAAAGGCAACCATACATTGATGTCTCTTTCCCTCTTTACCTCTCTCCCTTCCTCTCTCTCTAAAAATAATAAATAAAATATATTTTTTAAGTTTTTTAAAATCTCAAGTTTATTTTACATCAGCATCAGGCATATATGTTTAGGGCTTAATAGGCAGGGCATGGAGTGACTTTAAAATCACCTCAAGAAGGTGGTGGTTATGACGAAATGGCTTTGGAGCCAGAAGACTGAGTTCCAAATCTTTACCCTTCCATACTGGCCATGTGTCTTTTGAGCTTCACTTTATTCATCTGAAAAAACATCATAATAATATTAACCTATAGTGTCCTTGGAAAGGATTAGAGTCAATAAGGCATGTGAAGTGCCTGCAGCATAGTGGAGCTCAACAATTTTCAGTTCTTATGATGGGTTATGCTGATATATTTGCATGCAAATACAACTAGATGGTGTTTTATGTAACTATTTGTTGTGTATTCATATTTTAAAAGATTTATTAACAATCCTTACTAACAACTTCCTGAGTTTGCTGCATGGAGAGCCAGGAGGGATTGGTTCATTCCTCTAGTCTGTAAAACTTCGCTGTAGCTCCTGTTCAAACCACACTAGAGAGAATATCACTCTCTTTCATACTCAATACATCATCATTGATAATGAGGAGTAGAGCACTCTACTGCAAGTAGGGTGCTATGATTTAGTTCCTGACTCCATCTCAAAAGGGCTTTATGATCTTGGGTCAGTTCCTCCTCTCTCTGTGCTTCAGATTTCTAGTTTTGAGGTGAGGAAACCAGATAACAGTTCTCTGGAAGTCTTTCAGGTCTATAATTGTATTAGGTACATAAATCTATAATTTTCTGACTTGGGCAAAGGTTCAAGAAAAAGAAAACTTGTAGAAATGATTAAACTTGTGGGGGCGATTAACTATCCATCTTGTATCTTTAAAGGAGTGACATTGACTTGATTTTCACATGTTCTCTTAAGAACTAAAATTAAAGCAGATAAGATCAAGTTCATTTTTCCTGTGACCAAGGAAGGATTTCCACACATGCCTTATCATCAGTATGTAAGATTTTCAGTTGTAAATATTTCTCTAGTCTTGACAACAGATGTGTGCAGCATATAGTTTTTTGTGTTCACTCTGCTGATTATGGACTTACACATGGGTTGGGATTCAGTGTATAGCCTGTGGTCATGGGCCCTATTTGCACTCACTGAGGTCACCAACCACAAATAGTCCCAAATATCTTTGGTAAGTGTTATTTTGCTATAATGAATTCCTTCCTATAGTTGAATCAATAAACATGTTCAAGTTTAGATCATCCAATTTATAAATCTGACCAACCATGAAATGGGAAGCCTGGGGAGGCAGAGAGTTTCTATCCTTAGGGATATCCAAGAAGGAGTTCAAAGGACACTTACTTAGAGGTGTTATGTCGGAGGTTCAGATATGGAGTTATCTCTAAAGTCCTTCTGAACCCAACACTTTTATGGTTTTTTGGTTCTATTTTTGGCAGGACAACTCTGAAAATGTAGGTGATGGGTTTTATCTTTATATTTTAAAAAAATGAGTTGTTCACCCTTGTTGAAGCAGAGAAAGGTGCCAACTCTGCATATGGGCTAATTGACTCTATTAATACAAAAGACAACCAATACTCCAGGATTATAATCCATTGGGTTTTGGGTAACACATTTCAATGAAATATGAATGGCAACATTATATTAAAAAAAATAAAATAAAAAAGCTCAGTAGAGGTAATTGACATGCCCAGACCTGGGTTTAACAAGGAGAGTACAAGATGAAATTTCTGGCATTTGCTGTTGGTACCTGAAATTTCCCTGCCTGCCTCTTTCTCCTTGGATTATCTGAGAATCCCTGAAGTTGGCTTGTCTTGTGCCCAGTTCTGTGTCCATTGCTCAAAGGATTGTTCTTCTCTTGGCATTTTGCCTGCTCCAACTCAGAATTTAAAAGAAGTTTGCACTTCCTTAAAATGTAGTATTTCCCAACTGAACCTGCATCAATCAACTGAATAGTACATGTAATTACGCCTCCTGCTCAAAGCTCAATACTGGTTAACAATCGTTGGCTTTGACCTACACCAGACTTATCATTCCTGATCCATCTGAGAATTGACCACTTGAAAGGAGGTGCATGGGAATATCTAAAATTTAACAGGAAGAACACCGTGTCAAATTGCCATAGTCGTATGGGAGAGCGTTTGCAGCATCTGTGCAGATCTGGTAAGGTGGTTAAATCTTGGTTCAGCTATGGGGTGTGGAGAGTGACTCAGGAGTTAAAGAATGGCTTGGCAGAGGAACTACTGAAGTGGATTCCTGCCCTGACTCTTTTTGGGCTCTTTGGAAGGCTCTATGCTCCACCCCCATGCCTCAGTTTTCTGATTCCAACTGTTCACCTTGGAGGGATTAAGGAATAATGATGCCCATTGCTGGCAGGCATGACTGCTCAATCTGTGAATCAGGAAGGGCTTAGAAACTTTCCGGGATTCTCCCTGGCTTCAGGTGGAACCCAAGACTTGGGAGAGAGGCCCATCCCTAGAAGAACTGTACCTGAAAGGCCAGGCCCATGCTTGTTAATGTAAGGTAAAGTGTCAAGGCCCGTCTCACTCTACTGTCTTTTGTAGAAATCACAAATGGACAGTATCAGCACTAGTTAAGAGAGCAGGGCTCATGTTTCTGCATCTGCCTGCTGCTGTCTGGGGTTGCTATAAATTTCCTGAAGAAAACTATTTGGCTCTAACCTAAAAAGTAAGTCTCATTAACCATCCTCCATCCAAAGAATGCAGCTGTGTCTCTTTTTCTTTCTTTTCTTCTCTCCCCTCTGTCTTCCTTTTTCATTGTTTAGATTATACTGCATGTCCAAGCAGGAGATTTAATGGTTTTTAATGTGTTGGTGAAAAAAAGGGAAGTGATACTTGCCATTGGGTGAATGAGACATTAAAAAGAAGCCCATGTTCTGTTCAAAACAGTGTAGCTAGGAGTTTTTACTTCAAGAAGATTAAACAACAGAGCTTTCCAGGAAAAGACTGACTTTTATTTATTTATTTATTTTTTGCTTCTCTTTTCTTTCACAATCCATTTAGAAATATTATAAGCATTTGATATCTAGAGACCAATTTCATTTTGTGAGGAGGGCTAATGCCATTGAGACCTAATTCTAAAACTATAATTAATAAAACTAATAATATTCCAATGCTTTTTATACCCATGGTGTTGATCCTTGAAGCAACTCAGCAGATTTTTCAGGGAGTGAAACAGGGCCTGAAAGTAAAATGCTTTTCTCAGGGTCATATATTAGATTGACAGAAGCATCCAAACATAGTCACTTTTCTGACTTTAGGCTTAGCCTATCTTTTTTAGTATCTTGCTGCTTCTTTACATACAGTAATCTCTTAAGATTGTCATTAGACTTTACAGTTGGGTTCATGGAGTTGGTAAGGAGACTGAAAAAAAATGAGGGTGCAAAATATGTTCATCCTTCTTTCTCTGTGCAGTATCTGAGTAGCATAGGAAAAATATTTTTAAAATTAATTTGAAAATATTAAAATTGCTTTGAAAATTTACCAGTCCATTATTACTTGATTAGTGCCAACAAAAAAATTCTCATAATAAAACTCCACTCTTTTTATTTTTTCCTGGTTCATTACTTGTCTTAGCTGAGTGGTCAGCTATGTGCAAGTTTACTAGTAGGAAGTTCTTCTGGGAGGAATGATAGGATATGAGGTTTCTGTTCAGATCCATGGAGCAACTCTAGACAGGTACCTACCTATCTTTTATCAGTGACAGGAATGAAATATAGAACACACATCAGACTTATCGGCACTGCCCAAGAGCTCTGTCTAGTTGAACCTTGACTGTTCATTCACCACCTAAATCATAAGTCTAGGGGAGAGGTAAGTGATGATTATTAATCAGAAGCTGGATCTGATGCTGTGGAAGTCCAGGTCTTAAAAAAAAAACTAACCCCATTTTGTTTGCCTACCTGTGGGAAGCATTGTCCAGTTCCTACTAAATGAGGGTAAGATTAAAGGGCCCTTTCTCCCCCTCTCTCCTGTCTCAATCATTATCAGTTTATAAAATCATCCCTGGGAGGGACCGCGGGGAGATCAGGTCTAGTGGTGAATGCACTCAACCAGAAGTGCAAAACCCCTGCCTCTCTCCTGGGGTCTTAGACAAATCATTTGACTTTGTGGGTTTTAGTGTCCTCATTTACCAAATGGGGAGCTGGACTCCATGACTTTCAAGGCTTCTTTGATTCTACCTAGAATATCAGGTCCCTGTCTAAACCTGCCTAATCAAGAATGCCAAAAGATCTCCAGGCTTCTTGTTTTTGGTTTGCCTCTCACCAAGGTTGCCAGGACGAGAGTGGGCAGGAGCAGCCCATCTTTCACTTACCATGTTTCTCACCCCACCCACGCCAGTCTTTCCCTCTGCCAATGACCTGAGGCTCTGGTGAAAACACGTAGGCACAACAGGGAAGCCCTTATGCAAAAGGCTATCACTTTAGAGAGAAGAAAAGGGGGACATTGGCAGTGTGAGACAGTTAGTTCCTGAGATAGACACCCTGACACCATAGTGCCTCATCTAGCTCATCTAGACACCATAAAATTGAATATCACTTTCTTTAAGCTCTCACCTGGATTACATGGTACCTTGTGTTCATGACTCTTAGTGTCCAGAAGATTAAATGTCTTAACCTAAATAACTATCTACACTGTACCCCTGTTCCAACACCTTCTACACTATCTTTTCCCCATTATAAGCTTTATAATTATAAGTGCTTCCAATACATTATCTAAGGCCTTTCTTTTTTTTCTTTTCTTTTTTTAATTTTATTGTTGTATTACATCCATCCCCATTTAAGGCCTTTCTTTTAGAGAAAAAAAAAAGATAATAGGTAAAGCAAAAATTAAATGAAAAATAAATATGAACAATTAAATAATTTCTAATTTGAATACCCATTTAATGTATAAATAGAAAGCCAGTAAGTGAAAGAAAAATAAAACCTGTCATTATTTCAGAAATATTCGATGTGGGCCCTGGCTCATGGCACAGTGGATAAGGCACCAGCCTATGAACTCAAAGGTTGCTGGTTCAATTCCCCAGTCAGGGCACATAACCAGGTTGCAAGCCAGGTCTCCAGCCAGGTTTGTGGCTAGAGGCAGGTGAAAGGCAACCATACACTGATGTCTCTCTCCCTGTCTGCCTTTCCACCTTCCTCTCTCTCTAAAAATAATAAGTAAAAAATCTTTTTAAAAATATTCACTGTGAACATTTTGGGGAGTTTCCTTCCAGTGTATTTTTTATATGTGTACATACGTATTTACTATTAGTCCTTTTTTTTTTGGTTAATATTTCAAAGGGGATTTTAGGAAGCACCACTACACAGCTTTGGTTGCTTATCAATTATGTACATCTAATTCCTATTATTCCATATCATTTATGGTGTTTTTTCCCTAGTTGAATCCTGATTGATACAGAGAGAATGTTGCTGAAACTCCTAAAAACATGTCAGGTCTGGATTTTGGTATTGGATTTCCCACCTGGACATCTTCCAGAAAAGACTTTTGAAGCACTGAACAGTATGTTCCAAAACAACTCCAGGTTTTTTTAAAAAGTCAGTCATTGACTATCACAGTTTAACATTTATTGAACATCTGCTATACATGTCAAACATTAATGCTAAGTGATAGTACATCACTTAACCCTAACCCCCTGGGGGTAAGTATATCATTTTTCCCATAATATAGATGAGGAGAACTTGGGCTTAGAGAAGATACATGGCCCAAAGTTGCATAGCTCATAAGTGGTCATGTCATGGTTCAAACCCAGGAAGTTTGGTTTCAGAGTCCATACTCTGGACTCAAAGTTGTCACTTGCTAACACACAAAGCTAGAGAGGTAGGAGGGCAGGACCTTTGGGCAGTTGTTTGTACTGTGGGAACAAATAACCCTGTAAGGCAAGTCCTGCTGAAAAATACAGGGATGCTGGGATGAGCATTGGACTCAAAGTCAAATAGGCATGGGCTTCCATCCTTTTGTTCCTGTGTGCTAGCCACATGACCCTGGGCATGTCACTTTCCTATCTGAGCATTATGTTCTTGTTCTAAAAGGGGAATAGTAGTGTCTGTCTTAGAAGCTGTGGTGAGAATTAAGAATAACATGTAACTAGATGTATCTGGCATGTTCCCAGACATACGCAAACACTAATAGAGTTTAGTTGAACCTGAGCAGACAGTTTCAAGTTGAAACCTGGTTTTGAGCCTTGAGTAAAACTCTTGGTATGTGATTTTAAACAAGATACTAGAGGCTTTCGAGGCCCAAGTTCCTCATCTTTCTAGGAGGTGGTTGGACTAGTTGATCTCTACAAACCTATCTCACATTCTGGGCCTTCCACTGGCCTTAAGAGGAAAGAATGTAGCAGATGATAACTTTTCTCAAATCAGTCTGAAATGAGGCCAAAATTCTCAGAATACAGCAGGGTTCTCCTTGGCGCCTCTGTCCTGTGGAGATTCTCGACTAGATGTAAATACTAGAGGCTTCTGAAATGTCTGAGGTGTGGTGAAAATCACAAATATTTCTCAGAAGAAAGGTGCAGGCCTTTGACTGACAGGACGCTGTTGCTTGTATTAGCTCTCCTAAGAAAGCAGGGGTCACAGCTTCAGAGGTTTCCCAATGATGAAAGAAAAAGCTCCTTGACTTACTCCAAAGAATCCAGTTGGGAAATCACAAAGTCAGATGATTTCTTGGGTCCCTTGTTCTCACTCATTTTGTGATTCAGTTGGAAGACAACCAGTTGAGTTTTAACTGAAGGGTTTCTAGATGCTAGGCCCTGTGGAGCATGGAGAAGGGGCTTGATTCTCACTCTAAAGATGCCTCTAGTCTGTCTCCATCAAGGAAACATAAGCCCAGCGTTGAAGGGGATAGACAAGTTTTGTTAGGATTTTGAAGAATGAATAATCAAGGTTTTCTCCTAGGCCCCTGACTATCCATCCTTATTTACATGGCTGCTGCCTACTCCTCTCTGCAACTCAAACTGGGAGAGGCTCAAGGCTCTGCAGTTGGACCAGGTCTCATTCCATGCTCACTTCCCTAAGGGTTTTATTCAGTTTCCGTTTTAGTAAAATCTTCACAATGACAACTCTTGAATTTGTATTTTCAGCTTAGGTTTATTTTTGGACTGCTAGGTTCAGATACCCAACTGCCTAGTCAGCCATCACCCTTTGACTGTCTATTGTTTTCTCTAACTAAATGACACATCCACATTAGAGTTCCCAATGTGCCCTCAGCTCTTCCAGATCTGCTCTACTGCAGCCTTTTCTTTTTGGTAAATAATTTTGTTTATTGCAGTTGCTCAGGCATAAGAACCTGAGGCTATATATGACTCCTATTTCTCCACAACCCACATCAACATTTACCAGGCCTTGTCTTAAAAATATATACACAGTTTGCTCACTTATCTCCATTTCTGACTCTAAGCTACCACCATCTCTCTCCAGAATTATTATAATAGCTTCCAAAATAGTCTCTATGATCCCACTTTGCCCATCCCAATAGAGAAGTCAAAGGGATTCTATGAAAATACATTTCAAATTGTGTCCAAACCCGCAATAGCTTTCCATCTCATCCAAAGTAACAGAAAGTTATTCCGTTGACGAATGTGGTATATACAACAAACTCCCCTTTTTTCTCCATTCTCTCCCACCCTTCTGCCCTCCTTCACTTGATGCTAACTACACCAGCCCCCTGTTCCTCAAACGTGCCAGGCATAGCTCTGGTTCAGGGTCTTGGTACTTACAGTTCCCTCTACCTAGTTCTCTGACCCAGGAAATTCAAATGTTTCTCTCCTTTACTTCTTCTCAGTCTATAATGAAACTTGCTCAGCAATGTCTTCCCTAGCACCCTATCCCCCTCATAAAATACCCTATCTCTCTTCCCTGCTTTTTCTCTTCTTAGCAGTTATTATCATAAAAACTACTGTTCACATTTACTTTCCAGTGTATTGTCTGCTTCTCTCTGCTAGAAGGAAACTCCAAAGGGTAAGAAAGCACAGTACCTGGCATTCAGTAAATGTTAGTTGAAGAAATTGGGGGGAGGCTTTGGACAGGAGCCCTTTGGAGCTGTGCTCCAAACCAGAGGATCTGAGTGGGGAGAAGCAGAGAAAGCAGTGCTCAGACAGGAGAGCTAATGGGCCAAGGCTGCAGGGGTCCAGTGAGGATAGGGAGGGCCAGAATAACTGACTGGTTCTCCATCAGCTTTTACCTTCCTGCCTTATATCTTCTAGAATACCTATTGTCTGTCTTTTAGCATGTAGCAAAAATCCCATGGCTGCTTGGATAATAGAAAGCTCATGGATGAAATTCAGAGTCAAAGACCTGAACCTAGCAGTGTGTCCCTGGACTTAGCCACTTAACCTCTCTAACCCTCTGCTTGCTCATCCATCAGAGAAGGCTAATGACATTAGCTTGTGTTCTCCTGGGATGCGGGGAAGATCAAATGGGTAATGGATGGGAGAGTGCCTCACGTTCCGAAAGCTGGGCGATTATAGTGGGGATTAGTGAAGTGCATGAGGGTGTCATTGAAATAATTACTTGGAGTCACATGTAAGTCATCTACCTCAGTGGCAAGGAAAGGGAAAAAGAGCATTCCAAATTGGTGACTAATTCAGAAATCCTTCATCTGGGCTTTTGAATATGGGAGGAACACAGGAGGAAGGACTGGAAGATGTAATTCCTGAGGATGGGGCTGGGGTCCAAACAAGGTGCTGCTTCTTCCCTATCCACCAGCTTCTGGAGATTACTTCTCCTTTTATCCTTACATACATTTATTGGTGGGTTATTATTATCCCCTTTTTTAGAGTTTAGGAAACTGAGATTCAGAGAGATTAAATAATTTGCCCAGAGTCATACAGGTATTTGGAATCAGAGCCAGAAGAAACCAGCTTCAAGAGTCTGTTTTTCCGTAGGCTACTTTTTCAGTGACTTATACAACTAACTAATTCAGCTGCTAACAGTGCTACCTAAGTTGCTTGAATTTGGGTAAGTGAATACACGAGTCTAATATCAGGTACCCCAGCAGATAAAAGATTCTGAACTATGAAATGTAATTCTAAAAGTGAAAAGAAAGGTCAGTGTGCCAGCCATGAACCCAAACCCTTTTCCCGACCACTAACTTGTAATATGAATGGTTTGTCATGGCAGTACACAAAAAAATTTAGAAGAAACAAGGATGTTTGAGCTAAATGTTTTATAAGAGTGTGAGATTAATAAAACTGGAAGCAATGCCCACTGGTCTCTTTAAGCATCAGAAAAAAAAATTGTAAGCAGTGGTATAAAAAATGACATGACTTTTTGTATGGTTAACAAGTCTAGACTTTCATAGGTGACATTGTGTAGCAATTCACAAACAATGATTAAACCCCAAAACAGTGGGGTTTAATCAATATTCATGGAATGTATGCAGGTATCTGTATGTGTATGTACAACATGTAGGATAATGAGTTCAGTATTTGGAAATAACGGAAGTAAATTCATTTGGACAAAGGATGGATGTATAGATGGCTGGATACTGGGCCCATAGTTCACAGAAATGCAAAAAAAAAAAACAAAACAAAAAACCCATAACAGGAGGCTGACAGAATATTTTCTTTAAAAATGTAGGCACAAGAAAGTTTATTGAGCACCTACTAGCTACTGGTGGAAGGAAATGGAAGGCATATCTCTTCTCATGCCCTTAGATAACCATAAAAAACACTTACAGACAATTTTAAGTAAGTGATGTTTGTAAGTAAGGGCAACTCAGATTTGGAGACAGAGGAGAACCATTTCCCCTTTGGTGTAAGGTGTCAAAACTGCACGGTGTTTGGGGAGAAAGAGGTCTGGGTACACTGAGCCATGATAGGCTGCAAAATTCAGTTGCACAAAAAGAGATTCATAGATAAACTTTAAAAAAATTAAAATCAAAACAAACCTTTCCCTAGCTTCCACTACTATGGAAACCCTAAAAACTGGGTTTTTGCAAGGAAGCAGAAAACTTGGTGAGGTGGTCTAAGGTCAAGAGCATGGGCTTTGGGTTGAACTCAATCATGGCTTGACTTCCCCCATCTGCTTCTTAGTTCTTTGATCTCAGGAAGGCTATTCTCAGTTGGAACCTCTGGCTCTTGACATAGGAAATGAATAAGCCTGCTTGGCTCCTGTCAGTAAGAAATAAGATGAAGAGGGTGAAGGGGGTCAAATAGACAGTGATGGAAAAAGATTAGACTTTGGATGATGAGCACACAATAGAGTATACAAATGGTGTATTATAAAGTTGCACACCTGAAATTTATATAATGTTATCGACCAGTGCCCATTGGTCTTCATAAGCATCAGAAAAAAAATGTTTTTTAAGAAGGGGTATAAGAAATGATATGACTTTTTGTTTTGTTTTATTTTTTTAAAGATTTTATTTATTATTTTTAGAAAGAGGGGAAGAGAGAGAGGCTGAGAGGGAGACAGACAGCAATGTATGGTTGCTTTTCACCTGCCTCCAGCCACAGACCTGACTGGAGACCTGGTTCGCAACCTTGTTATGTGCCCTGGCTGGGGAATCGAACCTGCAACCTTTGGGTTTGCAGGCCGGCGCCTTATCTACTGCGCTACCAGCCAAGGATATGACTTTTTGGATGTTAGCAATCATTGTGACAGAACATGCTCAATAAATTTAATGAATACAGTGAATAGGCCTTCAGTGGTCAGGGGGAAAGGGGTTGGGGGGAGTGGGGAGGAAGAGGCAAGGAAGGGGAGCAGCTTAGACAAGAACCTAGTATAAAGGAACCATGGACATGGTCAACAGGTGGGATTGACTTTGGGGGGATGGGTGGGTGGGGAGGGGGACAGAGGGAAGGAAAAAAGGGGATGGATGTAATACAACAACAATAAAATTAAAAAAAATAAAAAATAAAATAAAATAAAATAAAATAAAAGTAAGATTAGGTCATAAGGGGCTCAGCAAAGCAGCAGGCTCACAGTGGTGCTCTGTCTTTCATTCCTTCCCCAACCCTCAAATGCTCCCTGAACCTCTAACGCCCTCTGCACTGGCACCTTTGGGCAAGGCACTTCTTGCTCGCTCTCTCTCTCTCTCTCTCTCTCTCTCTTTTATTTATTATTTTCAGAGAGAGGGAAAGGGAGGGAGGAAGAGAAGGGGAGAAACATTAATGTATGGTTGTCTTTCCAGTGCCTCCAGCTGAGGACCTGGCTGGAGACCTGACTTGCTACCCAGGCATGTGCCCTGACAGGGAATCGAACCAGCAAGCCATTGGTTCATAGGCTGGTGCTCCATTCACCGAGCCATGCCAGCCAAGTGCTACTACCTTCTTACTACCATATTCAGGTTTTGGGCCAGATGATTTCTATGTTTTTGTTACATGAGTCTAACTGTCTAGTCCTATTTTTAAGAGATGGCTGGGATTGCTGGACAATACATCAAACAGCCTACTTTCTACACTGTATGTTAACCAGACAGTTATTGTGCCTTGCTTCATTTAATCCTCAAAAGAATACCTGTGAGGTAACTGTTGCTCTTCCTGAGCAAACCAAGGCAAGAGGCGGGGAGAAGAATCATCCTGGACCTCTGATTTGGCATTTGCCTTGTAGGGGAAACATTTTTGAAAGGGTTGACAGCAGAGTTTAAAAGAAAAGAAAAGAAACAAGACCTTTCATTATACCCTTGGCCTTGCAAATCAAGTGGAAACTTCCCTCTCTTCACTCCATCCATTCTCTCTCTTCAGACACTAAAAGCTTAAGTCATCTTATCTTTCCTTTTTTTTTTTTTTTTTTTTTTTGCATGTTAGCATTCTGGACTAAGGTCAGGACTTTTCTAAGAGCCTTAATTAAATCTGGAAAGCAACAGAACTGAACAGAGCCTTCTGTACCTGGTGTCCAAACCGAACATGCACAAACAAAGCTGAATCCCTTGCTGCCTGAGGCCATGGGGTAGGCCATGAATTTTTACCAGCTTTTCTCTGATTGTCTTTCTTCAGCATTTAACAAATTATTTGTCACTAGATCCATGGTATAGCCAGTCTCTCTAGCCACTGATTCATATTCCCTCTGAAGGGCCTAGAACCATGTCTGTATAGTGGGCATTCACTGAGCTGGAAATGGAACCACCAAGTGCAGTCTGAGATTTATCAAATATTTCAGCAATTGCACCAAACTGTTAGGTGTCCTTAAAGATTTGGTCAGCCCTATTCCCAGCATTTCTCCCTTAGATTCTCAGAGCCCATTTTCAGCAAAATCTTAATAATGCCAATTACATTTTTGGAAACTGAAGCCAGATTTCATATTTAAATGTTCACGTCAGCCACTCCAGAAAGGTTGGCCAAATGCAGAAATGACCAGGAGATTTTGGAAAAGAGATTGATTGGGATTTTCCATTCTCAGAGACACTGCATGAGTTAATGCACCGTTAATACTCCATCTTCAGAGGTTTCCAGGGACCAAAGAGTGGGCCAAGCAAGAGACTGAAAACCAACATGCCTCAGAGGGAATTTCTGGTGTTGTCAAAAAAATAAAAAGCTAAGTAGTGGCAGACTTGAACTATTTATTCTTTTGAAATGCAACATCACCTACCTCTCTAGGTATTGTGGGTATGCAGTTAGAACATATATGAAAAGACTATCACAGGGTCTTGTTCAGAACAGAAGCCATGAATGTATTTGGTTGTTAATACTACCACATGGGGAAAGGCACTTGTCTGAAGTTAAACAACCAGGTTTTGAACTTCACTCTGCAGCTGTGACCCAGCTGATGCTTTCACAACCTGGGTTCTAATTTCCTGGTCTTTTTAATTGAATAATAATCGTGGCTTACTTCATGGGATCACCATGAGAGGCATATTAAAGAATAGCTGAGAAAGGTCTTGGCAACCTAGACAAAATAAATTTGTATGAGGTGCATACCTAATCTGTGTCATTGTTTCAGCTTTTGCCTCTGTCTGCAATAACTTTCTTCCCCATGACCCTCTCCTAAGCCTTCCATTGAACTTCTTTCCTTCACTCATTGTCAACAGAGCATAATGGCTAAAAGTAAAGATCTAAATCATCAGGGTTCAATTTCCAACTGTTTATTTGTTAGCTGCTTGGCCTTAGATAAGTCATTTAACATTTCTGTGCCTCATCTTCCTGTCTCAAAGTAGGGATAACAACACCACAAATGTCACAGGCTTCTTGTAAGTATTTAAATTCATAGTTGAAGGCCCTGGCTGGTAGCACAGTGGATAAGGCACCAGACTGCGAACCCAAAGGTCGCAGGTTCGATTCCCCAGCCAGGGCACATAACAAGGTTGCAAACCAGGTGGTCTCCAGTCAGGTCTGTGGCTGGAGGCAGGTGAAAGGCAACCATACATTGATGTCTCTCTGCCTCTCTGCCTCTCTCCCTTTCTCCCTCTCTCCCTTCCCCTCTTTCTGAAAATAATGAAATAAAATCTTTCTAAAAATAAATAAATAAATAAATAAATAAATTCACAGTTGAATCACTTAGAACAAACAGTATGTACTAAGTGCCATATATATGTTGGCTCTTATATATTTTTAAAGGTTTTATTTATTATTTCCAGAGAGAGGGGAAGGGAGAGAGGCAGAGAGGGAGAAAGACATCAATGTATGGTTGCCTTTCCCCTGCCTCGAGCCATGAACCTGGCTGGAGACCTGGCTTGCAACCTGGTTATTCACCATGGCTAAGGATGTTAGCTCTTATTATTTCAAGGCTATGCTTATTATTTTGATGTCTGTTTCAAGGATATGTTCGTTATTTTACACTATTTTATTATTATGTTCACACTCCACCCCTCCAAGAAACAATTGTAGATCTTAGTTGGAAGCAGTCGTGTTTCCATATGCAACCATGTTGGTTGTAGCTCAGTGATTGCCCTGGTCATGGCTTGTGTGCTTAATGGTCTCCCATCCACTGGCCTGAGAGGCCTAGGTGATTGAAGCTTCCTCTTTCATCTCTCTACACATGGTAGATGCTCACTGCATATGTGTTGAATTGGATGCAAGGCATGCAAATGCATACACATGAATAAACCTAAATATACTTACTGGACAGTAGCTAATAACAACCTTTACATGATAACTGTGTTTTAAAGACTGAACACACACACTTACCTCACAGGGGAGATACCATGGTCATGAAGGTGGTTTTCCCAGGGCAAGGCTTATCCATTGCACTCCGGATGTGCTGACCCCTGCTATTCCCCAAATGCGGGAAACTCGACTGCATAATTTGTGGCAGTGGGGGACTGTGTTCACCCTCACCCCTGGTTAAAAAAAAAAAAAGACAACACTGCAAGACCTTTAGCACCACAGATGACACATAGTATGTGCTCAGTAAATGTACTGACTTGGAAGGATGGAAAGATAACTAAAGGTACATAAGGTCCAATGAAAGTTTTCATTCTATTGGGTCCCTCTCAGCCAAAGCATGTATTAGATGATGAATTGGCGTACCTTAGGTCCCAGGGCTGGATTACAGTATTAAGGAGAAGAAAAGTAGCTCCTGACCTCAGGCACTCACATTCAAGAGGAGAGACAGTCCAGTTACTAAATAACTATAGAGGGCCGTACATGCTAAGCTGTGTAAGATGAAACTGCACAGTAATGTCCCTTCAGCAGCTTGGTTGCCGCTCTAAGGTTAGTCCTTCCTCGATGTCAAATTGCCCAGGTGAGTTTATTTGGGATGACTGCATCTTCTTTCTCAATAAGCATACAGCCAGGGGAGAAAGTTCCAAGTTGACTAAAGGAAGAGATGATCAAGTTCAATTTGAGGGCATGGTGGTTTACAAACAGCAGGTGAGAATATAAAAGAGAGGTGACACCATGAGCCACATCTATAGAATTACGTCTCATACAGATTTCTCAGTCTCAAAATATTGTAAAACAAGCAAGAAAGTGCTGGTATAGAGGGGAGGCTCATCTCTCGCCAACACTACTTCTGCCAGTGGCTTTACTCCTTTAGTTCTTAACTTTGCTTATCTATAGAGACATTAGTCTAGGCTGGAGTATTTCTAAGAACCATTCCACCTTTATTGTTTTTTATTAACACCTGGTCTGATATGAAAACCAATCCTTTCTCCTAGTTTCAAATATTACCTGTACTTTGAGGAATCTCAAATTTCTGTCTCCAAACTAGACATCTCTTGTGAGTTCAGGTCTTGAATATCCAACTGCCTATATCTATCTCAGAGACATCTCAAACACACCAAGTTCAAAACTAAGTTCTTGACTGCCAGCAATCCCCACTCCCTGCAAGATTTTGATATTCCCTCCACAGTATTTCTAACTCTATAAATGGAAACACATACACGTAGTTGCCCAAACTACAATATTTTCTGTTTCTTTTATTGTCTCTTACACACACCCAGCCTAAGGACCAAACTCACAGCCCAGGTATGTGCTCTAACTGGGAATCGAATCTACAACCTTTTGGTTTCTGGGATGATGCCTACAAATTGAGTCACAATGGCTAGGGCAAATTATAGTATTCCTAATACCCATCCCTCTTTTACCACCCCCTCCTGCTTAATCTAATCTTTCTTTCAATCTTGTCAATACTGTCTTCAAGTATGTCTCAAATCTTTACACACCTTACCACCTACATTGCCACCTCCCTAGTCCAACTCCCTTTCCTCTCTCACCAGGACTCCTGCAATAGCCTCTTAGAGAAGCTACTCTTGGCATTTTGTATTTCATCTTCTATACAATAGCTGAGAGGATTTTCTTTCTTTCTTTCTTTCCTTTTTAAATTTTATTTATTATTTTTAGAGAGAGGGGAAGGGAGAGAGACATCAATGTGTAGTTGCCTTTCACCTGCCTCCAGCTACAGACCTGGCAGAAGACCTGGCTTGCAACCTGGTTATGTGCCCTGGCTGGGAATCAAACCAGTGACCTTTGGGTTCGCAGGCTGGCACCTTATTGACTGTGCTACCAGCCAGGGCAAGGATTTTCTTAAATTATGAATAAGATCATGTCATCACTCTGCCTAAAAACCTTAAATGACATCTTCATATGCTTAGAATAAAGTCTAAATTTCTGACCATGGTTTATGAAGGTCTAAATTTCTTCATGGTCTACAAATGTCTGAATTTGTGCATGGTCAAGCTCCTGATTCTCCCCTCAAGTTCATCTTCTCTACTGTTTCTGCTTGTGCGACAATGGCTTCTTTAGGTCCCTGAACATGTCATGGTTTTACCCCATTAGGGTTATTTGATTTTTGTTCCCTCTGCCTGGCATACTCTCCCCCTTACTCTTGCCATTGTTAACCCATCCTCCTTTTCAGACCTCAGCTGAAAGTTTACTTAAATAGAGAGGCCTATACACTGGGTGAGTTATGCCCTGCCCCCATCTCATAGCACTTTACTTACTTCCAATAGCTCAGTTATCATAATTTGTAATAAGTACTCATCTGTGGATTTACTTGTGTAACACTTAACTCCTCAACTAGACTATAATCTCCTCTAGGAACAAGTCCATAATTATTCTACATATATGGAAAGCCTAGTCCAGGGTTTGGCATATAGTAGATTCTCAGTTCATCACTCTTATAGCTACATATTGGTAAAAACTGAAAATACCAACACATGCTTATTCCATGCTAAAAAAAAAAAAAAAAAAAAAAAAAACCACACACACACACACACACAAAAAAACCAAGTGGGTGATAAAATAAAAAATTGAATACGTTGTTTCTCCAAACTTTTCTGTTTCTAACCTAAAGAATCTTTAAACACTTTTTCATTTTCTTACCAAATCTTGAGGTTTCAGACTTAAGAAGGAAAGTATCTTAGTATAAAGTTCCTTTGCTTTGCTCCCTTAGATACATTTAGCTTTGTGCAAGAACGTGGCTTCTATAGGTATAATTGGGTGAGAAGTGTTGGGACTAGGTGAGGTAGAAAAGAAGAAAAAGGACCAGGATGAGGGAAATGGCTACCCTTGTGCAGCCTGGACATGCTCCCAGCTCATCCACGCTGGAGGTTTTTTTATGTCATATATATCCAGGATTCTATTCTTCCCACCTCTAGGAATCCAAAAATAAATGAGCTGATGATCATGGCCTTGGTGCTGGCAAAACTGGCAAGCATGGGCAGATAGGCTCCCAATTCTAGGAGTCCTGTCTGGCTACCGCCACCCACTGTCCCTGAGTCCTTTGGAGACTGTAGTACACTTTCCTGTTGAGTGTCCTGGGTATTCTGTACCACTTAGGTACCTATTGTTGCATATTTCAGGTGGTAGGATATATATGGGCTTTTTAGTAGGTTTTTTGTTGTTGTTACTGTTTTTAAAGATTTTATTTATTATTTTTTAGAGAGAGAGGAAAGGAGAGAGGCAGAGAGAGAGAAAGACATCAGTGTATGGTTGCCTTTCACCTGCCTCCAGCTATGAACCTGGCTGGAGACCTGGCTTGCAGCCTCGTTATGTGCCCTGGCTGGGGAATGGAACCAGCCACCTTTGGGTTCTCAGGCCTGCACTTTATCCACTGTGCCACCAGCTAGGGCTGTCGTTGTTGTCTTTAAAATCTGGAACAAAGGTCTGTTGCTTTATCTGCCTGGTTCCCTTACCAGACTGGAGCCCTTACTCCTTCTCTTCAATGTCCATGCTCATGTTTTCTTTCCTCGTCCTTATAAAAGTCAATTTGCTCCCAATCACTTTTCAGATACATCTTAACATTAGAGGGTTCATTCAGCATTTGTGGCAGAGACAGGAGGGATAGACTGGGAACTCTCTTAGCAAGATAAAATTGGCCAGAGCTCCCTGTCATTCAGGCCTTTGGTAGAAAGTTATCCTATCTCTTTATTTTGATAACTCATCCATGAACTCAATTGCTTTAAAAAAGTATATAAATATCCCTTGTTGATCCTAGAAAACAGCCCTGATAAATTGGTATGTTGTTTATACCTTTTGCTAAGACCCAAGTTAGCTCAAAACAAATAAATTCTTTTTTTGTTTGGGTGCAGGGGAAGGGTGTGGAGAGGCTAAGGTAGAAAGAGGAGAAAGAGGAAGAGGTATCAAAAAGGAGGATCTAATACTGGATTTCAGTTCTCACTACTGGGAAATGGTTCATTTCCAATTCTGCATTTCAAGAACAAAAAGACTTTCTGATTATCTTTTTCATTTTCTTTGGATCAGTATGAATCCTTAGCAGTAATTCATGTCCTTCTGTACTTAAAGGGTTAAACTATTTTGGGAAGTGAAATTACCATATTTTAAAATGGTTACACAGTCAGGACAGGGCACTTCAAATACTTTGTTCCCTACACATAATCTGAGTCACAGAATCTATAATCTGTTCTGGAAAAACCTGATGGCTTTATTTAACTATGATCGTTTGCTCATTAGTTCGTCCATGCATTCAACATTCAATAATCATTTTGAACTACACATCATAATTTTCAAAGTATTTTCCCCTCCATTGTGCTTGATTCTAATGAGAATCCTGTGATACAGTCCTTAAACAGAAATTATCATTTGGAGAACAAGAAACTGAAAACCACAAAAGTTAGTCAGTTGTAGAACTTAAACTGGAACACAGATTGTCAGATTTTACTCCAAATTCCCTTTCAGTTCTACTACTTTAATCAACATTTTCTAAGTGAGTATCATGTGTTGGATAGGAGTATAATAAAACAAAAATCAAGGACTCCTGTCTTTAAGGAGCTTCTAGCCTGTCAAAGATAGGCAGAGATCAAGGAGTGGAGTGGAGGTAAATACAGAGGGTCCTTCCTTGGAGAATGTTAAGAGTCTGATATAGAAAACTGTGGTAGGAGATGAAACTGGCAAGATGTTTGAGGGCCTAACATGTTTGATTTATTGATTCACTCACTATCACCATTATCAAGTCTTCTCAACATACTTTCCCTAATTACGACCTATGTTAACATCATTATTAATCTTTTTCTGTCCCATTTTCTTTTGTGTATTTTTCTGGCATTTGGTGCCAGTACCTCCAAAGGGTAAAGTTGTTCATAGCAACTTTATGTTTAGATGTTAAAAATTATAGGTTGCTGAAATCTTTTTTTTTTTTAATTTAATTTTATTGTTGTTGTATTACATCCATCCCCTTTTTGTTCCCCTCTAGATTGCTGAAATCTTGTCTGGTAATTTTATGCACATATCATGATGTCTAACTCATATTTGCCTTGCCATAAAAAAGAAATGGTTACAACTCCTGGCCCATGGGTTGAACTCTGAGACAGGTTGGACCTTGGTGATTAGGGTGTTGTGGAAACGATCTGAATGTAGAGCTGGCACTTGAAGCTGCCACCTGTTACTTTATTACCCAAAGGTCTGGAACACCTAGAGGGTTGGGATGGACTTGGATTTAGTAGGATAAGCATCAGGACCTATGAGGTGTCCAGTTCCTGTTAGGGATGGTGTTGTGTTCTAGAGTCCAGGCTGTGGGTTATGGAATAACATGATGCTGGATGATCTGTGTGATTATGGTAGAACCTATTAGGTACAGAAGATATAAAAATCATGGTCCAGGCATAGCTCTGGCTTGCAGGCTGAGGCAACCTGGTGATAGTAGTGGTAGAGATAATTGAGGCTCTGCTTGAGCTCCACTCCAGGCTCTGGTGGGTCTTGTTGCATTGTATATAGGGTATTACTGGGTGGTGCATTGAAATGGCTGGATTGTATCCTGTTCTAATTAATACTGGATGAAAAACTCAGGGGCTGAACAAACTGCTCAGGAAGAGCATCATGGCCTTAAACTGATGTTGGAGTAGGATGTAGGACACAGAACATAAGAAGAAGCCATAGAATTTTATGGGGCTCAGCATCAAAACATTTGGGGCCCAATTTTGGCTCAGTAGCCTTGTATCACTTAAGACAAGTTTTAGCACCATTCTAGGCCCTTTGTTTCCTGGGTAGACTGTGTTCCAGCAGGAGCCAGGGTCCCATGTCTATTTATGCTCATTTCCCCAACATTTACCACAGTGTCTACTCCACAAAAACAAACAAACAATAATACCTGCCAATGAACCATCTGTTGTTTGGATGAGTGAATGAGGGAATAGAGTGAGCTGAGCATGAATACTTAGTAGGTAAAGGAAGAAAAAGCTTCCCAGGACCATGGTCTTTACCCTCCACCTCTAGCTTTTAATGTCTACCCTCATACCTTTTTCAAGAAAAAGTGATTCAGATAATAGCATACCCTTCAAAGTTCCTAACAGCCTCATAAGTCTCCAAAGGAAAAAAATTAATATAATTTATTTTTATACTGTTTTTCTTAGCATTTATAGTCAAATATACTATAAGAATCAAAACCAAATCTTCTATAGCCCCAGAAGGATTCCAAAGAAGGCCTATCTACCAGTTGTGCTCCTGGCTGGCTTCACAGAGATGGCAAAGTAACCAGGAAACCCTTTGACATTTTCAAATGTGGTGACACACCTACAAACAAGATAATTGTACTTAGATGAAGGGGCAGAAATAGATAAAAGATTTACAGGATCTGTTTAATATTATTATGGTCAATGGGCTCAGAAAGGTATAGAGGCAAGTGTCTCTCAGAGGGAAAGGTCTTCTTCAAGAGTCAGTGGACACTTCTCACTTTTGCTATATGCCCTAAAGATGTGGGTGGCTTCCACTTTAGATCACACATTCAAAAGCCTAAATTATAGGACTAATTGTTTACATTTAAAGACTTCACCTAGGGCTTTGTGATGTATAGAGGGTAAGCTTGTAAGATAAATATCAAATAATATAAACTTCACACAATTTGGAAAACAATATATTAAAATTTCATAGTTATTCTATTACAGTTGTCCAAATTTCTCCCCTTTGTCCTCCTTCTACCCCAACCCTGGTTCCCACAGTCAATTCCCACATTGTTGTCCATGTCCATGGGTTATTCATACATGTTCTTTCACTAGTCCCTTCCCCTTCTTTCCACCATTATCCCCCTACTCCTATCCCTCTGGTCACTGGCTGTCTGTTCCATGCTTCCATGCCTGTGGTACTATTTTTTCCATTAGTTTATTTTGTTCATTCAATTCCTCTTATAGGTCAGATCATGTAGTATTTGACTTTCACCAACTGGCTTATTTTACTTAACATAATATTCTCCAATTCCATTCATGATGTTGCAAAAAATAGGAGTTCCTTCTTTCTTTCTGCTGTGCGGTATTCCATTGTGTAAATGTACCACAGTTTTTTGATCCACTCATTGGGCACTTAGGCTACCATAATAGTGCTGCTATGAACATAGGGGTTCACAGGTTCTTTTGCATCAGTGATTCAGGAGTCTTAGGATATATTCCCAGCAGCAGAATTGCTAGGTCAAAAGACAGTTCTATTTTTAGCTTTTTGGAGAAAATTCCATACTGTTTTCCATGGTGGTTGCACCAGTCTGCATTCCCATCAACAGTGCACTAGGGTTCCCTTTTCTCTGTGCACCCTCACCAGCACTTGTTGCTTATTGATTTATTAATGATGGCCATTCTGACAGGTATAAGGTGGTTTCTCATTATGGTTTTAATTTACATCTCTCTGATGGCTAGTGATGTTGAGCATCTTTTCATATTTCTATGGGCCATCTGTATGTCCTTGGAGAAGTGTCTGTTCAAGTCCTTTGCTAATTTTTTAATTGGGTTGTTTGTCTTCCTGGTGTTGAGTTTTATGAGTTCTTTATATATTTTGGAGATCAAACCTTTGTCCAATGTATCATTGGCAAATATGTTCTTCCATATAGTTGGTTCCTTTTTCATTTTGATGATAATTTCTTTAGCCATGCAGAAACTTTTTAATTTGATGGAGTCCCATTTGTTTTTTTGTTTTTTTGTTGTTTTTCTTTTCATTTATTTCCCTGCCCTAGGAGATAAATCAGCAAACATATTTCTACATGGGGTATCTAAAATTTTACCGCCTATGTTTTCCTCTAGGCTTTTATGATGACCTAACTTACAAAAGAACTAAAGAGAAAAATCATCTATAGCCCTACTACCCTAAAATAGCCATTGTAAATATTTTTTGTTAATTGTATACTCTTGCATATGTATAGCCAATTTAATTTCTGTGAAGGGTACTGTTAAATAATTATGAGTACACTACCAATGTATACAAGGTCTTTTCCAAAAGTATCAGCTGTGCAAACTGTTTTAACTGTACTGACAATGGTGTGATACTTTCTGAACAGATCTTTGTATTATATATTCATATAATATATATCCTACTTCTTTTCACTTCACCTGTTACCATAAGTCTTTTTTAGTTCTAATAGTTAAAAACCCATTGTATTATAATTTGCTTAATTATTCTCCATCCAGTACCATTTCCCCAACCCAATCATAATGGAACATATAGGTTGTTCAAAATGTTTGTTGTTAGATATAACACTTGAATGCATATATTCACTCAAAGATATTATTCCCTGTATTCCAAACAGTGCCTTGAAGATAGATTCCTAGAAGTAAAATTACTGGGTCAAAGGGCATAACTATGTTTATGATTTTTGAGATATATAACCAAATAGATCATTGAGTCATCTTAACCTAAATGGTGTATGACAGGGTTTAGTCTCACTGCATTTCCTCACAAATTATTTACATGGCAGCTTCTACAGTAAATATAAGTGTTGATTCAAAGATCTTATAACCAGTTGACAAAGAACCTGATAGAAGTGGGAAAATGTGAAGGAAAAAAGAAGACACTTAAAACTCAAGAACTAGACACCACTGATAACTGACAGTTGGTTAGAAATTAAATGAGGCACTTCTAAAATAATGTACAGTGTATTAGCAGACCTCAGTTTACCTGTGAATACTGCAGAAAAATAAATGATTCAGGTGAAGTGGTTCATGGGAATCAACACCACTAATTTACCAGGTGATCTTTGCAAACCACTTTCCTCTCTTGACTTTCCCAGTTTAGATTATGAGGTCTAATCCAGATAACAAAGATAAGTTATAGAGTTTTGGCATCCAGCCAGCTGCTCTTCAGGGTCAAAACTCTACTATCCAACTACAATGAGATCCACAGTTCCGTTGGAGTTGCACGATGAAAGAGCAGATATTCTAGGAAGCTCCTGAGGCTCCTCCAACCTCAGTGATGAATCCCCAAGTACTTTGTGTCTCATATGCACTGATGGAAAAATCTTTCAGGGTCTTGTTTTGATGGAGAATTTCCACAAAGAAAAATGTGGAATAAGCGGATTAATGAGGTGGCTTGAGTTTTCTACCATTATGACAGCATTTGTTCTTTGGTGCCTCCCTAGGTTTTTCCTGGTAGTTCTTCATGAAGAAATTAGCTAAATTGCTTCAACTTAGTAAACTGAAAGAAAAATACAAGTTTCCTCCTTTCTCTAACTCTATTTGGGGACATGGTTGAGCAGGAAGCAAGACCTTTCAGATTTGAAGAGTCCTGGCATATTATGTGTACACACACACACACACACACACACACATACACACACACACATTATGGTGTATTTGTATCAATTAACAAAACAATACTGACACAGTATTATTAATTGAAGTCCATTATTTATTAATATTTGCTTGGTTTACCTTACATCTTTTTCTGTTCCATGCTCCCATCTGGGTTACTACATTATACTAAATTGTCATATCTGCTCAGGCTACTCTTGGCTCTGGCAGTTTCTCAGACTTTCATTGTTTATGATGACCTTGATGCTCTTGAGGAGTACTGATCATGTACTTTGTAGGATGTCCCTTTATTATTTGATGTTTTCCTCACAAATAGATGGAGGTATAAGGAGAAGACCACATAGTTAAAGAGCCCTTTTCATCACCTCATCTCAAAGGTACATACAATCAATGTGGCTCATCATTGTTGATGTTGACCTAGATAACCTGGCTGATGTACTATGTTTGCCAGGTTTGACTACATCAAATTACTCCCTCCTTTCCTCTCTCCCTCCCTCCCCAAACTGTACTCTTTGAAAAAGAAGCCACTTTGCATAGTTCACACAGTAGTAGTATAACTCTTTACTCCTTTAGGGCAGCATATCTACATAAATTATTTGGACTTCTGTAAGAGAAGTTTGTCTTTTTTCTTTCAATTATTAATATATTCAATAATTTATTTTTGTCAGTGTGGATTCATGGATATTTATTTTATACTTTGGGCTGTAATCCAATATTACTTTATTTTATTGCTCAAAATTTCCCAGCTTTGTCCATCAGGAGCTCCTCAAGTGGCTCCAGGGTCTCTTTGAAATATCCCTCATCAATGTAATTTTTGTTTATTTCTCTTAGCAATTCCTTAATTTATGGTGCTACAAAATGCTCCATTCTAATTTTGTGTATTTCCTGCTCCAATTCTAGAACTAGAATCAGTCATTTGTCCAAAACCTTGTTTTGGGGAGAATACTTTCAGAGATCACAATCTTTATAGGCATGCTTGTCACAACTGCAGCATTATTGCTTTTGGGTCAAATAATATTTTAAATTTAAAATTCTTAGCACCAATATATACACAGCTATAATAAAAAGCACCATCATAAGATAATTAAAGATTTATTAACTGTATTAAATCACAGTAGCTTAGGAGTCTGTGGGGGCTTCTATTCTGGGTCTTGGACTGGGGCCCACATCCAAAACATGTATATGATGGTCTTCTCCTTTCCATCCTGCCTGTGTTCTTCTAAGACTGATGGACAGGGGAGATCATGTCAAACGTCCAAATGTGAGGCCTTCTATGAATGTAAGGCCACAGAAAATGGCTGTTTAGTAGGGTTAGAGTTGCCCATCCTATATCCTCCTTCTATGATAAGCCATGGAAAAACCATAGTTTAGATCCAAGTTCTGCATTTGGCTCTATCAATGATTCAGTGTGTGGCAAATGTATTCTCTTTGGGCCTCAATTTCCAATTATACAAAATCAGCAGTGTAGGATGGGATAATTGCTAAGGACCCTCCCAGTTCTAGCATATTATAACTCAATAGTTTCCATTGAGAGAATGTAACTGGTTCCACTTCTTCTTGTCCATGGGAATCAATATTCCAGAAGGCTTAAGCCAGTGAAAGAGGGTAGTGGTGGGGAGATCACTGCTGAGTTCTGCTAAAGGCCCTATTTTATCTAAGAAATCAGGTCTGACAAATTTTAAACTGTTTTTTTTTTTTTTTTTTAATTATTGATTTGAGAGAGAGAGACACATTGATTTGTTGTTTCATTTAGTTATGCATTCCTTGGTTGTTTCTTGTATGTGCCCTGAGGACCAAACCCTCAACCTTTGGCAACACTGATCAACTGAACTACCTGGCCAGCACCTAGGCATTTCTTTTTTAAAAAAGAAGAGCAAAAAAAATTATAGAAAATATTAATTTGATAAAAGTATCTCTTTCATTGCCTTCAAGTTTGTTCTGGTAGATCAAGGCTTTTTTTTCTTTCTTTCTTTTTCATGTTTGTTTGCTTTTTTTTTTTTTGGTAAAGGCAAACTCCTCATCTGTTATTTCCTCTGACTTCATATTATTGCCTTTAATGCAATGATGGTTGAGCTACCTCTAAGTTTCTTACCAGGAATTTCTCTCTAGGTTTTTTCCTTTCCTACCTTCTTTCTATGTGTGTGTGTGAATGTTATGGCATATTTTTAACATCTGCGTGGGACTCAGTGGCTTAAAGACTGCCCAGTTTACAAGTGTCATCTCCTTTTTATATTTGACTGGGACAGTTTCCAAAACAAACAGAATATAAAAATGAATTCTAGTGCAGAAAAGATAATTGGGAATTGTCACATCTGATTCTGAACAATGGAGATCAAAGGTACAAGGTCTTAGAAACTGCCTCCTCCAACTCCTAACATTTAAAATCTTCAATTGGCTTTTGGACCCACTCAGCATAATCCCAGACTTTGGTCTACAATTGGTTAAAAATTGATCGAGGTGAGGATTCTGGGACTGCTTCTTTACTTAGAGAAGCATAAATTTTAACACCTTCCCCCACTCAAGTATACACAAATACAGGCAGCTCCTTTCCATCTCCCCCTCCCAATGTTAAAGTTATGAAACTATGTATTTAAATACAAAGGTATAGAATTTTGAACAAACAGACATCATGCGTATCTTCTGGGTTATGCCTTCCCATTGTTGAAGAAACTGAGTCCTGACAAGTGGTTTTGCTCCAGGTCCCATAAAGACTTCCAGGCAGAACTGTAATTAGAAACCAAGGGTTTTTTTTGACAATGTATACAATTTTTTTTTTTTCCCTACCGCACACTATGCCCCTGTGGAGTTACACATGTGTGTGTGTGTGTGCATGTAAGTGTGTGCGTGTACATAGGCTACATAGGCACTGACATGTAGGAAACATGCACCAAACATCTGTAGTCTGACCTCAGGGAACAGTTTAATGACTCGAATTTCAGGCAGCTGAAAGGTTTCTGCGGGTGGAGGCTGAAATAAACAAGAAAAGCCACTGTGGAGACGTGAATGGAAAAGTACCAAGCACTCCCTCCCTCTGCACATTCTTCAGCTCTCTGGCTCTCGCTGCCATCAAGCCGGCTTCAGATAGGCTTCTGCATGGTCAGGTGTACAGAGGGCGGTGTGGAGAAAAGAGGAGAAAAAAAAAAATGCAGGCACAACGGGCAAATCAAGTTTTTCCACTTCTAGCCTTAGGTAGTAAAGCCAGCTGAGTAAGTACAGCAGCAGCAGCGAGCAGGGCAGAAGGATGGGCCCACCACCCTGAGTTTACAAATACTCAAGTGCTTTCCTGCCCGCATCCCCTCGCAGTCCAGCTGCTGCTTTCCCTCATGCTAAGATTTCATAGGAAGTGAAAACCCTGCTATTCAAAACAGTGATTGAATGCAATAAACACACGATTACATGCCCCCTCCAATTAGCTCTCTATTTTAAGCTCCCAATATTTATTTGATATTTATTTCCATTTTATGTAAGTAGGAAAAGTGTGGAAAATCAGTGTTTTGGGGGGAAACACTGAGCTAGGCTGAAAGGAAAAAAAGTAAAGTCTTAGAATAATATGGGCTGAAGGCAGGCTGCATATGAATCGAAATTAAATGCTGGTACTTTTTCAGAAGGTAGTGGCTAGTAATCATTTCTTTTAATGTCTCAAAACTTTCTGCTCAATTTCTCTAAAACACACTAAGAAAAATCCTCTCTTCCTCAAGGATAATAGAATGAGCTTGTTTACAATTGCTCTGAACAATGGAACTAAGATGAACAGGTAAAACTTTACATGTCATGTCAATCACCTCTCCCATGCGCATTAAAAATAGAGGCATTTACAGTAGCATGGGTGACAAGCATAGCCAAACCCGAATGGACATCAAAACTCAATACTCAGCATGGCTTGGAGTTTGCCCTGAGAACCAATTTTCAATTTGCAGAGTCCAAGTAGACATACTTTCCTCAATTCTGCCAGAAAACAAGATACCATCAGGTAACCAGATCACCCTGATTCTCTAAGATGACACAGGACCTTCAAACCAGGAAGACTTTTTTTTTCCTATTGTGTTATCGGGGTCACACACATCTCTAAGTGAGGGTCATCATGTCTTTCCAATAGAAGGAAACCTGGGGGAGTTGTGTGACTGATGGGCAAAGTTCCTTTTGTTCAAAAACCTGTAATTATGTGATGTGATAGTTTAAAGATCTATCAAGGTGGCATAAGTTCCTGAGAGGGAACCAATTTCCTGTTTGTAGTCCCCTTAGAAGATGGACAAGAGAGGGTTTATTCTAACAGTAGTTTCCTGTTCAGCTATGACTGAATTGTGAGGAAGATTTCATGAACAGAACTGGATGCAAAATCTGTTCCTTAAATAGATGTAATATTAGGATCGGGGTATTTTATTCTGTAACAAAGCTTATATTTACCATGCAGCTGCAATTATGAACCTATTACTATGCCCTGTCCACTGAGCAAAGCAGTGGCCTGATCCCCAATCCTGAGTATTAATAGTCAGTAGAGCCATTAAATCATAGGACTGGTTGATACATAGTCTACAAGAATCACACATAAGACCCCAGACACAGGATCTCTCTTCACAGCTTTTTCAGGATGACTTAAAAAGAATCTGAATACATTCAAATCAATCCTTTCTTTAATCCTGTAACGTAACATGACTGAAGGAGGCTCACATGGTGATGCCAACTGGCTACTAATGAGGAGATCAAAATGAGAGAAGGAAGAACATGCTGAAAGAAATTCTATTGGTATAAATTTAATTAAGTTATTTTCCTAGGAATTGAAAACAGATTGGAGGTGGGTGCACAATTTTTCTTACTACCCATTCAGTAGAGAGAAGGGAAGCTACCTAAAAGTAAGTTTCTACCTTTGGAATACTTTCAATCTTTTTTTTTTTTTTTTTTTTTCCTTGCAGTGGTCTCCTGTTTAGATCAATTTCTTTTAATGCCAACAGTTTGATTTTGGGGGTGGGAGAAGTAGAAATCTGGGACTCTGGAACTTGGACCCAGAAATAATGTGCTGAGGAGGTTTGAGGTCCCTAGTTGTGAGGTTAATTATTTATAAATCAGGCCTGGTGGATTCTCCTTACAAAAGCTCCCAGCAGAGAATTAGAGGAATGAGGTCCAGAAAAGCGAATTCCTTCCCAGCCCCCACTCAGGTTCGTTCTACTGCCAGAGGGAGATTTCCCTTTGCTCTGCAGCGCCCCCATGGGGCTAATATTGGAGTGGCAAAGAGAAAGCGGGAGGGACAAGCTGTGTGTTTAAGGTGGGGCTTTGGGGGGGGGGGGGGGGGGCGCAAAGAGACAGGATGACAACTTTGACAAGAAAAGTGTCCAAAAATCATGAAATCTCATTGTACCATCAATAATTGGGCAGAGCCATAAATTCACGTTCCAAACACATAGACACACCCTAGAAACCCGTAAGTTCATATTGTTCATAAAAGAAAAAATATTACACAACAAACACACAAAGAAGATCACTTCAGTAAAACTGGGGTGTCATTTTAAATCCTGTAGGATTCAGTTAAAACTCTTTGAAAGTGAGGGAAAAGGAGACAATAAAAAAGCAGATAAGGCTCTGGTAGAATGAATCTGCACCTAACAGTATCATGTGTCTTTGAGGGTAAAATGTTCATTTCAACAACAGTGACAGGATTAGGCCTAGGCGTATTTTTTCAAAAATCCTTCACAAAACGGGCTTTCCTGCAGAGGCTGCAATAATCTATCTGTAAATAAGTACTGGAATATTCATATTTCATAGGGACAGACTTGCGTATTTCTTAAGCTCCAGTCCTTGTGCAAAATAATCAAACCCCTCGGAAGACCTCTCCTGATTCTAAAACCCCTAACAGTGTATTTAAAAGTGGGTGACCATCAACTATAGCATAGTCAGCAATAGATACAAACTTGTCATGGACTTCTTTTGGAAAAGAGATTCCAAATATCTCAGGAAATAACCAGCAATCTTTCGTAACTCTGCTCACTTATCCATTATAAGCCCAAATTTGGGAGATGGAGAGGTAGATTATTTGGGGAGATATCTTTATTGGAAATTACCACATGCAGAAATTTTGTGGGACCTTTAAGAACTCATCTGTAATTTAATGAGTCACCTGAAGAATTCTCATAGCCAAGACTCAGCACAAGCCTGACCTTTGAAATCTACTTCTGGCCCAAACATTTTGGGTTAATTCTTGAGGAATCTGAAATAACATTTCCCTCTCACACCCCTTTTTTAAAGAGAGAGACATAAAAGAAACAAGAGTCTCCCTCATTCAGGGATGAGTAGGAGGGGAAAAAACCCCAACCAACATTTAAATAGGGAAACTGGCAGTTCTGAATAAACAAACCAAGGCCCACAGTGAAATGATTCTGCACTGCATTCGCCTTTAAAAAAGAAAGGAAGGAAGAGAGAAAGATTTCCCCTTTCTCCTCCTCCTCCTCCCAACTCAGCTAGAAAGCTGAGGACTGTGCTGCGTGCAGTGCGTTGTGGCTGTAGCACAGTCTGTTCTAAATACACGCAGTATCTGTGATTTTGGCACGGCAGGCCTTTAGAATTCCCCCAGGCTAAGGTCTTAAATAAAACACAGACAGAAGAGATTTTAACAACGACCTTGAAACAAGACAGGAGTGGGGTTGCGGAGCGGGGAGGATCAAGACTTTAGGAAAAAGCAAAACACAAACAGGTATTTGGCTCACAGAATTTTGTAGAATGCACGAGTACACGTACCCAAATACACACGTTTCTTGCAGCAAGATTCTACAATAACAAAGAATAAACCCACCACTTGCTGTCCTGGAAAGAAACAAACCCACACAAATCAAATCCTTATCAAATCTTTTGAACATGCCTCTTAAGCGCAGGAGAATCTACTCGCAGTAAAAGTCCAAAGGGAAAAACAAAATTGCACCAAAATAAAAAATAAAAAAATAAAAAAAGTGGGGGTTGGGATGGTTACATACGACCCAAAATTTCAGCTTCTTTCAATAGCATCGGTATTAAAATGGCACATCTTCTTTTAAAAGCTTGAGAGATTAGGGGAAGAGGCACACAACAAAATCCAACGGATACAAGATCCTACGATTTACGTAACACCACAAACTTGCAAAAGAAAAAAAAAATCAGAAATAAACCCCCGAAAATCATAAAAAATACAACCCAAAACCCCATGCCATCACATCAACAAAGAAAAACTGTCCCAAATGAAAAATAAAGCAAATGAACCCACCGAAAACTGCTTGGCAAATATTTTTCTCGTGGTGCCTAATACTCTAGCTGGAAACAGCTGTGGTGTTTTTTTTTCCCCTCTTACTAGCTTCTAAACCTACTATATATAAAAGACTTTTTCCAATGGTTCGATTCTCTCGCTCCCTTTTGTGTAATTTAGCTCGAGGAGCTGAGTTTATGGGTAAGAGAGGAGAAATTAGCCCCAGACCCCGGGAAAGCAAAGCGCACTCCCCTTCTTATGTCACCGAATGGCAAATTAGTTCTCAGAATTCCAGAGGCCGAGCTTTGCTACAGCGAAGACGTCGACGTCACAGAGGGGGCGCCCACGTGACGGTGGCGGAGCAGGCCGTACCATCATCCGGAGTCCAGGGAGGGAGGACCACAGTCTGCACCCTTGAACCTCGAACCGGAACCTCCAAATCCGAAACGCCTAACCCATCAGAACTTCTAACTATGTCTGACCGTAGAAAAATATTATGTCTTTGAGGGCTTTTTATGGGCCAGGGGGAGCGAAAGACCCGGAGAGCTGACACAAAGTCCTCCCCTGCTATGTAGCAGTGGTAAAGTCCGAAGCTCAAATTCCGAGAATTGAGCTCTGTTGATTCTTAGAACTGGGGTTCTTAGAAGTGGTGATGCAAGAAGTTTCTAGGAAAGGCCGGACACCAGGTGATTATTGCTGTTGCTGCCGCCGCTGCTGCTGCTGCCGCCGCCGCCGCTGTTGCCGCTGGTGCCGCTGCCGCCGCCGCTGCTCATGATCATTATTTTACCTTTTAATTCTTTTTTTCCGCTCTTGCCAAATGCTTTGGCTCCAAGTTTCCTATGTGTATCTATTGATATAAATGTATATATTTATTTATTCTAGCTGTCAGGTGTTAAAATAAATGCCGAAGATTAGTCCCACGTCTCTCCCACTCTAAGATAGAGATTTTTTTTTTAATGTATTTATTGTTTTATTCTTGTTGTCTTTGAGTGAATCGGCCGGTTCGGGAAGGCTTTTGCCACCCTCCCTTGTGTTGTTTTGGTTTTGGAAAAGGAGGTGGAGGAGAGGAAGGAGGGGAGTTAGGGGGCGGCCGGAGCAGAGAGGACGAGACAGTGTTTGGGGGGTGACTCGGACAAGTCTGGGGGCTGTCTGGCCCTAGATCGTGGAGAGGACGCGCGCTCGCGCTCTCGCTTTCTGCTGCCTGCTTGCGTATGGCTTGTAATCTCGCTGGATTCGTGCGCCTGTGTTTTTTTCCTCTTTTCTAGCTTGCAAACTGCCTTTCTTGCTAACCTCGCTGCTGCCTCCGCTTCCCTTACTCCCTCCACCTTCCCCTCGCCTCCTCTTCCATACCCTCTCCTGTCCTTAGTAACTCCGGGAGGCGAGGAGAGAGGCTGCCTGCTCGCTAGCCCGCTGGCTGTCTTCCACCAGCCTTGGTCCTCTAGATTCACTGCCTCTGAGCCGAGATTTGAAAGGAAAAATGCAAGCGAACTCCTCGTGGTTTTCTCTCTCTCTTTTTTTTTTCCGGGTTTTTTTTTTTTTTTTTTTTTTT
>PVIW01000448.1:157027-353790 GCA_004026585.1 Noctilio leporinus | reverse complement strand
CTCTCGCTCACTCTCCCGATCCTAAGGAAGGAAACTGAAGGCGGGGCAGGGATTTGGAGGGGTGGGTGGGAAAGGGGTGAGCGTCTGCACCTGCGGTGCTGTTTGCCGTGTGGGGACACCGGGGAACGTTCACAGGACAGCCCAGCCGAGCTGGAAGGTGGCGGGATTTCTTGGCGGTCGTGGTGTTTGTATTTTGGGCGCTGCGTGACTTGGTGTTAGCTCCCAATGGTTCCTAAATTTTATTTTATTTTTCCCTTGGTGCAAGGTTTGTAAGTGACAACTGTGGGCAGAGAGTAGTCGACGTCAGGCTTCAAATTCCCGAGGTCTTTGCACTGAGCAAGGGGAAAAACAAAACAGCCCTAGCTTGCGTTCCTACGTGCGAGACCCGGGAGGAGAGAGGGTACTTTGTGGTCCTGGCCTGGAGCTTGGGGCATGGGAGGAGGGGTGCGGGAGCGAAAGGGAGATCTCTGTGAGTGATTTTGCAAAAACGGATTTCGAGGTTGGTTAGATTTGCAACCTGTGGCTCTACTCGAGGGTGTAGGAAAGGGAGAAGGCGGCGGCGGCAGTGGCGGCGGCCCGGGCGGGAGCGGGTAGGGAGTTGGAGCCTCCGAAGTCGGTTGCTCCGGGGGGCAGCTGTCGCGAGGGGCCACCCCGCTGCCGGCTGCAGTGACCGTGGTAAATGTCTTGAGAACTGTGGATTGCGTTGCCTATATGATGCTGTATTATTGGAACTCCCCCATGGAAAACAAGAACACAACACAGCAGATTTTTAAAAGAATGAAAAATACCCCTTTTATGTTGTATCCCTTCTCATACTAGTTAAGACTTGGTGATGGGGGTCCTGACAGCTATGACCCCTAAACAGCGTACTGAAAGTCCAGAGCTGTTACTGGGTCCCTGACCAGCTCAGAGTGTTGGTCATCTCATCTTCCCCCAAACTGATTTAATCTTCCATGGAGTTTTTTTCCAGTTTATAGTTTCCAGGAGAAAAAATCTTGTAATGCTTTTTTTTTTTTTTTTTTTAAAGTAACGTGAACGTCAGTAGATGCTTTTTTTTTTTTTTTTTTTTTCCTGTCCAGAAAGAAAAAAAGTGGGGCAGGAGAGAGGGAACCAAGGAAAAGGGCTGGCTGTTTAGAAATACAGTTTGTGGCTCTGAGCAATGCCATTGGCTTCCTCTACAGAGACAGCCAGTTTCCCTTTTTCTTTGCAAGGTGTGTGTGTGGTTTTAATAAATAACTTAAAAAGTAATGGGGGGTGGCAAGATCCATCAGGAGACAGGTATCTGTTTTGCTCACTATTTACTACCAAGAGCCTCTGGCACTGGAACAGAACCTCGTAAATCTGCAGCCCAAGTTGAAGTTCATCTGGCCCTAGTCCACACGCTATTCCTGGAGGTAGCAAACATGAGCTCAAAGGAATGAGGTGAAATCACATTCTTGCTTTAAAATATGTACTTTTTTTTTTCTAAAGATACTTGTCTCTGGGGGAGGAAGAAATGGAAAGAGAACATGAGGAGATGGGCATTCCCTCGCTAAAATGACTGCAGTTGGGTCTTCAGACCAAAACAAACCTGTAGATAGGAAATATTTTTCCCTCATCCCATTGATTAATAAAATTTTTCAATATATTTTTATTTGAAAGACTTTCTAATACTGCAGGCCTGAGCACTGGCTGATTTCAAGGCTCTGTTGATAGTTGTTTGTGAAAATTAGGCAACTTGAAGGAGAAGGCAGCCAGAGGAAGCGGGAATTCTCCAACTGGCCTTTTTCCTCTGTGCTCAGTTTGGGTTTTTCCCATGCGTTCTTGAAAAGACCTTTCAATTCATTCTTGGTTTGGTGGACAGGGGTGGGACCCTAAACTCTTAAGCTGTCCTCTGCTGAGCCTTAAAAGAGTTCCAGTTATTGGTTGAGTAAATGGTAGCCATGACTAGATGTCAAAATCCTTCCTTCCCTCTCTCCCCTACTGGGTAGCCACAATCAAACCCACTTTGTTGTGAAAAACTTAAGATTCTGAGGAGGTGGTGTGGCAGCGCCACCCCTCGGTGGGTGAAACTCTCTATGTGTACAAGTCAAATATTTGAAAAATATTGTGAAATGACCTTAGGAGAATTTTTCCCCCTTTAGAAATGGAAGATAAAACTTTCTCTCTCTCTCTCTCTCTCTCTCTCTCTCTCTCTCTCTCTCTCTCTCTCTCTCTCTGTCTCTCTTTGAAATTTGGCAGTTGATCTCTCAAGTAGGAAAGGAAAAGGTTGCTTTTCAGCTAGGATGATGTCATATATTAGGCAAAGTAGTTTGAATTAGAGTGTGTTTGTCTGTGCGTGCCAGCCCCAGGGAGGGGAAGGTTGCCTAGTTGGCTTTAACTAAGCGAGTTCTTGACGTCTCAGGGCACCTAAATTCTGCTGCCTGTCTGACATTAAGATAAGAAGGAATGTATTAGTGTAAAAACCCATGATGACTGGAAGCCCTGAACTTTTACTAGCGATGATGGTGGTGTACGGGGGAGGGGGGAGGGGCATGGATTCGGGAATGAGGTTAGGGGATTGCGAGGGGCAATGGTTGTCTGGTCTGTAGCTGGGTTCGGAGTCCAGTGGGAGTCAAAGTGATGTGGTGCATGGCCTTTTCCTGCACTGCGCAACAAGTGGGAACGCAGCTGCAGTGATCCGGGCGAGGGTGGTATGCTGTGGCAAAGCTGGCTGGTTTCTCTTTGCCTCACTAGAAGCCAGGGACTGCTTCTCCTAACCCTCTCCCCGTGCGCGATCAGCGACTTCACCAAAAGACCAGACTGTCCCCTCTTACCCCACTCCCAGATTTTCTCAGAGCACCATAAGCCTGGGTGGTACCCTTCGCCCTGCCCTTGGCCTCCAAAGACCCCTTTCTCTATGGGGATCAGGAGTTTATTCTGGGTTTTCTCTGCCCATCGACCAGCATTTGACAGAAAACTCTGCTAAATGCTGTCGAGTGTTACATGCCATTCTGCTTTTTGTTGTTTTGTCATTGTTGTTGTTGTTTTAAAGATTTTTAAAATTTATTATTTTTAGAGAGAGGAGAATGGAGAGAGGCAGAGAGGGAGAGAGACATCAGTGTATGGTTGCCTTTCACCTTCCTCCAGCTACAGCCCTGGCCGGAGACCTGGCTTGCAACCTGCTTATGTGCCCTGGCTGGGAATCGAACTAGAGCAACTTTTGGGTTTGCAGGCTGGCACCCTTCCACTGAGCCACCAGCCAGGGCCCATTCTGCTTTTTCAATAGACGTGCGCTCTTTCCTTTTTCAGTACACTCAGCCTTTCCAGCTGGAAAAATCTACGTATACTTCAGGAACTCAGCTCCAGATAATGTGTTGTGGTTGCTAGAGGTGTGAGCATCTCAAAGAACGGGATCACATCTAGTAAATTAAATATTTTCTAGCTTTGCCTATGAAGGCAACCCCTTCCCCTAAGAGACAATAAGTAACTAAGTAAGTAAGCAAGCAAGCAAGTAAAGGAGGGGGAAGGGTAGTTGTGGGTAGTCTCGGCTGTGGGAGGTTGAGGCCAGCGCTGTGATTTTTGGACGGACTGAGTTCGCCACCTAGTGATAGGTCTTGCCTGAGATCTCCACTTTGGGCGCTGGGTAGACCGTGTCCTCTCTGGTCTCCAAGTATCCGACCAGGGTCTAGGGTTGACAGGGAGGACACCCTCCAATGAGAGTTGTATCCAACCTCCAAAGTTCTAGTAAGATGGATGAAAATTAGAAAGCCTCTGGTTGCATGCCTGGTTCACGGTTGCTTAGTGATGGATATCCGCTTCCAAGAAGAGAATTGTAAAATAACCTATACTGATCACACTATCTCCTTTTCACTGTGGCCTCTTGCGGTGGGGGTCCAGGGGTCGGTTTCGAGGGGAGTCGGTAGCGGTGGGATGCCGTGTGAGCTCTAGGACATACATCTCTTTACAGTTGAGGAAACAGGTGTGATGAGGGGGGCTGTTAATGGTAAGATAGTGACTTAGCCTGGGCCAGATTTTAAGCTTCCGAATTTCCAGGTCAGTGACTGAAAATTAAAGGCAAGTTTATCTCTGCTCCTTGGAGGTTATCTAACAGAAGGAAGAGCAGTCAGAGAGCCTTGATTTTAACCTCTAGATCACTGTAGCTGGAAATGGTTCTCCCACTGTCTTGGAGGAATTGGTTCATAGAGTATGACCTAAGATTTTCAGTAACTAACATGAAAAGCCTACAGTTGTACTGAGAGGTGGAAATGGGGTCTCAGATTATGGGGGTGGGGTACATGTGCTAGGGAGTGATTAAGGCCCAGAGATTAGACGTGCAGAAATGCACCATGCTGCACCAGAGGCTCATGCTTGGATCCTGAGACTGCTCTCTGTTCCCTTCTTTCTAAACTTTGCTAAGTGGCTTGGAGAGAAATCAGTTGTGTGGGTGGGTCGTATGGACTGGCAGAGTGTAATCCTCATAGAATTTGTGCCACAGCGGCTTCATAGCTAACTTTTCTTCTTGGGAGCTAAAAACTTAAGATGGCAAGTATGTGTCCGTGTCCTGGCGGCCTCTAGTGACGGCTGGCAGGCACACGTGCAGGGGATACCGCCGTCTCCACCGCCCTGGTCCACCAGCATCGAGTTTAGCTTCTCCCACTGTGGGAGCTGTTGGAGGCCTCGTGTGAGAAACGCTCCCCTGTTTGGTTGGAAACGAATTTGGGGACGTGTTTGAAGAGCGGTCAAGTTTGACTCATCGCTTTCCAAGGACAGTTAGTGCCTTCCATCTTCATTAACGTGAATAAAAAGACCTTGGCTGACTTCTGTCCAGATCAGGTTTTTAAAAGCATTGTTTGCTTGGAAAGATCAAGCTGCTGCCCTCCCCCGCCAGCCTTTTTGCAGAGGCCCAGCGGGTCCAGCCAGGATGGCCGAGATATCGTTGCTCGGGACGTGGTTCGCTCACACTGTCTGCCAGACCTTTCTGAAAGCCTGTCGCAAGCTGGGAGCTTGGGGAGGGTTCCTTCTGCAGCTCCTCTTCAGATCTTGCTGATAAAACACATCCCTCTATTTTATTGCATTTCCTAGAAGCTTGCAGGCTTGCAAGAGCGCTGTTGTCAGGAAATGTGATAGAAATGAAAGTCAGGACATAATGTCCCTGAACACCTCAGTCACCCAAAATGACTGCCGAGGCCACCGTGTTATCGAATTCGCTTTCATCTACTGTCAACTCCCCACCCTCCCGCGCCCCAGTGAAGAGAGCCCCCCACTGAACAAAAACAACTTCGCAGTTTGACTTCACCCCCTACCAGGGAATCAATACCGCCAGACCAGAGCAATTTCGTAGCTGAGATACAGCGGAGAAAGGGAGCGCTCCTCCGGTAGGAACCCTGATGCGGGTTTCACTGCGGCAGGACAGCCTCCAACCTTATTAAAAGCCCTCGTCCCTGACCCTAAATAGTGCTTTGCACTCCCACATTCTCCCTTGAATTTCTCGAGCTATTGAAGTTATTAGATTACCAATAATCCAACAACCGGCTGGGATTGGGCGGGGGTTGAGGGAGGGACGGGGTGGAAAACTGAGTTCTCCAAATCCCGAGACTGTCGAAACTGGGTCAATGGGAAGGAAGGAGGAGAGGGGCGGGGCGGCAAGGGAGTTGTTGGTTTTAAGCCTTGGTGGGAGGAGTCCCTCTAGTGTTAAGTAGCGGTAAAACATGATTAGGATTGAGCTCCCGGAACCGCTGGACACCTAAATTCCAATAAGTGCATTTACTTAATTTTAACATCCCTTCCTGGATTCTCACCGCATACCATATTAAATTTCAGCCGTCGCTTTCACCATTATTCCAGCGAAGGGATGAGAAAGACTCAAAGTAGGATTTTATGAGGCTGAAGAGGCCCAATCTTTGTGAACAGACCTTGACACCGCCTCCTTCGCTGATGTGTTGCGTGGCTCGGTGGGTCGCCAAGCCAGTTTTAAGACCCATCTTCAGCCTGAAAGGCTGTGTCTTCTCACCCCGCCCCCGCCCCCACCCCGTTGTCCAGCACCTGCTCCCCCGAAAGAGACTCTAGGAGCCCGCTATTAGAAGGTGGCGCCCAGGGGTTATCATTCCAAGGAAGGCCACGGAAAGGCAAGACAACTTTGGAGTGCGTGGGTGTGCAGTGGGGTCGTGGCCGGGGCCTCTGCTGAATCTTAACCGCGTTTCTACGGGGTTTCGGAGAAATCGAATTCGGAAACTCCTGAACTTGGCCAGGTTCGGCCTGGCAGCAGCTATTCTAAAGACTTTTTAGCGGAAACCCAGCTGAGCTGGGTTCCCCTACTTGCCAACGTAGGCGGAAAGGGGTTTCGGTTTAGTTTTTCTACAACTTGACTGGAGTGTGCTGGATTGAGAGACCCTGAGTCCTGGGGACTCCATTTTTTAGACCTTGACGCCTCGCCAGACCACCCTTTTAGAAAGGGGGTTGGGGGCTAAGCGAAAAGAAAAAAAAAGAAATGATACCCCAGGCAAATAAATGCCAGGATTGGGCAAGTGAGCGTTGGACTGGACCCGAAAACCCGGGTTAAAGACCTACCGTGGATTTTAGCGTGAAGTGTGCTATATTCCCCGAGAGCACCCCCCCCCCCAAACACTCACACACACACACACACACTTCCCGGTGAATCCCCCGCGGCCCGCGAAGCTCATGCAGCGATCCTGGCGGCCGTTGGGGCCGGCAGCTTCCTGGAAAGTTACTTCTGGTTGGAGAGGATGATAGGCAGAGTGTTCTCTGAAATCCGCTGAGCTGAGATCGACTACGTTCCGGGAATGAGAGGGCTGTGCCATTCCCCTTACTGCTCCCTGCCTTGACAGCATAACAGGGGAAGGGGGGGCACACAATGTTTGTGACCGAGGTGCACGAAAAGTTTTATCTGAATGCGACCAAATTAAGGGCTGCCACCCTAGTACCACGGGGCCTCCGCCGAGTCTGGGAGGCGAATGGGCAACAGTGGTGCTACAACGCCCCCAGGTGGGCAGTCCCTGGCAGACAGGTACCGTACAGTAGGGGAGTTGGTGGGGGGAGCGGATCTGCCGGCCTGCTCCAGTGCGTCTGGCTCGGGTTTGTGCCCCGTGTGTAAGCCAGAGAAGGGGGCTGCCTAGTGCCTCCTGAGTGGAGGTGGAAAGAAAAGGACTGGGTCTTTGTATCACTCGCTACGGCTTAAAGCCTAGCTTCTTACCCTCCTCTCATCTACTTTCTTGTCTCTCTGTCATTGTTGCTTTTTCTTTCTTTTTCTTCTCTTTCTTTCCCTCTTTCTTCCTCTCTTTTTGAGGAGGACCTTACTCTTCCTTCTCCAGATCTTTTAAAAAGGTCTGCCATTTTCCTCAAATTGCCTAATTTTTAAAGCACCAAGGGAGAGAAAGTGTTCAAGTGCTGGGGTAGAGAAACAACCTTTAACTTGGTTGTAATTTAACTTTCACTCGGTAGTAACTGGCTGGGGTGGGAGTGAGATCAGGAGAGTCCAGGTCTGGGCTGTTGCATTTGTCAGCTCCTCCTGGACAGTTCTCCTCTCCTGGGTGTTTTTGTGGAATGAGTCGTGTGTGGCATTGGTGAGATGTCTGAAACTATCAGACAGGTTTGTCCAGAGCTTGTTGGTGATTAGTTTTGAGATGTTGGGCAAGGCTTATCCCCTGGAGCCTCAGTGTCCTCCCCAGTAAATCAGAACTGTTATGAGGATCAAATACGATCAAATACAGTAATGGACTGGAAAGAGCTGAGTGGTCTTTAAAAACAAGCCGAATGCTAGCAGTGGTGCCTCCACTCCTGCAGCATCTAGAGAGAGGCCGGTTGCTGCCATAACCCACATATTTACTGAGTGTGGGCCTCTTGAAACAGAGATATATAGGAAGGAGGGGACTTAATAAGGACATGAACCTTCATGTATATGCATTGGTTTTTGGCCAACCCAGGCAGAGGTTTAGAGCATGGCTGATAGCAGACCCAGGGGAATTGTTTGTTTTGTTTCAGTCCAAATCTGGAGTGAGTCATTGCCAAGTGTTAAGGTGAGATGGCAAGTCTGGGCTTCCTATGGTTCCAAAAGTTTGTGACTAGAAATACACAGGCGAGCTGGTGGTTGAAGCTGGCTAAAGGACAGCCTTAGGTAACCCAAAATTGTTTAAGGATCGCTTCCATGAGGGATGAGGAGAGGGTTTATAAGTAAACTTCACATGTGCCTTCAGCATTCTTTTTCAAAGAAGACAAACATTGAACTTTGGTTAAGACCAGTTTAGCATGTCTCATGTCTCTCTCTGACCATTTTGAGTTAGGATGGGGAGAGGGGGAAATAGTTTCTTTTGTCTTTTTCTATACTCTTCCCCCCCCCCCCCCGCAATGTCCCCACTCACTCACATGCACACCTAACTGAAGCCAATGAGATTGAGTGACTGGCACTTGGGACCACAGAGAAATGTCAGAGTTTTTGGTTACAGACTCAAGGAAACCTGTCATTTTAGAATGCTCATTTGGTAAGACTCAGCAGCCTGGAATGGGGGCAAAGTGTTTGTGTAGGGGAAGGAACTTAAAAAAAAAATGAGATTCACCCACATTAGGGTGCTGTCTTGCATGTTTTACAGCACGTAGGCTGACTTGGAAAGGGGTCAGGAATTTGAGCCAGAAACTCCAGGGCAGGGATACTCACCATCTATGTGGCCTAACAGGACCTCCCTGGCCTGAGGCCCCTTTACCTGGAAAATAGCTGTAAGCCCTAGGCTTTTTTTTTTTTTTTTTTCTTAAAGGGGGCAGGGTGGGGGACGGGGCTTAGATTTTGTTTTGTTCTGAAGCCCCAATACAGTCACAAATGAGAGTCTCCAAACAGTGCTTTAAATTATTTTGTTTTAGAGAAACGAATTTGGAGACAGTACATATTTCATGAGTGCTGCGGGACCAGTTCTCAGCTCAGCCACACAATTAAGTCTTTCACCAGCAGGGGGAAGCACAAACGTGGAAGAGAGTGGCACTATAGTTGGTCTTAGACCAGGGGTGTCAAATTCATTTTCACTGGGGGCCACATTGCCTTCAAAGGGCTGAGTGTAATTTTAGGACTGTATAAATATAGTGGCTCGCTTTATAGTTAAGCAAGCCAGATAGAAAAATGGTGCTGGCCAGATAAAACAAGGTGGGGGGCCAGATTCAGCCCTTGGGCCTTGTGTTCACGACATGTGGCTTTGACCCAGGAGGGAATGGAGAGAAAACTTTTAAATGAAAAGCAAAGGTTCTTAAGAAAAGCATAGATATACCATCTCAGTTGTATTCTGCAGAGTCCGGGTTGAGTCGAAAGTGTTTCAGACAGTCAGGTGGTACTACCTGGCTGTTCATCCTGGGCAAGCCACATGAACCCAAATCTCAGTTTTGTCACCAGTGAAATTGGGATAAAGATCTTGACCTTGTTGGCCTTGTGGAATCATTTCTAAGACTTGAAAGATTACATTTTAGCAGGTTTTTAAAAGCATCCAAAGTTTTTAGACTCCTGAAAGATCATCCTCAATATGGAATGTTTTGTTTCTTTAAATTTTTGCTTTCTCATAAATTCAGTGGCTTTAGGGTGGTATACATGTTTTACGTTGAGGATGGAAACATATGTATACATATATGTAATTAATGTATGTAATGCATCCCCATTAGTCAGGGTATAAACATTATTGTGTGGCTTCGGGTGCCTGTTGTTTTCATAAGAGCAGAGATGGAAAATGTTTGCTAGCTTATGGTGAAACCATACCAGCTGGCAGGCTGCAGCTATCAAAGTAAAACTAAACACATGTGTCCTAAAATAAGACTGTAGAGGACAATCTTACATTCATTAAATCAATTTCTATTTACTTTTTTCTCTTCCCTACAGGTTTTAAGCAACATTTTGGACTGTGAATTGAGGCATTGGGTAAGTGAGTTGAATTATATGGTTTCAAATTTTGTGGAAAAACTATTTCTCTTGAATTTTTCAATGCATATGTTTCTGTGAACTTTGCCATCTTTTCTTAGATGAAATAAAGGAGAGTTGATTCCCTCTCCATCACTCCTAGGCCTCCTCCTTTACTCCTGCATTACAGTTTTAACACCATTGTGTGATCATTCATTCCTGTACTTATTTCTTAGTTCAAATTAATTTAGCCTACTACGCACCAGCAATGTGCTAGTTGCTCAAGGTACATTGATATAATTTTAAAGTCTCAGAGAGGAAAAATGATACACTGATGAGAATAGCTACAATTTTTGAGAACCCAGACTATAGATCAGGCATACATCTCTAATTTATACAACTGTATAGTTGTTACTACTTTCACTTTGAGAAACCAAAGCCCAGAAGCACTGAGTAATCTGCTCCAAGTCACACAGTATGAACAGGTAAAGCTAGCATGCTGCCCTTCAAAGCCTGGTTTCTCTCCCCTGTCACACACCGCCTTTCAATGCTGGCACAGTGCTTGATATGTAGAAAAACATTCAACAACATTCACTCCCCTTCCCTTTTCTGTAAATGTCCCTCTTCCAACTCATTGGATAAAAATTACTCTCCCCATTTCATTGATGTAAACAATAGTGCCCAGCTATGTTTAAAGACCAAACACAGGGATCCTCTGTTTGCATTCCATATGTTAGCAGACTGAATGAACTATGCTTTAATGCTTCTGGTTGGCTGGAAACAGGTTTCAGAGAACTAACAGGATTTTGACCTTTTTTTGCAGGTGAAGACAAAATGGCCTCACCGGCTGACAGCTGTATCCAGTTCACCCGCCATGCCAGTGATGTTCTTCTCAACCTAAATCGCCTCCGGAGCCGCGATATCTTGACTGATGTTGTCATAGTGGTGAGCCGCGAGCAGTTTAGAGCTCATAAGACAGTCCTCATGGCTTGCAGGTGAGGGTCTGGAAAGGAAAGGTAGATGAAGACAAGGGGAGTGATGGTGCTGGCAGTGAGCAAGATGCAACACAACATGTGGGCCTTTTTCTGTGTTTGGAATCATGTGTGTCCAGATCTCCGGCTCATGGACTGGCAGAGTAGGCTCCCAGAAATAAAGTGAATACACACACCTTTGGAGAAGAAAGAGGTTCTGTTCTGTGGGAACAGAGGGTGAAGAAATCAGATACTGTCTCAAGAAAGGATAGAGAATAATTTCAGTTCACAAGTTGAAAAAAATGAAGTGAAAGATTTTTAAAACATATTAAGTTAATTTGAGTATTTTATTCTTTTGCTCCATAACTGTATTTATTTTATACTGTGGCTATAGTTCCATGGGTAAGTTAGTGAAAGTGAGCCAGTTATTTCTTCATATTATTCAAGGATTTCACATGTTCAGAGGAATTTTATATTATATCATTTCCATAGATCTTCATAGAGGACTGTTGGCATGATTGCCTCCATTTTATAGATGATAAAACAAGGATACTCTTAGTGAACTCATGTAGAGTCAAGGATCTTGATTGCTAGTGGAGAACTTATTCAATATCTTCAACAAGCATCTGGGTTTTTATTTTAATTGTGGAAAGAACAGGTTTATAGAAATACAACAATAATAGTTAATGGCAACTGCATACCTACTATGTGCCAGGCATCATTCTGTACACTTGCCACAACCCTGTAAGGTAGACAGTATTGTTCCTGCTTTACAGATAAGGAAAGCAAGGTGCAGAGTAGTTAAGTGTTTCACCCAAAGTTGCATTGCTTCTCACTGGTTGAAATGGAGTAGAATTGAGATGGCTTTGTTAGGCAACTTGGACGCCAAGACATGGCTTGAAGCTGGACTTGGATCTTCTAGGAATATTGACTTTATGATAGGATAGGCTATGCCTTTAAGGGGGGAAAAATCAGTAGAATGTAAATATAGGTACCATTTTATTTACTTGTCACCCTCACCCAAATTGAATTTTTAAAATAATATAGTAAGCATTTTAAAACAAGAATAAAGTGATGGAATGAGGGGAAAGCTCATCCCAAAGATATAAACAAAAATAGTTACTGTAAATGAGTGTTAAACTTAACTCTGGTCATCTGCACAATTAACACTAAAAAGAAAACCTGTTCTAGGACTTTGAGAGAATCACTTAACCTCTCTGATCATAGTAACCCAAATGGAAAAGGGGGAGAGTAATAGCATATACCTGGCAAGGTTGTGCAGAACACAAGATAATGTTTGAAAAGTGCGTAATGAATGACTGGTATTTAGAAAGCACTCTATAAATGGCACTGTCACTAATTGTCATGGAAGCTTTGGAGCTAGGGCCTAGAAGGAGGCGCTGCATGGGATACTGACTGTAATTAGTGACAGAGTCTCTATGTCTGATATAGTGAGACATTTGTTTGTATTACAGTGGCCTGTTCTACAGCATCTTCACAGACCAATTGAAATGCAACCTCAGTGTGATCAATCTTGACCCTGAGATCAACCCCGAGGGGTTCTGCATCCTCCTGGACTTCATGTACACATCTCGGCTCAATCTGCGGGAAGGCAACATCATGGCTGTGATGGCCACAGCCATGTACCTGCAGATGGAGCATGTCGTGGACACTTGCCGGAAGTTTATCAAAGCCAGGTGAGCTGCTACCAGATGGAAGCCTTGGAGATGAAAAGGATCAGAAGGGACCAGAAACCCTTGATAGTTCATGAATTAGAAAATAAATAAATAATCCTCTATAAGTTGCCACAACCTACATTTCCACTATTTTTGCCCACTTCTGCTCTTGCTAACTCTTGTACTCCGGGCTGACTTGTTTCCTCACTGCTATCCAGATATGTCTTGTGCATCCTCACCTCTTGGTTTTCTCCCATTCCCTTGATGTGCCCTTTTCTCACACCTGTCCTGCAAGACCAAGCTTGGGCACCAGCTCCTCCTGTAGATGGTCTTATGATTCTTACTCAGCTTTTTCTTCAGATCCTCCTCTGTGTTGAAATCCTTTCATCGATTCTTTAGAACTTCCTGCCATTTTAGCTAACTCCCTATTCAAGGACTGGGAAGACATGACCATTATTTAAAGATTAGGACTCTGAGATAGCCAAAGAAGCAAGGAGCTTTGTTTAGAACCATTGGGTTTACTGCTGTGGGATAATTGCAACCCTTCTCAAATAGAAGGGATTCCAGCCTCTGTTTAAACCCCTCTGGGAGCCAGGAACTTGGTGCTCCCAGAGCCATGCTGTCTACCTTGGACAGTCAGAACGCTCCTCTTTAGGGCGAGTTGAAGTGGCTCTCTTAATCTTTACTCAGTGGTTCTAGCTCTGTTAACTGTGAACATGTTTGAGTTGGCCTATTTTTCACCCACCTAGTGTCCCCTCAAGTATGTGCAGCTAGAGCTCTTTGTCCCCCTAAGGGGACAATGGTAGCAAGATCATCACTGCCATCATTTATGAGTATTCTCTAGGTCAGGTCTTGTGCTTAGAACGGTTAAGTAATTTGTTCCAGGTCACAAGGCTCTTAAGCGGTTCAGCTGGGGTTGGAAACCAGGTCTGGCTGCTTCAGAGTCAGGGCTTCTTGCATAAGCAATGCTTCCTGTTCTCCAAAGCATACTTCCCTTCAACTTGAGTCCTTTTCTCAACAGGTGCCAGTTTGCCTATGACCCTCTGCACATATAGCACCAGAATTATATAAATTCTTCCCTCCTGGAGCCTCAATTTCTATGTATATAAAATAGAAGCAGTAATACCTGCTTTCCCTTCCTTGCAGGATTTTGCATGGGCGAAATAAGGACTCTGAAAGTTTTACATTCTGTAATAATCTGAGGAATTACAGATTCATCTACCTACATATGTATGTGACTTAAACTCACAGGATGGTGTGTAAATAGGCAGAAATTATATGGGTAACGCTCTCCTCCTCTCTGGGCCTTATTTCCCCAGCTGCGGACTAGAGTGCTAGACTTCAAGCATAAATGCCTTATAATTGCACATACTATTTCCCTACTGCAAGCACAACTGTGGTCGCATAGACCAATGTCACTTGGAAGGTCACCTGTGTACTCATTCTCATTTGGGGCCCGGTGTCTTCTCTTTTTTCCCCCTGCAGTGAAGCAGAGATGGTCCCTGCCATCAAGCCTCCCCGAGAAGAGTTCCTGAACAGCCGGATGCTGATGCCCCAAGACATCATGGCCTATCGGGGTCGTGAGGTGGTGGAGAACAACCTGCCATTGAGGAACCCCCCTGGGTGTGAAAACAGAGCCTTTGCCCCTAGCCTGTACAGTGGCCTGTCCACGCCGCCAGCCTCTTACCCTGTGTACAACCACCTCCCCGTCAGCAGCTTCCTCTTCTCCGATGAGGAACTGCGGGATGCCCGGATGCCTGTGGCCAACCCCTTCCCCAAGGAGCGGGCCCTCCCCTGCGACAGTGCCAGGCCCATTCCGGGGGAGTACAGCCGGCTGGCCATGGAGCTGTCCCCCAGTGTGTGCCACAGCAACATTTACTCACCCAAGGAGGCAGCCCCCGAAGAGGCACGGAGTGACATGCACTACAGTGTGGCCGAGGGCCCCAAGCCGGCTGCCCCCTCGGCCCGGAATGCCCCATACTTCCCCTGTGACAAGGCTGGCAAGGAGGAAGAGCGACCTTCCTCAGAGGATGAAATTGCCCTGCATTTTGAGCCCCCCAATGCACCCCTAAACCGGAAAGGTCTGGTTAGTCCACAGAGCCCCCAGAAGTCTGACTGCCAGCCCAACTCACCCACGGAGTCCTGTAGCAGCAAGAACGCCTGCATCCTTCAGACCTCTGGCTCCCCTCCAGCCAAGAGCCCCACCGACCCCAAAGCCTGCAACTGGAAGAAATACAAGTTTATTGTGCTCAACAGCCTCAACCAGAATGCCAAACCAGAGGGGCCCGAGCAGGCCGAGCTAGGCCGCCTTTCTCCTCGAGCCTACACTGCCCCAGCGGCCTGCCAGCCGCCCATGGAGCCTGAGAACCTTGACCTCCAGTCCCCAACTAAGCTCAGCACCAGTGGGGAGGACTCCACCATCTCACAGGCCAGCCGCCTCAATAACATCGTCAACAGGTGATTTCACAGGCACTCCAGGCCAGGGCGCAGGGGTCACCTGGCAGGGTCCCAGGGTCACGTCTTCTGACGAGTGCGGGGACTGTGCTATTTCTTGCCTGAACTGCTGAGCACATTAGAGGTGTGGGATGAGTGCCGAATGATTGAATTAGCCTAAGGAAGGAAGGCTTTTAAGTGTCAATATATTCTTTCTTAGCAAGTGAGAGAATTCTCTTCTCTGGTAGAAGAGCATGCCCTGTGGTCTTGGTGTGGCAAAGGATGCTCATTCTTGATTTGGCCTGAGGGAGTCTGCAGGCTGCAATACAGAAGGGAAGAAACGTAGTCCAGGAATGGGGACCAGGGGAGAGCTCCACTCTGCTCCAGCTCCAGTTGCTGAGGCCCTTTCCTTCCACCCCCAGATCCCTGACAGGCTCCCCCCGGAGCAGCAGCAGCGAGAGTCACTCACCGCTCTACCTGCATCCCCCGAAGTGCACGTCCTGCGGCTCTCAGTCCCCACAGCACTCAGAGATGTGCCTCCACACCGCTGGCCCCACGTTTCCTGAGGAGATGGGAGAGACCCAGTCTGAATACTCGGATTCCAGCTGTGGTGAGTCCTTTTCCTTCCTCCCCTGGCAGGGAGAGGGCTAGCCCCTGCTTCTACTCTGCTGGGTTTGTCTTCCATTTTATTTATACTATTGTCACTGATGGGGAAAAACTTCTGATTGGAAGTCCATTGGTACCAACTGATGACCCCACTCTTGACCTCTTAGGAAACTAAGCTGACCAAAGCGGGGGTGGGGTGTTAGAGCTAATCTTGGGTAACAGAGGCTGACCAAACAGACCTTTCAGCATCATTCCAGAAAAGGTAGCTTGTGGGCTGGCTGTCACTCCCAGAGCTTTCTCAGTCCCTCCAGATCTATGCGCACGTTAATGCACCTGCTAGGTTATGCCCTCCATGAGGGGAACATCTGCACTGATTGATTCCTGCATCTCCTAGTGAGTCTCTAGAGCATACAGTGGGTATTCAGTAAATGTTACCTGCATTAAATTAGTTAAACTGAATTATTGAATAGAAATTTCTCGAGTCTGTGTTTGACATCCCCAGTTTTCACCAGATGAAAATTCTAGGGTCTTCTTGCAGCTCTCGGGGTGAGCCACCATGATGTGTCATTTTCAAATTATTATAACAACAGAAAAAACAATAGTTAAACCGAGAGGTATGGTGCAGGGTGGTGCACCTGTAGTTGAGGGAGCAGCGACTGTCCCCGCCTGCCCCCTGGCCACTTGCCTTGGTCCTGCGTGCCACTTCCCTCTCCCTAGGCCTCTGTTTCTACTCTCACCATCATCCTCGTTCTCCCAACCTCACGGAAGTGTTTGGGAGACATGAAATGCAGATCAGTACAAGGGTGACCTTGTTTGCCATTAATCTTCCCAATGACTTCAAAGGATCATTGAATTTGATTTATATCTTACATTCCTGTGATACTTTGTGTCTTATCACGTGCTCCTATGAAGTAGGTAGAACAGGGGTTTATTATCCTGATTTTGGAGATGGAGACCCAGACAGAGGCTCAGGGACTTGAGAGGTCTTGCTGAGGGCATATGGACACAAACAAAAGTATGAGCTGATAAAAAAAAAAGAAGTAGTTGCCAGCACTCTCCAGCAAAGAGCCCTGATGAGCTTCCCTCAGGCTGGACTTAGTTAGCCCTGTGGGTACGTGCTTGATTGAACTTCCCTTCTGTAACTTAATATTCAAACCTGCCTCCTTTCTCCTTTATAACTGAGACTGTAAATGCTAAGAAAAATTAAATTCCCATGGGTCCTTAGCTCAGGGCACCCATGTATGTTGGGTGGGCAGGGGCTCTGGGGGTAGCTACATTGATGAGGGGGCCTTGGAGCCCTCCCTCCCTTCCTTGTGCTGATATTGGTGTCCCCTCCCATCTTCTGACAGAGAATGGGGCCTTCTTCTGCAATGAGTGTGACTGCCGCTTCTCTGAGGAGGCCTCCCTCAAGAGGCACACGCTGCAGACCCACAGTGACAAACCCTACAAGTGTGACCGCTGCCAGGCCTCCTTCCGCTACAAGGGCAACCTCGCCAGCCACAAGACTGTCCATACAGGTAAGGCCCTGCTCCACCCAACTTGAGCTCACCAAGGGGACTGGGGTCAGGAAAGGGAGAGGAGCCCAGGGAAAGCAATCTGGGGGCTTGGCACCTGGTGGGGTGAGGCAGAGAGAGGCCCTCTCCTGTCCTGAAGGAGGGTCCTAGCTTTGTCACCTCTTTGCTGAGTTGACCCATCCCGCCCCTGTATCCTTCCTCTTTCCTGAGTTGTTCTGTCCTGCTTCTCCACTTTTGTTGGAGTCAGAAGAGCTAATTCTACTATCAAAGGAGAGAAACTAAGGCTGAGAGCAACAAAGTAGATTTGGTTTTTGTAAAGCCACAAAAAAACAAAACAAAACTGAAGGCTTCTTGATTTCCTCTAAGGGCTCATTCCTTATCTACTCACATTCCTTTACCAGGTAGCTTCTAATAACCCAATTGTCCAAAGTTGACTCTCTTTTGGTATTTTAAATGGCTCCTTTATCCCAGAAACTTTCCATGAAGGAAGGCACTGGCCCTTCTGTTGGTTTCCTCTGCCTGAGCATCTACTCCAACTCAGGCCCCGCCTCTCTGCCAAAGGAATCCAGCTGTAGGTGCCACAAGTGGAAAAGTATGTTTGTTCTCAAAGAGAGAAACTAGAGCAGCCGGATGGTATCTCCCTGCTCAGGGAGTGGACTATTGAATGAGTCTTATCCAAGCAAAGAGCTAGAAGATCATTATCAGTTCATCTACATTTTCCCAGCAGGTTCCAGAGAGGGGAACTGAGGCCTAGAGAAGGAGAGTGACTTTTCCAAGTACCCCTGTTAGACGATTCCAATGACAAAGCTGGTTCTGAGGCTTCTTGGAACCTCATTCTCCCCCTGTCCCACACCCAGCATTATTTCTGCTCCTCCATGTTTCTTGACATTGATCAAGGGATGCTGGTGTGTATGGGGGATAGGTAGGCAGGCCAGGAGGCAGGCATGCCCGGATCTTCTCCTTGACATCTTCTGAAGGACAGAAAGTTGAAAGGCAGCTTTCTTTGAAATCCAAGGGCCAGTGACTATAGTGACCTCCACTGAATGGAACTATCCTTGTTCCCTTCCTGGTATAACAGGTGAGAAACCCTATCGTTGTAACATCTGCGGGGCCCAGTTCAACCGGCCGGCCAACCTGAAAACCCACACTCGAATTCACTCTGGAGAGAAGCCCTACAAATGCGAAACCTGCGGAGCCAGATTTGTACAGGTGAGCAGGGGGTGTGGAGAAAGGACCCCCCTCAACCTCTGCGTGTGGTGCTGAGGAGGGTACAGCTGATCCTGACAGGGCCTCTCATGATTTGCTCTTCTATCCAGGTGGCCCACCTCCGTGCCCATGTGCTCATCCACACTGGCGAGAAGCCCTATCCATGTGAAATCTGTGGCACCCGTTTCCGGCACCTTCAGACTCTAAAGAGTCACCTGCGAATCCACACGGGAGAGAAACCCTACCATGTAAGGGAGCCTTTGTGGCTACTGGCTGACTGGGGAGGGACAGGGAGGTGGAGGAGTGGGGCAGCAGAACTGTTTGCTCCAATCTCAAGCATACAGTGGGATGATCGCTGAACTGATGATCATAGACCTGGATTTGGACCTGCTTTCCAAAGACTCCTGCTTAACCTTGGCCTGGGTACCATTTGCTCATCCTTAAAGTCAGGATATTGGGTTAGGTGATCTGGGCCTTAGGAAAGAGCTCTGGACTATGGCTACATAGATGGTGGAGTCATTCATTTGCTCCACAAAGTGCTTGTTGAGTGCTTATGACATTCCTCTGTACTGCACTCGGTGTCTTCTTAAGAGGAGCTAAAGGATTTCAGCAAAAGCAGCCATCAGAGTAGGAGGAGAAATGGAAGGAGGTGGTGATATCAAATAAAGAGGAGAAAAGGCCCTTTCAAGAAGGAACAGGTAGCCAGCAGTCATATGCCAGGATCACCCATTGGAATCACGGCATTCCAGAGCAGGGACTTGGAAAACTATGGCATGTGAGCTAACAATATTTTAAAAATATATATGTATATATTTAAATGTCTACGAAAAAAGAAATACTTTGTGATATGTGCAAATTTTATGAAATTTAAATTTCAGAGTGCATAAACAAGGTTTTGTGGCAATGTAGCCATGCTTACTTGTTTACACATTGTCTATGGCTACTTTCCTGGTACGACAGCAGAGTTGAGTCATGTCAGCATGTAGTAAAAGGTCCCACAAAGCCTAAAATATTTACCAGCTGGGTCTTTCCAGAAAGAGTTTATGGAGCTCTGCTATAGATGGAAAGATATCAGCGGGGCAGCGGAGATATCTACGTTCTTATTCTGACCTTGGGCGAGCCCTGACCCTCCCCCTGGGCCACAGTTTTCTTTCTCTATAAAATGGTGCATATGTTGTTGATGAGCAGTTTTCGAGGTGTGCTTGTTCAGTCTCTGAGATTCTGCAGCCCTGCAGGTAAAACTGAGATAGCAGCCTCTTTCACCTTTCCAGTTTCCATTTAGTTTGAAAAGAGGGTTTCTGGTTTACAAGTGTAGAAACCATTGGTACAGATGATGCTGACTTTGAAGAGTTTATCACATCACTGTAGGTAGTAATGGACACCGGTATAAACTGATGGCTGGTTAACCCATATCACAAACGTTAACAGTAATATGGGCTTAATTTCATTGGCTTGGTTATCAGTCCTTGAGAAAATAAATATCTTCTTACTTGCTTTATGTTTTTGGGCAATATCAATTATCCTCTTAGTACCTTAATTTCCTCAGCTGTAAAAAAAAAAGCCCATAATAGGACCTACCCCATAGAGTTGTTATATTAAGCCAATGAATTTGGTTAGGTATGCAGAGCAGTACTTGGCATATAGTCAGAGGATAATAAGTATTTACTATTGTAATTATTCACCAGAAGTTTAGATGCACAGGGTGACCAGGTTAAGAGTGCATTCATTAAGTCTCCCAGAGAGGAACAGCCAAGGCCCAGAGAGAGAAATGACCCACTTAGGATGCACAGCAGAGTGCATCCTAACGGATTTGGACAATGTGTTGAGATTTAATGCATAATTGCCTGAGAGGTATATCCTATTAGATACCAGGAAGATTATAAAGTTTAGTAAGATGTAGTCACTTCCCTGGAAGTGTTTCCCACTTGATAAGGCAAGGCTAGAAATAGCAGAGCGGTTCAAAGGAAAGAGGGATTCTTTTCATTCTAGAGAGATTCAGGGGAGCCTTAATAATTAGGATAGTTTGCATCTGAACTGCATTTTTAAATAAGACTTGAACTCGGGGAATTGATTAAATCAGGGAAATAGAGCTCAAGCAGGAGAAAAACATGAGCAACATTTTGGAAAGGCGGGAAGAGACATTTGCACCAAATTTACTCATCCCTTAACAGAAGCTACAATCCTGATGGGTTCTTAACCCGGCCATCGGAAAGATAGAGCTGCCTTATCGCTCTCAGGGAGGACGTTCCTTCTCTGGGTCTTGTTCCTTGGGCCCACGACAGCTAACAGTTTACCTCTGGTTTTCCTTCAGTGCGAGAAGTGTAACCTGCATTTCCGTCACAAAAGCCAGCTGCGTCTTCACTTGCGCCAGAAGCATGGAGCTATCACCAACACCAAGGTGCAATACCGTGTGTCCGCCACTGACCTGACCCCGGAGCTCCCCAAAGCCTGCTGAAGCATGGAGTTGATGCTTTCCACCCAGCCCCTTCTCAGAACCTACCCAAAGGATACTGTAACACTTTACAATGTTCATCCCATGATGTAGTGCCTCTTTCATCCACTAGTGCAAATCATAGCTGGGCGTGGGGGTGGGGGGAGGGGCGTGGGGACTGGGAGCCTAGACCGCTCCCCTTCCCCCACTGCCATCAAACATTAAGACAATAATATTGCTTCTTCTCCTATGTGTAAGGCGATGTCAGCAAAAAAGCAGTCATCTTGTATATCCAAGTGGAGGAGTACGCAAAAGTTTTGACTTGACTTAGTCTGCAAAATGAGGAATGTGTATGTTTTGTGGGAACAGATGTTTCTTTTGTATGTAAATGTGCTTTCTTTTAAAAGAGGAAACAGGTATGTTATCAAACAGAGGGCTTTAATTTTTTTAACCAAAGGTGAAGGAATATATGGCAGAGCTGTAAATATATAAATATATATATAAAATAAATATATATAAACCTAAAAAAGATATATTAAAAATATAAAATTGTGTTAAAGGCTCGATTTTGTATCTGCAGGCAGACACGGATCTGAGAATCTTTATTGAGAAAGAGCACTTAAGAGAATATTTTAAGTATTGCATCTGTGTAAGTAAGAAAATATTTTGTCTAAAATGCCTCCGTGTATTTGTATTTTTTTGCAAGTGAAGGTTTACAATTTACAAAGTGTGTATTTAAAAAAAAGAACAAAAAAAGCTGCAGAAGGAAAATGTGTAGTTTTGTTCTAGTTTCCGGTTTGTATATACCTATACAACGTGTCCTACGGTGCCTTTTTCATGGAAGTTTTCAACGATGGACAAGCGCGCCATCCCTTTCTGAAGTGTAGGCAGACACAGGGACTTAAAGTTGTCACGCACTAAGCTCTCTTTGGGAATGTTTGTCTCATCCATCACATTCTGCGTCATGCTTGTGTTATAACTACTCCGGAGACAGGGTTTGGCTGTGTCTAAACTGCATTAACGTGTTGTAAAATATAGCTGTACAAATACAAGAATAAACTATTGAAAAGTCAAGTCCGCTTGTTCAAGGGTCTTTCCTTGTGCTGGAATCGGGATTTGAATGGATTTGGCTTCCTCTGCTCCAAACCTCGCGAGAAGTGCTCGCAGAGGGCAGTGGCTGCTGGCTGGGGTGGGGGTGGGGTGGTGGTGGAGGGGGTGCCCTGGAAAGGCTGAGGCTGGGGCTGGCTCCTGGTAACTAGTTGGGCACAGAGCTATTTTTGGCACCCAGCACCAAGATAGACCACAGACTCCCGACCCTGCTCATGAGGCATTTTGGTGGGGATTTTGGGTGGATCTCGCACCTCTATACCTGGCTATATAGTTCCCTTCACTCGCTGTTCTCAGTCCCACACCAGGCACTCAGAACTCTAGGCTGAGCTATTAATGACTTCTGTTCTAGCCTCTTCTCCTCTGGGCTTTGGGCAGTTTGTCCATTCTGGGACATGAAAGGGTTCATTTTGCCTCCTGGCTTCATAAATAATTTCTCTCTGTTTGGGTCCAGGGAGATGGTACGAGGGCCTCTGGCCCCAAGTGTACAATTCTCAGCCTTGGTGTCTTCTTGGTCTCTGCTAAGTGGCAGATAAACATCGATAGACTTGGAAGCTTTATGAATGGCTGCTAGCCCAGCAAACTTCCATCCCCACAGAAGTGTTCTTTATCCAGAAAACTCCGTGGTGGGGGTTAGCCAGGCCCTTCTAAGTGACTGGAGATAGTCATTTTCCTCTGGGGCCCTTTTCCAACCCACCCATGAGGGGATTGGATTTTCCAGATCACTTATGATTCCATGATTCAGACATAAATTCAACGTAGCTTACTTTGGCACCTAGTTTAATTTTACCTCAAATACCCCAGGGATCAAATTTGATTGATGGGACTTAAGAACATTGAGGACAAGTGTGGTCCTGGCCCCTGGCCCAGAGGAGGAAGTCCTTACACCCCACCCACTTCCCTTCCTTTTCCTACCTGGCCATAAGGCACAGACATGAAGAAGAGCCTTTCCTGGCCCCTGGGCCACTGGTTAGGAGGGCGAAGTCCCTTGGCAGTGCTTTGGCCATGGATTCTGTGCACGTGCTGGGAAGCTTAAGGGAGCTGACTATCCACAGCCCAAAGAGAGCCTCAGAAAGTCACACCATGCTTTCTGCCAGCCGCATGGTCTTCCAGCTCAGGTTTCCTTTGAAAATGACTTTAAAGGACTTGCCAGCCCGAGGCCTCAGCTCACCCTGCTCTTTGAAAAAGGAGAAAATGATCCCTCTGCTCCCATAGAAACTTGGCAAAAGAACTTAAAAAACAGACAGCTTCAGGAATGACAATTCATAGGCCTGAGGGAGGCTGGCCCCAGGGCCCCTTGGCTCCCTGAGGGATTCCAAGTTTGTTTACATATCATTGCAGTTTAATAAAGAGACTGGGGGACAGACAGTGTGGGTGGCTTCAAGTTCAAACAAAAGGGAAGATCAAAGAGCAAGTAACTGTAGCCAATTGACAATCAATAACAAGTAGAAAGCAAACATCTCTAAACAGATAAGCTAGGGCAAAGGGAATATAAAGTGATTATTATGAAAGCTTGACATGAATGCAACTTTTCACAAATGCATGACTTTCAAAACAGGGCTCCTCTTTATGTTGTGGGATTTTAAAGGGGAAGATTTCTTAGGACCAGGGTGGTGGTTGGAGGGTAGACCCAGAGAAGTGAGGAGGTTAGAATCAGGCAGAGGGGCTTAAAAGCTGGAAGGGATGGGGGATGAAAGATTAGCTACTCCAAATCTGTCCTCTACCCATGAAAGGGCTGAGGCAGGAGCCATGCAGGAATTTATCCAGGGTCACTCACTGCACTGTGGCCCAGTGGAGACAGGCTTCTGCTCCTTAGCCCAACCTGCGAGAAGACAGAACAGATACACATGTTCTAATTTGAGAAATAAGGAATCAGAGGCAGGGACGTGTCCAACGTCACACAGCCAAATAGTGGCCAACTAGCCTGAATTCACACACGTGTTCATTGGTAGAACCTCAATCATTTTCTTGAGGAAAATGAGCAATCACTCTGTGTCACTCCTAATAATTACTTGCATTGAGCAGAGGTAATAACACCTTGCACTTGCAAGGTACTTGTGATTTTCAAAGCACTTCTGCATCAATGATCACATTCAATTCTCACAGCCCCCCCTCAAAGCAGCTGTTACAGAAGGGTGGAAACCACATACCCACCTCAGAAACTCCAGGATAGAGGCAGTGCCCCAAGAGTTACAGCTGAACCAGGGGCCTAGAACAGCATATCATACTGCACCTTGCTCGCAGAAACTGTCCCACAAGAGACTGGTTTGTCCACAGCCCCTGCTGGAGTCAGAACTGGGGCAACCATACTCCATATCACGTGACCCACTTCCCTGACCACTGATTATCTCAGGATGGACCCTGGACCCAAGGCTGACCATCACAGACAGGTCTGTGGCCTTTTCTGTGTGGCGTGTAAAGTGCTGCCTAAATAGGGGTGCTAAGTTGGGTCACTAAGACTATGTGTTCTGGGAATTGGTAGTGAAATATGTAAACCACCAAGCCATTCCACTGTTTCTCAAATATCAGTCCTTTGTGATCCATCTTTGAGGTTTTGCTATAGCATCATAGCTTGAATATTTGTGCTATTTTTCTTTCAATCAATTCATGTGTTAAATATATTTTCCCCAAGTATAAATTAAACTAAATGGTATTCAGAATAAAAATGTTCATCCATGTGCCTTGTAGAAATTGGCTTGTGTTCTACCAGAGAAATTTTGGGAAAGCACTTTTGGAGAATTAGAATAAGGAAGAGAAGCAGAAATAAGTTGACCCCTGGAGAGTAGCTGGGTTGTGTTAATGGCAGGGCACGGAGTGAGGTCCCCAGAGGAGGAAGCTTGGAACAAGAATGACCTTCCAATATCGAGTTCTAGGAAGCTTTTCGTGGATTGGGGATTCTGGTCTTAGATTTCTGGAAGATTCCAATCTTCTTATAACCACTTCATAATAAAGTGTCTGCCTCTTCTCCTATACCTCCCACCATGGTTGGCTGGATCTGTGTGACTCTCTGTTTCCTGAACCAAAGAGTGCAGTTTACAGAGGTGCCCAGATCTTTCAGGATTCTGCCATTGGAAAGACCCTTACTGACTCTGAAATTGGGTCTAGGCTTCTTGGTGGTGGGGGTTAAAGTATGCTGTGACCTCTCCGAGGTGAGACACAAAAAGCAATCTACCCAAAATACTGTAACCACTTGCAAAGACAATGCTTCTCCAACCCCCAGGTCAATTGCAGGCCTGGAGGGTGCAAGTGACACAGTGTCCAGGGCCACATGCCTCAATGAAGGAGAAAAAAGCCTTAGTGACTACTAAGGAATTTGCCTTCTAGAAAAGCAGGTACTGAAGCAGGAGAGGAGGGCCCTGGACTCTGGGAAGGGACTCAGGGATCTTGGAGCCCCTGAACTATACTATGTTACCCCTGCACCCTGGGGTCAGCCTCTTATTAAATGCATCTGATTCACTGAATAGCAATGACTGGCTTCTCAGCACATCTAAGAAACACATTCATTCCCTGGGTCTCTCCCTGCTTTTTGCATATCAAGCAGGCAGCTTGTTAAATAACAAACATGCTCAGAGTTAGCACCACAGAATACCCATGACTGGGCGGGCCCTTACCAATTATGACTCTCTTCTTCAAGTGAAGAAATCAGGCTAGAGGGGAAAGGGGACATGCTTAAAGAGTTGCACTAAGAAGTTTTGTCTTTTTTTTTTAAAGAGGTCTCCTGGCTCCCAGGTTGGCTTGTAACATCGTGCCAGCCTTCAAGGAGAGAGCAGTCAGGTTTGGAAAACCAAACATGGGTGACTATGGAAGTAAGATCACAAAGAAACACAAAGAGGTGTAACAGTAGAGCTAATAACTGACATTCCTGAGGACTCGGGGGCTTTGAGAGGCTGGAGCTCCTAAACGCAAGTTGTTCCTTCAGGGCAGCACGAGACGGAAGTATCCTCAAGCCTTTCCTTCTGAGGAACTGCAGTGCCTCCTTCTGTCTGGACATAGTGCTCCTCTTGGGCATCGCTGATCTGAGACATCTCTCTGCAGTCTGTTTAGTCCTAGTCCGCTAGGGCTGCTGGAACAAGGCACCATAAACTGAGTGACTCAGACAACAGAAATGCACAGTCTTGAAAGCTAGATGTCAGATCAAACTTCCACAGTTGGGTTCCTTCTGAGGGCTGTGACAAAGAACCTTATTCCACTCTTCCTGAGCTTCTGGCCAATTTTTGGTGATCCTTGTTACTCCTTCTCTTGGAGAGCACCACCTTGATCTCTGCCATCATCATCATCACATGGCGTTCTTTCCTCACTGTGTGCGTGTCTCTGTGTCCAAATTGCCCCTTTTTATAAGGATTACCAATCAAATTGGACTAAGGCCGGCCTATCCTAATGACCTCATCTTAACCAATCATACCTGTAAACACTCTATTTTCAAATCAGGTCATTCTCAAGTGTGGGGTTAGGGCTTCAATGTATGAATGGGGAGGGAAGTGGTATAATTCAACCCATGGCAGAGATTGTTTGTGGGAGTGGAGCTGATGACATGCTCTCTGATGTGGCATCATCCTCACCTGTTTATTGCACTTTGTCCCTGCTGCCAAAAGCAAAGGGAATTGAGGTTTGGAGGCCAGGCACTGGGCCTGGCACTCATGGTCTCAGTTACCTTCACAACAGCCCAGCGAGAGGGGCCTGCTGGATCTCTTAGAGAAGAGAGGAGAGAAGATACAAAGAGGCCTGGTCCCTTGGCTGAGGCCAGGTGTGCTCTACTCTTTCCTTTTTAACCAGCTGTGCCTTTCATATCATTGGTAGGTCTCATCTTCAAAGAGCACTAGAGGACAGAGTAATGATACTCAGTGGGCAACAACACTTTGGTTGAGCAGAAGGGAGCATGGAGTGTTTGCACTTTCCCAGGAAGAATCTATCCCAGCAGCTCTCTGCAATACAGAGCATTTAAACGCACTCCTGCCCACTCACCAAATGCCATTCGTGTGCAGCCAGAGGTGAGAATCTCTAGTCTAATCCATTCCTTTCATCAGAGGTACAAGGAAGCCAAGTGACATTAATCAGAGATATTCTATAAGGACTAGAGAGCTCTGCTCGCCAAGTACCTAAGCCAGTGCTCTTTCTGCTAAAACCGCTGCTTCCGCTGCCATGATTTTCTATTCCAAGATAGCTCAGTGCAGCCCCTAAGCGATTACCTTCTTCATATATCTCCATACAGCTCATCGCTTCTTTGTTGGGACCCTGGGGAAGCTAAACTTGGACCCATGGGTAGGAATTATAGAAAGACAGAACTCAGCTGAACAGAGAAAAGGATTTCTGAGCAGGTGTTTAAGGATGGATTGGGCTTTGAGCTCATCACCGAGACCACTAAAGAGAATGTGCACAATAAGCCGGCCTTCCTGTTGATGTGGGGGGAGGGGTGGACTAATGACTCTAAGGTCTCTTTCAAGCTTGTTCTCTAAGATTCCAACCCATTTGCAGACCAGTTTTGGCCATGGGAAGAGTTCGGGACTGCAGGGCTGGTATGAATTTCAGGAGACAAGGGGCATGATCCCCGGTTTCTGGGGCCATTTGTTTAGGGTTGGACAGCTTCTGTGTCCTTGAACTGAGAGGCATTCCAAGGGAGCCTGCATCCAGCTCTTTTTTTCCCAGCACACCCTTGGCTTGGGGTTTCACACACATCATTCCTGATAGTGGGCTCTACCTCCTCTCCCACTATTGCTGCCTGATGCTCTCTGACTTTAAGTTACAAGGGTAAATGTGTAATTTCCCAAACATAGTGGTTTGGGGGGTCTTCTATAAACCATGCCTGCTGCTTACCATGGCTCCCCTGGCCTCACACTGCCGCCAGAGGCGATTCTTCAAGATCGGCCCATCCATAAATATCCTCATCCGGGAAGGCAATCCGTGCAGGTTTGTTGAACGATGGAGTGAAAGGGCGAGTATGTGATTTAGGGGTCCCGTTGGTTTTACAGCTCCTCTGGCACCTCGATTTTGAGGCAGCCCAACTAGTGCAGTCTAGGAAGAAGCCACTAGGTGGCAGGATAGGCCAAGCAGTGAAAGCAAAGGCGCCACTAGCTGGGTTCCAGGGAAATGAGAGGTGTAAATGGGGTCAGTGCTATTGGTTTCTCGTTGGCCTCCTATGCCTTTCTGCCTGTTCCCTTCCTATAACCCTCTTCTTCATCTCTGGGAAGCCATCCAACGGAATTGGCTAGTGGCCTTATGGGATGTGATTTGAGGTTCTCTGGCCCCAAAATCTTTCCTTCGGAGACCTACTTGGGTGTGTAAATTTCCACTCTGAAAGCCAGTCCTTTGGATTTCAGGCTTGCAGTTCTCCTTGTAAATGAGGGGATCGTATGTCAACTCTCAGGCAAAAGAGGCCATTCCCTAATAGACCCTGCAGGGAGGCAGGAGCTTATGCAATGACAATAATAATAAGTATAACAAACATTACAGATCACCAGTGGCTTTTGTTTCCAAGAGCTCACTTAATCTTAATCACAATCTTGCCAGTTAAGGAAGTAAAAACCTTACTTGGCGGATGAAGAAACTGACGTTCAGGAAGGAGAGCCTAAGGATATGTGGCTAATGAGGGGCAGGGTGGGGATGGAACATTTACCTTCTGACTTGCAGTCAAGGGCTCAACTAGCGCAGGTGACCTTTGTGTCACTAAATGAAGAAGCAAAAAGGTGTCCCTGTTTTCATGCACCCTGGTGCACAACACAGCCTATGAACAGAGCTTGGGATTTCAGAACTGGAATTCTCTTTGAATCAAAATCTCAGATTTTGAATATAGAGAAGGAGCCACCAGGGCTCATGCCCCTCGCCATCTACGTCGCAGTGGGGCACTGAGCTCTGGATGCCTGGTACCAGGTAGACTGGCTGTACCCTAGACACCTCTCTGCTCTCCCTCAGTGCCTGCAGGGTGTTCCCTAAGCTCTCCTCTCCTGAGTATTCTCAGTGGCTCTGGGTAGCTGTGGGGCAGGGGCTGGGCAAGGGAGGGTGGGATGGGGTCATCCAATCGCCGCTGGCCGGGGTCCCATTACAGTGAGATCCGGGACAAACAGCTCTAGCCTTGATTCAAGCAAGGTCACTGGCTTTGGTCAGGAAGCGTTTCCCTGGCCCTCAGTTTCTGACTATAAGTGAAAAGACTGCACATGATGACCTCCAAAGTCCTCTGGAAGCCATGACACTGGTTTTCCCAACCTAAGTAGTGGGGAGACAGTGATGGGTAACTGCTCTCACTAGGGGTGTCACTCATCAAGACCATAGCATTCTAATTATAGAGGCAATTTCTCATCTACTGTTTCCAGAGTTTCCTGAGTCCATTTGACCAACAGACCCAGGGTTTAGGGCTTTCTTATACATGCCTCTGGATCTTATCATAATTCGGAAGGGGCACACAAAATGGCACCAGTTATCAAAAACTAACCTCCTTAACAGCACTTGAAGGGGTTCAACATTCCTATACATTTAACAATAAGTATCTTTGTGGAGGCCTAATATGTATTTAAAAATAACATTTATAGCTGTTTATTTAATTTCAAAATTAATACATATTAAATGTAGAAAAACTTGGAAAAGAGCTATGGCAAAAATAATACTAAATAATATGTATTGAACACCCACAATGTTCCAGGACCTTTAAAAAATACTTTTGATTTTTAAATCTTTATAGGTTCACAGGAAGTTACAAAAATAGAACAGAGAGGTCTTGTGTACCCTTCTCTTAGTTTCCCTCAGTGGTAGTTTCTTACATAACTATAACACAACATCAAAGCCAGCAATGGATACAGTTGGTATTATCTACAAATCTTATTCTGATTTCACAAGTTTTGCATGTACTCATTTGTGTGAGTAGATTCATAGAGCCACCACCACAACCAAGATTCACAACTGTCCCTGAAACACAAACCCCCTCAAGCTAACCATTCATAGTCATCCTCTTTCCCTCCCTTCATTGCTAAGCCTTGGCAACTGCTCATTTGTTCTTCATCTGTGTAATTTAGAACTCGTAACTGGTACAGCTGAGATTAAAATCCAGATCTGGCTCTAGAGTTGAAGGCTTTAATTATAATAGAATTCTATCTCTCTAATTAGATTTAGTATACATGTTTAAAACCTAAATACAGAAAAGGATAATAAAGAAAAGAACAAGTGTGGCCTCAAAAAATGGCAAATGATTGGAACCGTACAGGCCACATTCTCTCTGACAATACAATCAAACGAAAAACCCAATCACAAAAAGGGAAAAGGCTAGATTCCATTTGTCTGCAAATTTAAGAAAACTTTAGCTCTAAACAGCTTGTGAGTGAGAGAAGAGGGCAGGGATTCATTCTAGCAGGGAACTGAGGGGGACGGATAGGGTGTCGTGCAGTGAAGGTGCGATTGTCTCAAGGCTGTAAACAGAGGCGATACTAGGCTGCCCCAGGAGGGCGGGGACCGTGTTTTGGTCAGCCCAAGAGCGTCAGAACCTCACCAGACACAGCGCACACACAGGGAGTCAATAACTATTTACTAAGGGATTAAAAAATAGTCCCCACAGTGGTCTGTGCCTCCATCCCTTAGATCCGAAAGTATAGCAGAGCTGGAAGGAGCTGTGGGGCACTGAAAACAAAGTAAATGAATCAGGGAGACAGGTGTGTAGAAACAGTCTCGGGGATGGATAGCTGTATTGGGGTCAGTGACAGCACTTCCCTTTTCATGGGGCCTGCAGACACCCAAGTCTCAGCCATGCACAGGGCTGTAGAGGTGAGCACTTCTGAAATTTGCAAATAGAAAATCAATGCTCAGGAAATGACAGTGATGGATCTGGATGATTATAAATTTGAGACAAGAGCCTGTCTCCTGGCTGTCCAAAGAGAGCTGGATTTCAATAGAGCAGACCCTTGAAGTTGCCAGAGAATATTTCCTAGACTTCTAGGGATCCCCCACGTCAAAAACTCTGAAATACTTGCAAAGGCTTTCTGACTTGTACCGAAATCACGTCTAGAAAGAATAGTGAGTTGCCAAAGCATGGCCCCAATTCACACATTAACCACTTTTTCGACTTTTAATAAAGCTTCCTCCTTTTGCAAGTAATTTTCACACAGAGGCAGCTTTATACTGAATTACATGGTAGAGGCTGTGTGTAGCCAGTCCCAGGGTGATGTTGCCGCTGAGGTGCTGATTGACGCTTGGCCCAGAAGGGGGCGCTCGGGAGCCATCACTCAGACTTAACAAGACTCATCATCATGCACCAAGCTGGAAAAATATTGATGGCATATCACATTTTAAACAATTGTAGAGACTAAAACACATCATGATTCATTTTTAATCAAATATATTTTATAGTCAAATGAGTTCTAAGTTTTTACCAATAATGTGGTAAAAAAAAAAATAATGAAGGTCAGAGAAAGGTAGGATGAAGAGAATGTGAAACTTTCATTTATTTATTAATATACTTTTGTTTGAAATTTTACAGTGAGCTTGGTGGATAAATGCAGTAGTCGATGAGCCAGACTGTTGGGGTACAAATCCTGCTGCTGTACTATGTCACCACTGGTAAATTACTTTGCCTTTCTGTGCCTCAGTTTTCTTATAAGTAATGGGGACAATAATTGCAGGATTGGCCTCACAGAGTTCTTGTGTGCTTAAGTGAACCAATACATGCAAAGTACTTAGAAACACTCTTGATGCAAAGTATGCATTCTATCACTATTAGCGTTTGTTATAACTGAGGTGAATTAGGATTTTCCTCCCAAAGAGTTTTGAAGATAAGGAAATAGTCTGTTGTTTCCTCTCCCAGTTCCTGAGTTGCAGCTTCTGCTATTTCTTGCATCATATAAAGTCTCTTGAAAGAATGACCTGGACTCCCAGGTGGAACCTGCAGCTACCCATGAGTTTGGTGTTGTACTCTGACCAGTTTCCTTCAATAGGTCCCCTTGGACATTGAAACCATTCTGGTCTAAACCTTAGGGTTTCCTCACCTGCTTGGACTTTGTTTAATTGCCTTGCAGGGAGAGATATATACAGTTTAAGTAACAGCTATGCCTCTTGTACCTGCATGTTTACTTGATCATCACAGAATTTACTCTCTGATATAAATTATTTTTGAACTTCCTTTTTCTCTGCCTACTAGCATAAATCCACATTAAGGTTTTCCTATCCTTCTATTTTATCTTTTTTTTTTTTTAAAGATTTTATTTCATTATTTTTTAGAGAGAGGGAAAGGGAGAGAGGCAGAGAGGGAGAGAGACATCAATGTATGGTTGCGTTTCACCTGCCTCCAGCCACAGACCTGACTGGAGACCTGGTTTTGCAACCTGGTTATGTGCCCTGGCTGGGGAATCGAACCTGCGACCTTTGGGTTCGCAGGCCGGCGCCTTAACCACTGTGCTACCAGCCAGGGCTATTTTATCTTTTAAAAACCAGTTAGGAGATTTAAGGCATTTTGATACAGATATCCTGTGGATGTCTGTGTTCATTGGATAAATGCAAATGAACTAATGCAGACCTAGAAGCATCCATGGATCTAGTTTATGAACCTCCTTTGGGGGAAAATGGCCCATAGAAGCTTCATTGACAATAAAAACTCATTAGAAAACATTTCATATTTAAATTCTGATTATGATTGCTTTCTAATAGATGTGTTATAAACTATTGTATTTTTCCAATTCTCGTGACTCTTAATCCAGTAGGTCTCAATTGGCAGTACACAACTCTCTATGGAGTTGTTTTGAATAAACGTTCTTCCCATTCCCCCTTAAGAGGGGTCTGGATTTATAAAAAGCTAGAAGTATTCAGAACCCAAGGCTGGAGTGCCTGGGGGCAGCATTGCTAACTAAGCACTAGCCAGCCAATTTATGGGAGAAGGGAGAGAGAGCACACCCTTACGGGGGTCTATACTTAATATGCAAATTTGATCAGGTAGTTGAAATTTAAAGCAATTCAGTGATTCCACGTTTTATCTAAGACAAAATCTTAACTCTTGGCATGACATTAAAAAATCTATCATAATCCAGGTCCACATATCTCTCAGGCCTCCACTCTTACTGTTCCTGTCTGATGGAGATGTAATAAATGATAGGGAATTTCAAGAATGGTTTTAGATGATTTCATCCTCCAAGTCTTTGCTGAAGCCTTCCCCTGCTTAGGACACATTTCCTTTCTTTTTGCTTAGCTGTCAACTGCTTGTTCTCCAGGACTTAATCCATGCATTATTCCCTTCTGGAAGCGCCTTTTGAATCTGTGTGGTACACACACATAGTTATCCAAGTGCAGTGTGTGCTCAGAGAAAAAACTCGGTACTGTTGCAAAAGAGGAAGGAGAAATGTGAAAACTGTGATATTAAGATAAGATTATCCATGAAAGATGTAGCAAGTCTGAGGCTGAGTGGGATATATCTAAAAAGAAGTGTTTTAAAGAACATATGTCTGATATCCTCCTTGGTCTATAATATTGAGGTCCATGGCAGATTGCCTCAAATTTAAAACCATGAGTACTGAAAGATGCTCAGTAACAATACTACAAGTTGTATGTCCATTATATATAATGAAAACAAGTTGGGGTTCACTCAGCAAGGATTCTGTAAATAAATGAACGATGAACGTTGAGTCAATACAGACGAGGAGTGTGAAAGACTTTTGGGCATCACTATGGGAATTAGGCTACTTGTTTTTTTAAAACATCTTCCTCTACCATCCAGTAACTGAATGCTATTCCCAAATAAGAATCAACAACATTGGATTCCCCAGCCAGGGCACATAATCAGGTTGCAAACCAGGTCTCCAGCCAGGTCTGTAGCTGGAGGCAGGTACCAACCATATATTGATGCTTCTCTCCCTTTCTTCCTTCCTCCTTGCCCTTCTCTCTAAAAATAATGAATAAAATGTATATTTAAAAAAAAGAATCAACAACAAAAGCTATTGCCATATAAGGGCTAAACAATTAAATTGCAGCTGGATACAAACTTGCCATGTCAGCTTGGATTCCTCAGACTTTAGCATCTTCTGAACTGTCCTCTTGAAGTCCTCAAAAATCTGTTTGTCCTTTCTGTCTCATAAATGGGTACTCAGGTGCTCAGGTCAAATACCTAGAGGTCATTCATTCTCTCTCTTTCTCTCCCTGCTTTCTCTCTCCCCCTCTCTCTCCTTCTCTCCACTTAATCTTTTGGTACATCTTGTTAAAATATGTGAAGAATTGGGCTTTATCCTCGGGAGTGACCACATCACACTGTCACCCTGGGCAAAACACATCTTCTTTTATGTTGAAATAGCAACTTAATCCCTAATCTGCACTCCCCCACACACTGCATCCTTGTGTGTTTCCTGCAGTTTATTTATATAACATGGCACTTGCCATGATTGTATTAAGACTTAAGTTACATCATGCTACTCAGCATTGTACACCGTTTACTGACATAAATGGCTTAGTAGGCCCTGTGAGACCTGGCTATCCCCTTGAGCACAGTTTTTCTTGTCTAACCACTCTCCTAACTGGCTTGCTCAGCTCTGGCCACATTGGCCTTCCCACTGTTCCTTGGACACAAAAGGTGCACTCCCACTGAGAGGCTGTGGGTGCTGGAATTGATTTTATTTATTTTTAAAGGTTTTACTTACTTATTTTTAGAGAGAGGGGAATGGAGGAAGAAAGAGAGAGAGAGAAACATCAATGCACGGTTGGTTGCCTCTCGTACACCTGCAACCTAGGACTTAGCCTACAACCCAGGCACCTGGCCCTGACTGGGAATTGAATCAGCGGCCCTTTAGTTTGCAGACCAGCACTCAATCCACTGAAACACACCAGCCAGGGCTGTAATAGATTTTATTGTAGTCAAAATATTAAGTACTCCTTTGCAAAGTGCCCCACCCACCTTTGGCAAGATGTATTTCCCTGTCCCGTTGCAGGGTGGGCTGTGGGACTTGCTTAGGCCAATAGAACGTGAGAAAGCGACTAACATCATTTTCAGAATGGAGGCTGGAAGAGCAGGCCCAAGCTTCTCCATGCTTCCTTTGTGTTCTTCCATGGCCTCTAGGACAATCCCAAAAGGAATCATGGTTTTATTGTTTTGTTTGTTTGTTTGTTTGTTTTTGAGTGTGTGTGTGGTTTCAGCCCCTCAGAAACCAGCAGGTTTCTAGGTATCACTAAAAAACTCTGGTGGAGGCCCTCGACCTCGGGGACAGAAGTTCACATAGCCTGCACCTTCTAAAAGCATCTTCGTCCCTCTGAATTTGACTGTCTCTTCTCATCCAAGAATTTATACTTTTCCATCCTGAATCACTAAGTCAATTACTCAACCCCATGCTCTTATGTATTTATTTTTTAATGTTTTTCCTTTCCGGGAATGCTCCCTGCTCCCACCCCACCCAACCCCACCCTACTCTGTTGATTTATGTACTTCCCAGAAACAGTGTCACGATTCTTCACCAAATCTCTGCCTAAAATAATAAAGCTCTGAAAAAAAGTAACATTAGGTGTGGCCACCTTTAATATAGACCTTGGGGTGCCTGAAGTATGGACAGCAGAATTTGGACACTTGAATACCAGCAAGAATATAATCTCGCCTGGTTCGTTGTTCTGGATACAGAAAGCTGACAGAAGGGCCACAGCTGATCTTCCCTGGAAATTGGTTCACTGCACACACTGTTAGGAAGTTGTGAACTGTTTTGACCCTGTGAACACCTCACAGATACAGAGGTCACCCCCACCCAAAGGGTGGAGCTTGACCCATGCTGTGTCTGAGCACTGCATCCTAGGGATGATAAGCCTTCCTAAAAGCACTTAAGAAGACACCTTGGGGACTTCAGGTTTGCCTGGTAGCACCTTCTATGCATCTTTGTGGACAAAGAGGGAAGGCAGAATATAGCTTGCATTTCCCCTGGATTTTTTTCTTACTTAAGAAATATCCTGAACCACTAATTCCGTTTTATTCAACCTCCTCCTCTTCCTCCTTCTTCTCTGGCCCCAAGATGTCTGTGGGCAAACATATTCCCATCATTAACAATGGCTGTTTTCACTCAGGGATGGAGTGGGTTGAGGCAATACTGCACACCCCACCCCCACTCCCCAGACCATGTATTAAAATCTCAGGTAGGCCTACATAGAGTTTTCAGAATTCCCCAGGTGATATTTATTTACCCTCCCCAACTCTTCATTACTTCTATATTTTAGGCTCCACGTGGACATTCTCTGTATTACTCTAATAAGTAACATTTAAGTAATGGACACTTTACAGAAGTATTTATTAACCCATATTCCAAACTGGGGAGGGGACTAGTTCTCTTATCCCCTCTCCTTTGCTAATTTTGTTTGCAGAATATAGGTTCATAGCGTTTTATTTTATAAAGGAATAAAAATTCCTTTATTTAAAAAAGTATCATATAGAGTAACATATGGCAGAAATGTATAACGATACCACCAATGTGTGCTGTGATTACAGCTGTATGCACTTACACCTTGGTGAGCTTTTAAACTGTAGCTTCTGAAGCAACCCAGTGACATTTTCAAAAAATCAAGGTAGCAACTGTGTTCATTAATTGTACAAATAAAAGATTTTTTCTTTAGAGAAAGCCAGGCCGTTGTATGAAAAGGTGAATTATGTGAGTTTCTGCTTAGAGGATTCCCACTCTGAATTAAACCTGATTCTAGGCCAAAGGAGGGTTGCATCATTTGGGAGAAATCAAACAGATAAACCCTGACAACTTCACTCCCTATCTTTTGGGGTTTCTTTTTTCTTTTCTTTTTTTCTTTTTTTGCCATTTGTTCTGAAAACAATGGAACAGTATTTCTTAGAGATACACTCCTCGCACGTGCAGATTATTACCGGTTCTTAAGGCCATAAGCACCTCAGTTCTTTCCATTTCTGGGAACTCAAGGATCCTCTGTCTCACTTGAGCTGGAAGCCGACTGCTGACAGGCCCCCAGTGAGTGTGGGCAGCCCAGTCCTGAGGCCTGGGCCAAGTCATTTCCTGTTTCTGGACTTCAGATGTGGTAACTCAATGTCAGGAGAGTTAGACTAGGAGGTAGAGAATTCAATAATGATCCTTTCTCGAGCTGTCAGTTAAGGGGCTCAAGACATAGTTCTGCCCTTTCTGAGGTCTTCAGCACAAAGCTAGTGGATAACATTTCCCCATTCCCAGGGGAAGTCCAGCGGCTTGTCCCCAACTTCACCCCAAGCAAAATTCGCTGGGATGCAAATGCCAAGTCTGCAGCTCAGCCCTGAAAGCTGCTCTCCTGGTTCCCAGCCGCCCTTCTCATCTCTGCGTGCTCTTCACTCTGTGCCTCCTCTCACAGAGTGAAGTGGGGGTCAACGACAGAAGCAGGAGGCCTTCTTGCCATGTAGCACAGCATCACCTGTGCAGAGGAGTGGCATGCAGTCTTTGCAGGGCAATGACCAGATGTTAAGGCCACATAGACATTGGGGCAGACTTGGAGTGAACTGCAAGCTCACCTAGTCATTTCTTGGCTGAGGTGGTCCCCCTCCCTCTTGTGATTGTGCCTTTGTTTGGATTATGCAAATGTGAGATCAAGTTCCCTCCCAGTCCCTGAAGTCTTTAAATTGGGCCTTGGGGAGTTGTGGGCACCCTCTTGCCCAGCTTCTTTCAGCAGTAACCCAGGCAGCAGGACCCCGGAACACAGAACAAATTTGTTCCTCCAGCAACGGCCTCACTGAGACCTGAGACTAGGCACCAAATAAGAGTTTGAACAATTCTACGACTCTGTGACTCTAAAATGTTATGACTGTGCTTTTCATAGCAGGTTAAATTACATTCTGTCTCACTAACTGGTCTCAGATCTCCCCGAGCCAAGGGACCATGTCACTTTTTTCTCAGTCCCTACTTGTTAGGAGCTCAACGGTACTCCAATAAAATGAACAAATGTGATTCTTTTCAGAAGGCCTCGCTCCAGTCTTGGATGAGCTACAAAGAGCTGTGTGTAAACCTCAGTTTTCTGATCTGGACATAGGAGGAATCAGTCCCCACCCTGGCCGGCACACTGGTCAAGCAGTTACTGCCTGACACGTGGTAAAGGATGGTCCCAGCACATCTAGGGAGTGGGAGCTGCAGGCTCTGCACCTCTATCCCTCTTCCCCCCAGGCTCCCTAGGGTGACCACGGCACCTGATGTAGAGAATGCCAGGAAGAGCAGTAGGATTAAACAGGGCCACCCAATTGTCCTTGCTTCCTGGAGGCCCTCATGAGTCTGGTCCGGGCTGAGCCTCCCACCTTGTTTGCTTTATTCAGGGTTAACACCCAGCCCTGCCTCCCAAGCTCAGCTCAGGACCCTGGAAATCTCCCTGGAGACCTACTTCCTCCCCAGCATGGGCTTTTGGTCCCCTGCCCAGATGTCATGGCAACAGGCTCCAGGGTGATAAAGGATGTTGCTGGGTCCTGCTTCCCTCTGGTCCCAGAGATGAGGATTTTCAGACCACAGAGACTAAACTGCTCTGCAACTACCTGGGCTCCTTCTGTGTTCTCGCTCAGGGGGAGCTCAAACATCCACCCCTGCCAGCAGAGCCATGTCTACCAGTCTGACAACTTGTGAGTGGAAGAAAGTCTTCTATGAGAAGATGGAGGTGGCAAAGCCGGCTGACAGCTGGGAACTTATCATAGACCCCAACCTCAAGCCCAGTGAGCTGGCCCCTGGCTGGAAGCAGTACCTGGAGCAGCACGCCTCGGGCAGGTGAGAGGACCAGGAAGCAGGCCCCTGCAGACAGACCTGCCTGGAGCACAGCCCTGGGCACCGTCCAAGCAGAGGCAGAGGGGTGTGTGGAGCCTCATTCTGCTATCAGGTCAGGGTTGGGGGCAGAGAAGAAACTATGAGGTAGGTCAAAAAGGTCTTGGTTCCAATCCCAGCTGTGCCACTGACTCTTGGGGTGATCTGGCAAGTTGTGTTTCTCTCTTCAGGGCTGGATTTTCCACAGTAATTGAAGAGCTGTAATATTTTCAATGCTCCTGCAATCTCTGACATGTTAAAAGTTTTCTTATTTTCATAACTCTTAAAGAGTGGTGGGAACTGAGGGGAGGAGGCTACAATGTACTAGGGAACATCTTAGCTTAAGAAGCCTGATTTTAGGTCTGTTCAGTTAGCTCAATCCAGTTTGATTTGAATACAAAAACATATATTGTCCACCTGCTATGTTCTAGAAACTATGTAACTCTGTGCACTTCCCCTGCCTGGGTCTTAGTTATCATATATGCAAAGTTAGGGGGTTGGCCTTAAATGATCAATTAAGCCCTTTCCAGCTCTATTACCTAGGGGTCTGTGACAAAAAGACTTAGCTTTGGGTAGGACTTCCCTTAGGTCTACAGGACCTGGCATTGCATACTCTGTAGGAGCCATGTGTCAGACTCATCCATCTGAAGCCCACAAGCCTTTCCCTCTTCTAGTCCGGGAGGTGAGATTAGGATGACAGAATTCCCTGCCAAAGCTGCCTTACGCTCCTCTCTAGGGCCTGTGCAGGCCTCTTTTCTGGTCCATCAATTCAAAGACCAGACTGTACCTTTAGGCCCCTAGGAGGTCAACAGATGCCTGTATTCTGGGGGTGTGGACACACAGGCTGGGTGCTCAGATATGTTTATTTGTGAACCCCCTCAGGTGCACCTTGATGGAAAGGGTAAGAGCAGGAGGCAGACTATGGGGATTTTATATTTGTATTCTTTTTCTAAGACCTGTAAATATCAGAGTGAGCCCATCTTCGAGACAAAAGACAGGCAGGGGTTGGTTAGTTGAATTCAATTCAGATCAACTCAGGAGACATGTATTAGAGACCTGTTATGTGTTGGGTCCTGGCTGTGTCTGACTAGCTGCGGGCACAGAGCTCTCATTTCCACGGTGCTTCTGTTTCATCTCAGTAAAATGAAAAGCTGATGATCCTTAAGTTTCCCTACCACTAGGTCTGATATTTTGGGATTTAAGATCTGAGGTCTGGCTTGAGGGAGAGGAAACAACTTGAATTGACTTGATGTAAGAAGGTGTGGAAGGAAGAGGCTGAAAACAAGGCACCTCTGAACTGGCTGGTGGAACTAGTGCAAAGGGCTGGAAATGGGCACAATGGCCCAGTTTAGAGGTTGAGCTCCCTTGCCTCAGAGATCTGCCTGTCCTCTTCCTGGCTGGTGACCTGTGGTTCCCACCTGGCCTCAAGCAGGGCTGGAGAACTGCTGCTCTGGCCTTATTCTGTGCATAGGCTCACTCTACCTCTAAGCCTTAGGACACATGAGTCCTGGTTCCCTGCAGCCCTGTCCAGCATGGGTGTAAGGGCCCTTCTACCTCAGGACCAATTAGGCTGCTCTCCCTGCCAATCCTGTTTGGGCTGTGCTAGATACTGTTCTGTGCTTATGCTGCCTATGGGCTGCAGGGCTCAAAGGCAAGCCTTGCATCACTTCCACTCCCTAGCCTGGGCTGTGTGGTGTTTCTTGATATCTGTTGGTCCTTCAGAGCCTCATACATGGGCCCCAGTGTGGGTCGGCAGTGAGAGCAGTCTCAGCCCAGTAGACCCCTGACTGCCTGCAAAGCCTCTAACAGGGGCTCATAAGAGGTTTTTCTCAGGGATAGAAGGAACTTTCCTAGAAGTAACGAGTGCTCTGTCACTGAAGGTGGGAAAGCGTTGGGTCAGGGCTGAAGGAGAGGAGCTCAGCTGGATGGGCCCCAGGCCACTTCCCTCCATGTCTCCTGAGGCTGGGATGCTAGGGATCCCAGGCTAGAAAACTTGGTAAGTGTTCATATGTGCATGTATGTGGAAGGGGATGCAAAGCCAGATCCACTTTTCCAGTTTCTGCTGCAGGGTGGTGTGGGGTATAGGAATGATTGGTCAAAGGACAGGAAATGTTCTTTGTGAAGGAGCAAGGACCAAGCTCTTTCATCTTCTTCTTGACTGCATCTCACCCACCCACCCATCCGTCCCTTCATCCGATGGCTTCTTGGTGGTCTGTGCTTGGCACAGTTAGAGGGATCTCCTCTCCTCCTTAGAGCAGGCATATGCTAGAGTGAGACGTGCTGGTCATTGCCCTTATCAGAGTCTCGGGAGGTCTGACTCTCCTCATTGGACACCATCACCCTGCATTTCACAGATGAGAAATAAGGCCCAGTTGAAGGGAGTAGCCACTGTGCAACATCCAAGTGTGTTCCTGAGTCTGTTAGGTTTGTGGGGAGCTGGGACCACCAGAGGGCACACGAAAGGTCGGCTGGGAAGCGCAGATAGCTCCTTTGTCAGGCTTCTTAGGGCACCTGCTGCAGCTCCAGTCCCCGGGGAGCCAACCTGGGGGAGGTGGAGCTGGCAGGCTCCAAGCTAAGGAAGGAGGGGCCCGTAAACACGCTGCTTCTACCTGCAGGCCCAGGCACACTGCGCCCTTCCCTTCCGGACTCCTCCAGGGCAAGCACCTGCTAGGAGGAAGGCCCATCTTCTCCATCCCTCTCCCCCATCCCCGCAGGTTCCACTGCTCCTGGTGCTGGCGCACCTGGCAGTCGCCCCACGTGGTCATCCTCTTCCACATGTTCCTGGATCGCGCCCAGCGGACGGGCTCGGTGCGCATGCGAGTCTTCAAGCAGCTGTGCTACGAGTGCGGCACGGCGCGGCTGGACGAGTCCAGCATGCTGGAGGAGAACATCGAGACCCTGGTGGACAACCTCATCACCAGCCTGCGCGAGCAGTGCTACGACGAGGACGGCGGCCAGTACCGCATCCACGTGGCCAGCCGCCCGGACAGCGGCCCACACCGCGGCGAGTTCTGCGAGGCCTGCCAAGAGGGCATCGTGCACTGGAAGCCCAGCCAGAAGCTGCTGGAAGAGGAAGCGACCTGCTCCTTCACCGGTGCCTCCAAGCCAAAGGCCCAGGAAGGCGCAGGCTGCAACTTCTTCTCTCTCCGTTGGTGCCTCTTCTGGGCCTCCCTCTGTCTGCTCATTGTCTACCTGCAGTTCTCCTTCCGTAGCTCTGCCTTCTTTTAGTAAAGCTGGTTGGGGGTGGGAGGAGAGCACCTGCAGGGTAGAGTGGGGAAAACATGGATCTGGTCCTGATTCTGCTACAGGTTCAATACATGACGCTGGACAGCCCGGTTACCTCTCTGGACCTCAGTTTATTACCCAGCAGAGTGAGAGGTTTGCTCTAGTCTAGGAGATACTTAATGGTTCTTTCATTACAATTTACAGTGATGAGCCCTGACCAGAGTGCTCAGTTGCTTGGGAGTCCTTCCACAGAGCAAAAGCCTGTTGCTGGATTCTGGCCAGGGCACGTGCCTGGGTTGAGGGTCCCGTTCCTGGTCCTGGTGCATTAGAGAGGCAACCCATTGATGCTTTTCTCTCACATGGATGCTTCTCCCCTTTTCTCCCCACCTTCCTCTTTTTTTGTAAAAATAAATAAAATTTTTTTAAAGAAGTAAATAAAATTCACAGTGATGGGGGGAGGTAGGAGAGAAAGGTTCTAAATCCACAGGGACAGAACTTCTCCCTCTACTTCCGTCTCTACCTCACCTCTTGCTTCATTTCATACCCCATTCCCCCTGGGGACCCCATTAGGTCCTGTCTTGACCCTGCCTCATTCTCAAGCTCATCTTCAGCTGCTTCTGACCATCCTGCCATGGTTCCCCTGGAGAGATCAGTGGCCCCACCCAGTGCATCTTCAATCAATATAGGCTGTGTTTCACCCAGCCTAGGATCTTCCGGGTGACAGTGTGGCTATGTGTCTTAAAATCAACAGCAACAACTTTAGTTTTGTCCCCACTTCTCCACCTGTGGCCTCCTCCACCTAGCCTCCCCTAACACCTCCCCCAGGCCATCACCACACTGTTGTCTCTGTCTATAGGTCATGCATATATGTTTTTTTGGCTAATTCCTTCCCCTCCTTTCATCAGAAGTGATGGTCAGAAAGGAGCCTGAGCAATGAAGACAGCACCTGTTGCCCAGTACCTTCCCCTTGGCCCCTGGGAAGCCTGAAAAGGCTCAATTTTGTACTCCAATGCTACAGTCTTTGGTTGGAATTATTTAGAGCTGCACCATTCAATATGTTAGTCACTAGCCACTTGTGACTATTTAAATTAATTAAAATAAAAATTTAAATTTAATCGCTCAATTGCAGCAGCCACTTATATCAAGTGCTTAGTAGCTGTATGTAGTCAGTGGTTACCATATTGTACTATGCGGGTACGGAACATATTCACATAAATTTCTATGGGGCAGCACTGGTTCAGAACTTGAAATTCCCCACTTAAAGGTATGTGGGCTCATAAAAGAGGTAAGTAACAGGTTAAAAGGTGCACGTGAAGCTTTCTTGGGGCAGAGACAGCGATAATGGGGTGCAGTAGAGATACACAAATAAACATGTAATGTTTGTGCTTCTGGCTGTCAGTCAATTGGAATCTGTGGGTGTCAGTGTTGCCTAAATTTATTCTTGGGAAGAAAGACCTGTTGAAATTCACTGCAAGATGACGGCTGTGTGTGTGTGTGTGTGTGTGTGTGTCTTGGTTTGAGGGTTGGATAATATATTCTTGTGTTCTTCAAAAATTATGAAAATACCTTATAGCAAATTGTATAGCTGACTTCTATCCTGGGGGAGGGTGGGTGAGGGAAGGGACAGATGAGACCGGTCTGTGAATGTGGAACTTCCAGGTGACAGTTTATGTTTCGTGTCTCCATTCAGGAGAGGCGATGATGAAGGGAAGCATGAGTAGTGAAGGCAGCGCCTGTCTGCCAACCTTTTTCCTTTGCCCAGTTCATGGGACCACCCCACTAGGGTGGAATGCAGTTGCTGTGTCCATTCCTTAAAGCATAGCTGTGACTCAGGCAATCTGATTTATGGTGTGGCATCAAATGACCCTGTGTTTATTATTGTCTGGAGCAGGAAATAGAAACTCTCCTACTCCAAATTGTTCTCTGACATTCATGCCTTTTTATATTCCACCTTTTAAGTCTCCACCCTAAGTAGGGTCTAAGAACTGAAGATGAGCATCAAGGCTGGTGTATCTTGCTAAATGTGTTTGCAGAGATGGAATACTTGGGAAACTCTGTCATACCTGCCCACTAGATGTGCAGTCTGATTTTATTTTTCTCCAGCTGTGGCAGGGGGTTTCTGGTGGCTTGTCCAGATTCCTCTATGAACCTTCAGAGAGCTAGGCAATAGGGAAAAATCTACCTTTAGAGTACCAGGCTGGAGGATTTGTGAATGAGCAGACATGTGAGTTGTGGTCCCCTCTCTCAGCTCCAAGTGATGCTCTGCTGGGCTGGGACAGGATATGTGCCCTTTGGGGTGTTGCTCAGCTGCAGACATATGGTAGCTTCTAAGATACACATTAGGAACCCCGGAATCAGGTGGTCTCCAAAGGACTGTCTGCCCCCTGCTTTGGTCCACCCTGAGAGTCTCAGGGGGATAGGATTGGGGTGAAATGACATGAACAACATCTTACACTGAAATTGTGATGTGTGGAGCTAAGATTGTGTCAGGTTGGGGGCAGGCTTCAAGGGTCAGAGAAGCTGAGGCCTCTGAGGTGGGGGTCCTGGCAGTTGAGGAACAAAGAGCTACTGAAAGTGGAAGTAGGTGAAATGAGATGAGGTCCAAGGAAAGTTCCAGAAAATATTCTTTTTATGTCAGCTCATTCTTCTCATTCCTGTATCTTTTGTGTTTAACTAAAAGGACCCTCTTCTGACTGCACATCCCCTCTAACTATTGCTATGTATTTTTATTTCCTCAAAGCCAGGTTTCTTAAAAGAGTAGGTTATATTTGTCTCTACCTTTTATTTTCTCCTTAATTCATGAAAGTCTCATTGCCATGTCCCTGAAATTCCCCCTGTACCTCATGGCCCATATTCCGGCCACTCTTCTGTCTGTCTCACTTGGTCTCACAGTTGTTGCATTTTGTATCACCTCCTTAAAGGGTCCATGACAGCTCCCGCTCCTGTTCTCCAACTTTAGTTTTCTTTCCACAGCAGTATTCGTTCTCTCCCACCCTTTAAACACCGCTGTTTCTGGGGAGTTGCTTACTCTGCTGGTTTTCCCTCAGTAGCACTTACATCTTCACTGCATATGAATTCCTGGTCATGGCAGCTTCTCTCAGCATTTCTGCTGAGTTTCATGCCCCCCAGACCAATTGACCTGTCCCCTGGGAGCATCCCCAGCATGACCAAAGCTGCTCTCATCATTTTTCCATCCAAACTTGCTCCTTCTACTTCTCGGAAATCTGGGAGTTAGTTTCTGACCTTCTCTCATCACCCTGTCCCACCTTGCATGAATCAGTCTCCATGTCCTTTTGTTTGTTTTTCTCAAGCACCTCTGGGATTGGTCTCCTTTCTTTCCTGCCTGCTTCCTGCTGCCCAAACAAATCATCCATGTCCCTTGCCTCTGAAGCCTCCTTCATCATTGTGCCTGTCAGTTCCTCCCTTACAGCCCACCCTCCACCCTACCACTATCCCAAGGTGATTTTCTAATAATCAGATATGACCAGCTCACTTCCCTCCTTAAACTCTCCCAGAGCTCTTTCCTGCTAATGGGAAAACTTAGTCTTATTAGCCAGGCACATCTCATTTCCTAGATAATATTCCTAACACAGAAGATTTATTGAGAAGGCGCTTAGTAAACATTTGCTATTAGAATAATTTCCTGACTGTGAAAATGCTGTGCTAAGTGATTTCTTGGCATTGTCTCATTTAACTCTGAAAACCACCCTTTGAGGCAGGTATTATTACTTCTATTTTATGGTCGAGGCTTAGAGAGATTTAGAAACTGGTTCATGGTGACCCAGTTATTTCAGCACAGTGCCGAGATTGGAGTTCAGGTTCTCTGACTCCAGAACTCAAGTCCTCAATCACTATATGATCCTGCCACTCAGGTTAAGCCAGTGCTCATCTAACTCAGATGCTAACCTTCCTGGAACATGTTTCCCATCTGACTTTCAAGAGCCTTTCCTTCAGTGTCAGCTTGAGCTTAGCTCCCATGGGAAGCCTTCCTTCACAACCCCAGGGCCTTACCGTCTTGAGGTTACCTGTGCTATTGCACTTACAATGTATTGTTACGCTTGTTTGCATATGTGCCTGCCCACCACTGACGGTTATTTTTTATTTTCTGGCCCCAGGACCTGGCATAAGGTAACTGCTTAATTACAATGGTTGGCTGACTAAATTCTTGTCTTGGCACAATAACTCTACTACACCTTCCCCTCAGCAAGAAATATCCTCTGCATATTTCGTGTACTGTAATACACCAAGCCGAAAATGGAGAAAATGCTGACTTTGTGGCGGCTATTAGGTATAATTTTCCTTTTATTGTAACATGTGAAGTAGGCACTATACTTATCCTCATTTACAGAAGGGAAATAGCCTTAGTGAGGTATCCAGTTTTGTAAGGTTTGTGAGTTGGTTAGTTTTCATCTGGTACAGAAGCCCAGCCTGCTAAGAAATGAAGGATTAAATAAGCCTGTTTGGCAAAAGCAAACAAACAAAACCTCAGACACAGAAAACAGAATGGTGCTTACCAGAGGGAAGTAGTGGAGGAGACTGGATGAGTAAAAGGGATCAAATATATGGTGATAAAAGGACACTTGACTTTGGGTGGTGAGCATAAAATACAATAGACATGAAGTATTACAGAACTGTACACTTGAAACTTATATAATGTTTATTAATTAATGTCACTCCAATAAGTTTTAAAAATAAAATAAAAAAATAAGCCAGCTTGGGCTCAATACATTATATATTTCGAGGCTCAAGTCAGGTCTTGGACAAGGGCCACAGCACTTGGCCCAGAGGACAGAATCACCTGCTAACATTCAGGCGACAGCTGGACTTCACACCAGAAACACCTGAGGACAAAGGGAAGTTGGCCTTTTAATAACCTGGAAACAGAGATGCCTGAAAAATGTGCAAAAAAGTATCTGCTAGTATAGCCAACAGAGGTTCAGGAGGGGACTCTTGTAAGTACTTGGATAAAAATTAACCAAGTGCTCACAAGCCTTCTTGCATGTCAAGTATTTTTCCCCACTCCACATGAGGCCTGTATAACCTGTCAAGAGAGACCTCTTACTATGTTTTTTTGTTTCCATGTATATCCTGTAACCACGCCTGTGTTACAAGTGTTACAAGAAGGCAGTGCTGTATACCTGGTGTGTGGATGCATTTTTGCGGTTTTACACTGTTGAGAAAGCGAACCTGGCTTACACTGATTGCAGGTCTGCGGTTGTTTGCAGAGTCCCTGATGAAGAGGATAATAAGGCATGCAAAGGAATGCTGCACTGAGACTGCTGAGGTCTGGGTACTGGTTCAAGAAGGCAGTGGAATGAGTCAGTATAAACCTATTGCCACCCCTAAAAATGGCATGGAGTATCTCCTATTGTTATACAGCTATATTCCAACTATTTTCATTCATAAATCAACCTGCTTGTATGTCTACTCTGGTCTATTTTATTCCTGGCTTGCCCTAAATTCTAGGATTACAGAGATAACCAGATTTGGAGGGCTTGCAATGTATCCTCATCATTACTTAGGGCTGAGCAGTTAGGAATGGCCTCTCAGGAGCGGTGTCATGAGGGGGTATGTTTTGTAGATGTGGTCAGGAGGTCAAGAATGGGCTGGCAGGGAGCTAAGTGCATCCCAGGCTGAGGGAAGAAAAAGGAAGATACTTTATGTTTAGAAAATGTAAGCAAGTACCAGAGTGGTCAGGGGAATAGAAGACAAAGCACCAGAGGAACCTGGGAGCCCTGGCTAGAAACAGGGGGGAAACCAGGTGGGCTGGAGGTAGGTGAAGACAACTGCTTTTGGCTCAATTAAAGAATGAGGAGGAAGCCTAATAAATATTTTATTGTGACTTTTAAAACTTGACTTTAAAAGAAAAAAACTGGTAGCGCTGAACAGAAATCCTACCCTCATGGTGTCTGAACATTGGGATGACTATGAAACAGGGTCTGTCTCGAAAGGATTGGCTATGCAAATTTTTAATTATATCGACATTGTCTCGATACTTTTGGGACAGGCCTTCATGTGCCTCATGAGGCACTATGTATATATTAAGAGAAGCATTCAGTTTTCCCTTCCTCATTCTGCTCTTTCCTCCATTAAAATAGCTAAGAATAGTCTTAGTTCTACCCTTGGGTATAGAAATGAATGATCTCTTCAAGTGCTCTGTGGGCAATGAGAATTTGGGCTGCAAGTCAAAAAACTAATAACCAAGTCAAACAATACAGAACGCTTTGTTTATTCAATGCTGGAAATAAGATCAATTAGCTAATTTATTAACCAGTGAAAGTAGGCAATTTGTTTCTGGTCCCAATTGTTCATACATGTTGAATTTAATTGAGAACAGTTATAGTATAGATGATTTTCATTTTTGCTTATTTGTTATTCCTCCTTGTTTCTTTCTGTGATAAAAATTAATTACTTTCTTAAAGATTTATAATTCCATACATCAATATTTTTTATGTATAGCAAATTCGTCGAACAAGAATAAATGTTCCCAGTAAGATAAAATATACAAAACTTTTTATTTTTTTATTTTTAAAGATTTTATGTATTATTTTTAGGGAGGGGGAAAGGGAAAGAGGCAGAGAGAAAGAAAGACATCAATGTATGGTTACCTTTCACCTGCCTCCAGCTACGGATCTGGCTGGAGACTTGGCCCGCAAACTGGTTATGTGCCCTGGCTGGGAATCGAACCAGTGACCTCTGGGTTCGAAGACCAGAGCCTTATCCATTGTGCCACCAGCCAGGGCAAAATATATAAGACTTTTAATTATGTATGTATATATATGTGTGTGTGTGCATTCATATATGGAAGTGTTTACATGAAAGATGAGAAAGAGAAACACTGTCTGTAACATCTGGGAGCTGGCCTGACACAGCTAGGTCATGATGGTCTCCTATCGAACATAAACAGTTCCACAGAACATTAACTTCAGCTAAGACCACTCTAGAAGGATGCTACATCAACACAAGTATAAACCCACTTCATAGTGGTGTCTGAATAGAGACAGAAGCACAAACATGGTCCAAACCACCGAAATAATGACACATACATCTATCCTGGTCAATATGAGTGGCTGCCACTTCTTTACCCACAATAGATTTTGCATTGTTCTTGTCTTCTTACCTTCTAGTTAAGAATGATTATGATACACATAAAATTATCTCAAATGTTTGCTTTCATCCAACCCAAAGCAAAACCGGCTTAACAAAAACCTTTGCCCATTTCATACACACCCCAGTGCTAAGTGTATTCTCTGTAACATCCTCTTCCTGAGATGATTCATGGTTCCAGAGTGCGCCCTCTCTCATCGCAATGAGTCCAAAAACCCAGCTTGGTTCAGTAACACATGTGCTCCTGGTAAACTTTGGTTGAAGGACGTTGACAAATGATATATATCTTCTTCAATGTCTGTTGGGTACTCAAATGTCCCAATGACCTTAAAAAATAAAATAAAAATGTTCAGAAATATTTTTTTTTCTATCTGTGAGATATTTGAGGTAGTTAACTGTGAAAATCAAATGGTTAACCAAAATGAAATAGAATTCAAGTGTTTGGAAATTTAAAAAGGGTGTTTCTAAATTTTAGTGTAAAAATTTAAAAAGTATAATAATTGCAGTTTATTTACAAATTAAGGAGAATACTACATATAAAATTATTTTTGTTTTAATGCATATTAATTTCATAAAAATTTATTTTACAATATTGTTAGGTTAAAAAAATTATTTTCCATAGTAAGTTATGCAACTAATGTTTATTCAATTACTGATTATCTTTGCATTTTTAGAAAATATATTTTTACCTATAGTATTCTTGTATCCATTTCATGAAAGTTACAGAAGCTATTAATTCTTTTGGTAAATGGGGAGGAATATCACTTAGCTACTTTCCTGTCAACCTGGATTTCCAGTTTTTTAAGAATAATTTAGTATTTTATAATTAAATTAATAAAATACTTAATAACTAATACATTCTCTTTCAGGAATTAGTTTTAAAAAATAATTAGTTATATATGCATTTTATTTCATAATAACTTAGGAGTCAACTCTTACATTTCATAGGTTTATTTCTTCTCACCATCTTTATACCAGCTACTCCACTTTGAAATTTTTATTTCAATTAATTTTCTTTCTTGCATATGAGGTACTTTTGTGGGTAATATTTTCAGAGTGCATGTGGTTGGTCTGCCTGTCTCAGCATGGCTTTCTGTTGTTTTTATACACCCCACTCCCACCACTTCAAATAACTTGGCAGAGTGGTACGGTCTTTTACTTTTTATTCCTCTCAAAAGCTGGTAGACATTATTTCAATGTTTTCTGGAATTTATCGAGGCAGAGAAAATTATGTTATCAACCTAAGGTATCTTTTCCATTATACTGTCTGATCTAATGTAAAAGAATTATTGCTACAATCGCCTCACAAGTCTTGTAGAGAATGCAAACTAGAGTTGGAATGGTTTTGCTTGTTTCTTTGTTTTATTGGTTCCTGCAGCAAGTTCTTCCATAGGGGAGAGGGAGGCGTTTACTCTGATTCTTTAGATTGTTTTCATGTGTTTGAAATCTCATTTTTCATCTGCCTAATGACTCTTCTCTGCTGATTTTTCCAGCATGGAGACTGGGGAGTGTTCTATTAGAGGTTGTTTCATGTCTCTTCCAATTACATAGTCTCAGACAAAGGAAGAAAGAAAATGCCTTATTTTCCTCATTTTCTTTATTAGAAAGGAGGCCTTGTCACCAAGGGGGTGGTGGGGAGTGAGCTTCACTCAGATGTGGTCACCCTGCATGGTCCTAGGTGCATGGTGAAACATTTCTTTTTCATGTTTTGTTGTAGATCAGGTCACAGGGGTACTGTTTCTCTCACTGGTTGTCACGAACACCTAATTAGGAGTTGACTGTAGGAGCTGGCATTCCCTTGCTTTTATATTTCATGTAAACTTGATCTGGAAATGAGTGCAGTGACCAGATGCTCCTTGTCTGGGGACCTGGGGCAGTTCCAGGGGTGAGATCAAGATTTGCCCCCATTGACTGTCCTTTCATTTGCCCTCATCCCCAGACCCTTCCACTCTAAGCTTGAAAAGATTAGTGATCTTCTGCTATGGTCAGGGAAGTGGTCTTTTCCTCTTACCTTCAGGTCAGCTTTCTTTTTGCTTATGGAGATCCACATTCAGTCTTGTCATGACTGCCACTATATCAACATGTTTCTTAGTGTTTTGGGAACATTGCATCTGTGGTTTCCAGCAAATGGATTTCTCCCCACTTTGTATCTAATAATGCCCATGGGGAAATTTGGAGAAATTGGAAGGTGTGGGATGTATGTTCATGGGCTGAGCTTACCACTTTAAACCTAAAGTTACTGCTTCTAATTTGCATTAAAAAATCTAATCCTGTAAATTAATTTGAATCTTCATTAGAACAAAATAATTATAAGTATATAACTAATATATATTTAGATGCATATTAGGTGATCTTTAAGTAATTATTATTTTTTAACTAATATGTTATATTTACAGCTCTAGTCTTTTTTTTTTTAAGGTTTTACTCATTATTTTTAGAGAGAAGGATGGGGAGGGAGGAAGAAAGGGAGAGAAACATCAATGTATGTTTGTCTTTCAGGTCCCTCCAGCTACGGACCTGGTTGGAGACCTGGCTTGCAAGCTGGTTGTGTGCCCTAGCTAGGAATTGAACCAATGACCTTTGGGTTTACAGGCCAGTGTCTTATCCACTGAGTCACCAGCCAAGGCTACAGCTCTAGTCTTTAAGGAGTTCCTTTCCTAGCTGTGGCAGACTGCTAGTTACCTCCACAAAGTGTTGTTCCCTTTTCCCATGGTGTTAGCTAGGCTCTTGGCCTGCTTATCTTAGACCCCTTTGCTTCAGATATGGCAAAGGACTAAGCTCTGGCCAAAAGAAATGTTACACAGAAGTTACATGTGAAAAGTTTTGAGAAAACTTTCTAAAAAGATAGTATTTAGGTTACTTGTTATTGTTTAACAAAAAAACTTAGTGGCATAAAAGAAAAGGACTAAACTGAGTACTTTGGATTCTGGGTCTCCCAGGCAGCTGCCATCAGACAGTGGCCGGAGCTGATGCATCTAGGGTTAGGGTTGGCTGGGTAATTCTTTGTCTCATATGGTCCCCAGAATTCTCCATGTGGATTATTGGGCATCCTGACAACATAGCCACCCCAGGGCAGTCAGTTTGCCCTGGTGACTGAAGACTTCAGGAATGAGAACCCCAGCAAGGAAAACAAAGGCTATCACATAGTGCCAATGATACCATTTTCTAATCAGAACAGAAACAAATTCTGCCCAGTTTCAAAAATAGGAGCAAGACCCTCACCTTGTAATAAGAGGTGCGTTAAAGGCATTTTTGTAAAAAGATGATATGGAATGGGAGATACTATTTCAGATATCTATGGGGAATGCAACCTCCCACAGAAATAATGTGTCCTTTGCTGTCTTCATTTTTCTTCTTCTCCTGCTTCTTCTCCTTCTTCTTCCCCTCCCTTCCTCTCTCCCTCCCTTCCTTCCTTCCTTCCTTTTCTTCTTCTCCTTCTCCACCTTCTCCTTCTCTTCCTCCTCCTCCTCCTCCTTCTTCCTACCATCTTGTTGCCTCAATTTCAATGCTGCCACCTTTGGTCATGAGGGTAGGACCACACATGTTGAAGAAACAAAATAGAAATGATCTGGTACCTAATATCAACAAGGAATTTTATGCAAGAGAGAAATAAACTTCTTTGCTTTTAACACACACACCCATTGCTCTTGTGAGGTTTTGGTCACTTGGAGGCAAACCTAGGCACAATGTCCCAGTTCATCAGTCACACACAGTGCTATGTGTTGTACCTTAAACACCCAGTGTATTTTTGCTATTTCTTGCCTTCCAGCACAGTGATCTCTGGGCCTGCAATTCTCTGTTGCTCATTTTTTGCCTGAAGCTGACTTATTTCCTTCTTTTAAGTCCAGCTAAAAATGTCACCTTTTAAGATGCCCAGACACCTAGAGACAGAATGAAGGACATTATTCCACACATTCCCACAACCTGTTTCTTGAATCCATGCATAATAAATTCATACTTGCTTGTATGATAGCTGTTAGCATATCTTTATATCTCCTGCTGCATTGTAAATTTCTTGAGGGTGAGAAGCATTTTACATTTATTTTTATAGTCCTTCTGCTTGACTGTTCCAGCACACTGAATCTTTGTGCTCAGAAAATTTCAATGTTTTGTTTTATGAATCCCTATTAATTTATCTCCATCATGATAAGAGAGAATTTTGCATTCACAATTTTGTATATATATATATTTTTTCTTAAAAAGACCCTTGCCCGACACCAAATTTCATATGTTCTAGGGCTTAAAATATCTAGATTCACTTCTTTCTGGAAAGTGTGAAATTGGAAATGTTCTCCAAGGTGTGTGTGACACAGCAAAAGGCGTGTGTATGCCTGAACTGCAGAGAGAGACTGAAATGTGTGGACATTTTAAGGAATGGTGAACTCACACATTTTCTGTTTTAAAGATTTTATTTGTTTATTTTTAGAGAGAGGAGAAGGGAGGGAGAAAGAGACTAGGAGAAACATCAATGCATGGTTGCCTCTTGCACAACTCCTATTGGGAACCTGGTTTGCAACCCAGGCATGTGCCCCGACAGGGAATCGAACCAGCAACCCTTTGGCTTGCAGGCTGGCCCTCAATCCACTGAGCACACCAGCCCAGGCGAACCCACATATTTTCTAAGGGTGAGGCATCAGCGGGAAGTCACACTGAATAAGTTGTAATTACATTCCTGAGAACTTTAGAAACCTGTGTAAAGATTACAGACTTTTTATTTTTGTAATCTCTTTTAAAGATTATATTTATTTATTTTTAGAGAGAGGGGAAAAGAGAGAGAGAAAGAAGGAGAGAAACAGAAATGAGAGAGAAACTTCACTCAGTTGCTTCCCTCGTGCCCCCAACCAGGGACCTGGCCTGCAACCAAGGCACGTACCAGGACAGGAAACTGAACCGGAGACTCTTTGGTCCTCAGGCCAGTGCTCACTCCAATGGACAACACCAGTTAGGGTGAACTATTTTTTTTTTAAGTAGTGATTTTTATTTGGAGATTTGAAGGGAGACAATGATGTGTACTTAGAAGTTGAATCAGGCCATAGAGTATAAAATAGATTTGAAGGGACTGGGTTATACAATGAGAGAAAAAGGTAAGTTTAGGAGTCATTTGTGTAAATATGATCATTGAAGACATGGATTGGAATTAGGGTCAATATTCAGTCAATATTTGACCAGCATTTTGTGAAGATTTTATATGTTTTGGGCCATCTTCCAGATAAACCAGGATGGTAACTCAGTCTCTGTTGAGAAAAGCCCTTTTGCAAAGAACCAGATATGCAAATAAATTATTGCTAGACAATAAATTAATTGCTACAATGAAAAAAAAATCTACAGACAGTCTGGCTTCAAAATTACTTAGATATATGGCCCTGGCTTGTGTGTTGTGGCTTCTAGAAGAACAGGATGTACATAATTTGCATCAACATCCTAGCCTGACCAAGAATAAATATTTGCAGAAATGTCCAGCCTCTGTTTAAGAAGAAAATGGGGATTAAGATCTGGAAGTCACAGCTCTGGATGGGCATAGAACCTGTGAATGGTGGGGGACTAGAGCTCACCTCCTATGTCCTTAGACCTGAGATTAGTTTTCCTGCTGCACTGTTAGGAACCCAAAACTGACATCTGTTTCCCTATGACCCCTGCTGTCCAAAATTGCTGAGCTCTCTAAAATGATGGGAGGCAGAGGAAAGAAAGGAGAGGTGAGCTCAGCATCTGGATGTCAGGGCCTGAACCCCACTAGGGTTGCACAGTAGCCTAGAAATTCCAAGGATCCAGTTACAGTGCAGTGTACAGGGACTATGGTCCAGAGCAGTACATTTCAAAGTGAGGTTTATACTTAGTAGGGGTCACAGTTAATTTACTGGGTCATGGCCAACATTAAAGAGAAAAAAAAAATAGAAAAGAATGGAATGTACCAAGGGTTTACTACAAGTAATAAAGGTATGCATGTTTTGAGAAACATGTATGCAGGTGGGTGGGTCGGATTATGATGTAAAAGATTTCTTGTGTAAGCTGCAGTCAAAGTTTGAAAACCACTGGTGTAAGAGACCCTGGTGTAGCACTTTAGAGCATCAGGGAGAGAGCAGTGATTCAGGGAAGTGTCCTTGGTTCTGGGCACAGCAGGTGTGAACAGTTACAAGAGGGAGGTTTTTTGTTTTTTTTTTCCTCCAGGCATGGCACTGACTCTTCAATTTATCAGAAAGGTTTTATGAGTAAGAAATGCAGAGCTAGGATCAAAGGAGACAGCAGTGATCCCCTTCAGCAAATGAAGCAGATGGTGCTATGAACAGGTTGAAAGCTGAGTGGATATGAAATATGCCTGAGGAGTGCAGGTTTGGCCTTGTCTATCTAGAGAACATATTTCTCATAATGCTGGGGAAAGCCCTGAAACTCTTTATATTTATGTTGCTAGCATTCAGATAAATAGCCACCTGCCACTAATCCACTGTGTGGCTTTGGGAAAATCATTTCACTCCCCTGGGCTTTATCATCACACCCACCCACCACTCCTAGTGCCAAGCTAAGCCTGGTTTCCCGTTTCAACAACCAATATGCATTACATGGAAACAGAGACACTTTCTAGGAAAAAAATTCCACTGCATTCATACTTAAGATTTAGTCAAGATGTTTGTCATAGGAGGTGGGGTGGGGTGGAGTCTTGTAGTAACAGCCAAATTGCAAGAAGAGATTCAAGAACCCCTTAGGAGAATCTACACCTTGGAAGAAACATTTGACAGGTGAAACTGACTCCATGAAGGGGCTTGAGGTTTGGAGGGGGAGGAGTGGTCCCATGAGGATGACTGTGACATTATGCTCTATCTGGTCTCTATAGAGATTAGGAAAAGGAGAGGTTTAGCTAGTATATTAATTTTTTATGGCTGCTGTAACAAATGATCACAAACTAATAGCTTCAAATATCAGAAATTAACCCTCTTGCTGCTGTGGCAGGCAGAAATCTGAAATCAAAGGGTCAGTCAGACCATAATTCCTCCAAAACCCTCTATTACATTTTTTCTTTTTCTCCCAACTTTTGATGGCCCCTGCTGTTCCTTGGCCTGTGGTGGCTTCATTCCAATCTGTGCCTGTGTCTTCACCTGGCTACTCCTTGGTCTTCTCTTCTTCTGTCTCTTGTAAGAACACTCTTTGGATTTAGGGCCCACCCTGATCATCCAGAATGATCTCATCTTCACATCTGTAATTTAACTATATTTGCAAAGACCTCTTTCTTCCACTCTCAAATAAGGTCACATTCATTCACAGGTGGTAGGGGTTAGGATGTGGACATATCTTTTGGGGGGTGGGCACCACCCAACCCATTACTGCCTGTAAACACTGTTTTGAACAGCCAGGGGCCTAAGTTGTTTATAGCATAGACCCCGGATGTTAAAACATCAGTGAGGCTCTCTAACATGATGGGAAGCAGAGGAAAGAAAGGAGAGGTGAGCCCAGCATCTGGATGTCAGGGCCTGTGCCCCACTAGGGTTGCACAGTGGCCTAGAAATTCCAAGGATCCAGTTACAGTGCAGTGTACATGGACTATGGTCCAAGGCTGTGCATTTCAAAGTGAGGTTTATACTCAGTAAGGGTCACAGTTAATTTAGTGGATCATGGCCAACATTAAAGAGAAAAACAAAATAGAAAAGAATGGAATGTACCAGGTTTTACTGCAAGTAATGAAGGTATGTATGTTTGGAGAAACATGTGTGCAGGTGGGTGGGTTGGATTACGATGTAAAAGATATTTCTTGTGTAAGTTGCAGTCAAAAGTTGGAAAATCACTGGTGTAAGAGACCCTGGTGTGTCACTTGAGAGCATCAGGGAGAGAGCAGTGATCTAGGGAAGTGTCCTTGGTTCTAGGCACAACAGGTGTGAATAGCTACAAAAAAGAGCTATCAATACATGTGGGACACCTTGGAAGCCTCCTTGCTGTGGGAGGGATCATGCAAAGGGAGTCACTAATTCAGTGCCTCTGACACCAGCCCTAAATGTGACATCGATAGTGAGTACAGGTTCACGAGGCTGTAAGGCATTGCAATTACAGGTCAGAAGACTGTTTGTATTAGAATTGCAGTTTTTGAGTCGTGTTTCCTCTTCAAGCCTTTGTTCCTCTGAAACTTTTGACCCAATTTGGTTCAATGAAACAGATTCCCTATAATATGCTCCCTCTCTGGTAAATTATATAGAATTCCATCCTTCTCTCATCTTGGTAGCCCTAAGGTGCTGCATGCAGGGGGTTCTAGACCGAATTTGGGAAGCTTATAGCGGCTCAGATGGAATTCTGTATAATTTACTAGATCACCGGTTTTGAAGGCAAAGATCGAGTTTTGTTCATCTTTGAATCCTCAGCACAGCATACGGCACGAAGTGTTCAATAATCGCTCGCTTGCAGGAAGAGGTTCTTTTTTGCGTACATCTTTACAACGCCATCATCGGCCCAGTGTTCTCTGCACAGTGAGGGCTTTTAAAGGGTTGGAATAAATGAGGAAATGCGTAAAATCCTGCTCTAAAATTGTAGCTGAGGTTGTCGTCTACAGTCCAGCCAGCAGAGGGCAAGAGAATTCAGTTGAACAAAGCTGCCAGTCCTGTGGGCTGAAGCAGTGACACACAGCCACCGCCAGGGGGAGCAGGTCCGGTTGTTTCCCGGGATTAGGAAAAGCACCGCCAGAGAAACAAGGCGACACAAAGCAGGAAGGCCAGCCACAGTGATCCCCAGGACTTCCTTTATTGCATTATGCTCTTGTCAGGGAGTGGGGCTTTGCTTCAGGCTGTGAGGTGCAGAGAGGACAGGAGACGATCATCTCTTAACCACTTGCCCAGAAGGAATTCAGGAAACCTCACAGGGCACTTGTTCCGTGGGAGAAATATACACGGAGTTCGCTGATTCTCTTATTTCCGTGTATATTCTGTCCATGGCACAAGTGCACTGTGAAGCTTCTCAATTTTTTTTCCTTTCTTTGGACTTCAGTCTTCCCATATGTAGAGGGATGGGTAGGACTAGATAGTTTTGTCTCTTTTTTCTTTTATTTTTTAAATTAATTTATTTTTATTGCATTTTTTCTATTACCATTTAGTCCCCTTTTACTCCACCGCAATCCCTCACTGTTGTCCATGCCCATGAGTCCATTTTCCTTTTTGCTCAATCCCTCTACTTCTTATCCCCCTCCCATCTGTCATCATACCCTCTTTCTATGAGTCTGTCTCATCTTTGCTTGTTAGTTCAGCTTGTTCATTAGATTCCACATATGAGTGAAGTCTTATGGTATTAAGACTAGATAATTTTGAAGGCCCTGGTCTGTGGATGGGTCCCCTTCTGGCCACAGTCCTATCTCTGCCCCCAATTCTTGGGATAACATCAGTACAGTCCATGGAGCAGAGCTAAGTCTGTTACGCTCATGTCAAAGGTGGGATAGGGGAAAAAAAGGGAGAGTTTGGATTAACTGAGAAAAGAAGATATGAGCCAGAGAATGAAAGGCGAGGTGAAAGAGATGAGGACAAGAGTAAGGAGGGGAAAAGAGATGATATAAACGTACACATTGAATCTTTGCAGTTGGATCCCAAAACTTTTAGGCTTTTCGCAGACAATCCTTGTGTAAAGCTAAAGTGAAGGCCAGAAATCTAGATTAATACTCACAGGTTTGAGGATAGGGAAACTGAAGCAGTTGTAGGTATATGTTCACTCATGGGGCATTTCTGTGACTATAGAGCCTTTTATCATTCTGTTTCAAAGTGAAGTTCTCAGAATCACTCTGAGAAGGAACTTGGCCATCTGTTTTGCACTGTTCCAGGGGATTGGCCATTGGTTTCTGGCTCTATTTCCCAGACCCAGCTGGTCAAGATAGCCTCTCTCCTGCCTGCTACACTGGGGAAGCTCATGGAAGACCTCAGAGTTCACAAATTTCACACCTCGTATTTGGCAAATTAAGTCAAATCCTTGCTCAAATTTTTTCAATGGTTTTCTTACTGCAACCTTGAAGGATCTGTCTGCCTCACTAGCCTCACCTCCCAGCTTTCTCTGGTTCACCTAACCTATTCTGGTCCTCTGGCCTTGTTGCTGAAGTTTGGGTGTACCAAGTACACTTCCACTTCAGGGTGTTTGTATGGATTGAACTTCCACCTGACAAGGAAATATCCTTACTGTTTTTAAAAGGAAAATAGATAAAGAGAACTGGGAGATGTTCTTTGGATAGCACAGTGGGGCAAAACACAGCTCCACTTTATTTTATTGAGGAGCCTTGAGCAAAAGTCATAGATAAACATATTGATAGATACGTATTCTTAAATATATCAGCTACCTAATGGAGGGAATAATGGACCCACAAAGAGAAAGGAAAAACTAAGACTAGGGGTAAAGTTTTCTTACCTATGCCTAGTGAGGGAAGAAACATTAGAGTGGCAGAAAGAATTCTAACATCAGCCCAGCTACATTCGAACTATGTAACCTGGGGCCTTCATTTCCTATCTGATTGATATTAACACACAATCAAATGTGAGACCTTACAAAGAGGTGAGTTAGCGTCGTCATTGACTTCAACTGTGTACCATGGGCATATGCCTACTGCAGTGCCTAATGGATGTGTCCTCCCCAGGCCTTTCAGAAGGTATAAAGACTCTTACATTTTCAGTGGCTATATTAGCATATTCATATGACAACTTCAGTTAATTCTAGTACATAGAAACAATGACATTGAGCAAAGTTTAGGGTTTTTTTTCTTTCTTTTCTCTTTTTTTTTTTTTTAAGAATTTATTTATTATTTTCAGAGAGAGGGGAAGGGAGAGAGGCAGAGAGGGAGAGAAACATTAATGTATGGTTGCCTTTCACTTGCCTCCAGCTACGGACCTGGCTGGAGACCTGGCTCACAATCTGGTTACGTGCCCTGGCTGGAAATTGAACCTTTGGGTTCACAGGCCGTCAACTATCCACTGAGCCATCAGCCAGGGCTCTTTTTCTTTTTGAAGCTCAGAGATGACTAATGGATCGATAGATTTGTGTTCTTAAATGTATCAGCTACCTAGGGCTGGAGTCAAGTGACATAGTCTTCAGTTACCTAAAGATTATTATGACGCTTATATAAGACCTAGTTAAATATAAGACCTCACATACAAGAAAAGAGAAGTTTATCTCCATCCCAACTACCATTTTTTAGCAACTACTCTGTGCTTCATGTTTTTGTGGTCTCTGAGAAGGATACAAACATGGCTGAGGCAAGGTTCTGCTCAGTGGATCTCTCATGGGTGAGACATATAGACTTCCAAGGTCTAGAAATACAATACAATAGAAAGTAATCTGTGAGGGTCTCCACAAGGGGCCCAAAAGACACACTTTTGAGCATAGGAGAGGACCACATTGATTCTAAAAGAGAGGTTCTTGGAAACACCTTAGAATAAGCTGCATAGTTTTAACAATCAGAAGTGGGGCAAAGGTATTTCAGGTGGAGGGAACAGTACGCACATGCACACAATGCAGGACACTGCAGGGCACGCACAGGGCAAAGCCGGTAGATAGGGGCTGGGATAGCTTGAGGTATGGGAATGACGCAGAATAAGGCTGACCAGGAAAGATAGAGTCTAGGGAAACATGAAACTGCAGGCTGCTGTGTTTGCACTTGAACTGATCAGAACTAGGGAGCCATCGAAAGCTGCTGAGCTAAAAAGTGACAACGATAGAGACCAGAGAGGAGACTAGTGCAAGGGATCAGGCCAAGATATGAACAATCAGTTCTTCTCATGGAAAAAATATTACTTTTATGGGCTTTATTTATTACCTCCTTCACTCTTCATTATCTAATGCAGTTACGTTAGTCTATGCTTTGTGGAAGTTGGTGAAAGCTAAGTTGGTAGGAAAGGCTGATTCTTCTCCTACCAGCAGCTCTGGGGAAGGTGGGGAGGGTGACCCGGGACTCTTTCAGTTGAAATCCAGCTTTTTGAGGACTGCAAGTTTTCATTATTGTGCTCCATGGGGGTAGAGTTGCTATAAAAAGAAAGGTCCCTGCAGTATTGTCATACCCCTGTCCTTTAGCAAGAAGTCCACATGCTCACCATAGCCTGGCCCCATGCTCAAGAACATTCACCAAAATGTCTGCCCATACTGGGTGGGTCATTTACCCCAAATTGACCCCTTGTCCCCAATGTTACTTAAGTCAAACTTTAAATGAATATTGTTGACTTTCTTTAGCCAGCTATATAAATCTAGAAGACAATTGAACAAATGAATTCATACCAATGTATTAATAGCCACCATGTTTTCATGTGTCATTCTCCAAGAAAAAGTATACAAAAAAAAGAGGCTATTTTTTAATGGATCAGTTTGAGTACCTATCTGCTACATTTCGGTGGAAGAGATCCCCCTGTACCCTCAAGTCACACCTTCCATGTTCCCAGTGTGAGGAAGCCTGCCTGTCCAGCCAAGTCAGGACATCAAGCAGGGCCACTTCAGCTTCTAAGCGCTGGGTCTTTGAACATCACCTCTGCACCCCTGGGCTTAGGCCTGGCTGCCTCCATTCAAACCGCAACAATAAAAACAGGCTTTGTTTGTTTGTTGTTTGTTTTTAATCATATTATATGGGTTACCAAGCACTTTTACCGACATGGTCTGATAAGGCTCTTAAATCTTATTTTAGCCAAGGCAAGGATTCTCAAGCCCCTTTTAAGTGGGAGAAAGCTGAACACTTAAGTCTAGGGCTTCAGACATCCAGTCCAGGGCTCTTCCCACTATTTCATGTCTCCTGTCCCCAGTGACTGTAATTCCTGCATTTTTCTGACTGGGAAATAAAAAGGTTTTCCTTTTGCAAGACGTCCAAGAAAAGTCTTTTGTCAGAAATCTATCTCCTATACTTTCAGGAATGTGTGGAGACTTGAAGGCATTTTAGAGAATGTCACCAATTGTTCTCATTTCTTTAATTTGATATTTAAACAAACCATCTGAATGTTCTGTCAACTCTATTTCGAAATAAACCTCAGACCGAATTGGTCCTCACCTCCTCTATAGCTAGCATGCCAGCCCCAAATGCCATCTTCTCTTGCCTGAGCTAGTCTGGAGAACAGGTGCCCAAAACAGCCACAAGCCACCTCCCGTTTCATGGAGACAGGCCCTGGGTGGGGAGATATGAAATGCCTTGACCAAATCAACCAGCTGGGCCATGGATGTTTGAGGGAGAATGTGCCCCTCTCATTCTATCTCCTCTTTGCTCTTGAATGTTTTTTATACTCCTAAGTTATCCCCTTGTCTATTTCTGCCCTCCTGCACTTGATCTTATACCTAAACTGCACTCTTTATCCTATTATATACAATCATGTGTTTTTCCAAATAAAGTCCTCATTTTGAGACAGAAACAGCATTACATTACAATCCACTCTAGTTTTTCCCTTTACTGTCTCTAGTTTAAACCCTTTGGTCATCAGGGCTGGAAGAAACTACAATGGCTACGTGTCAAGCCTTTGATTTTGCAGATGGGGAAATCAAGGCCCAGCATGAGCATCCCACAACTGGACTGTAACAGAATCAGAACTAGGACCCAGGTCTTTTCTCTTCCAGCGCAGACACTTTACTTCCCTGTGTTGCTTAATATTGAACATCTGTGTCTGCTCACAAGTTTTACCGTTTCCCACTACAATAAGTTTCTACTCCTCATATGGGCAGGTAGTCAGCCAAATGTACATTTCCAGGGAAGGGGCAAGCACTATCCTGGCCAGCGGAAGCTGTCCAGGAAAGAGGCCTGGATGCCTTCCAGAGACACTTGTATCCTGGCTACAGGCTGCCCAGCTAGGTGTCGCAGGCATCTCTGCATTAGGGGCTGGTAAAGGGTTCTAAAGTGGAGGGACATCCTCCCTCTGATCAAGCCACTTCCTGTTTCTGTGCTAAGTGCAAGGCATCCAATGTCCCAGGACTTCAATTTCCACCTGTGAGATGGGTTTGGCATGCTCTGCTGTGCAGATGACAAAATTTCTAGTGAAACACAGGGGCCGCATAAGAATGAGGAAAGGTGACTCCTGGTGACTAAGGTCTGGGAATAGAGTCCCTAGTACAACCAAAAACCAACTCCCCCTTCCAGTCATTGGGAACTGGGAGGGAGGTATTGGAGTTGTCAGCAGAGGGATCAGTTTGAGGAGGTTTGAAGTACCTTTGTGCTAAATCAAATTCTACACAAGACTTGGCCATGGGGAGGGAGTTTAAGGAAGCACTCCTGTCTCTTTTTGTCCTGGAACTCCTTCTCTCTTAAGTGGTTCTTAGACTCTTGACAATGCCAGGATTACAAACAAAACATGGAAGTCTTGTTTATCCACAGTCTCAACACATCCTCAAGGGCACGAGGGAAGCATCTTAGATCTCATTATTCCCATGTGAGTCCTTAAATAGCTGGAGATCATGAGTATTTTTTGTGGGAAGCAGCTGAGAAGAGATGAGAGAGGGAGAGAGAATAGAGGCAGGGACTGAGGTAGATACTGGTTAAGCATGGTGGGAAGGAAAGGAATGATGCAGAGAAGGCAGGAAAAGAGCCATATTAAACCAAACTGAAGTCAGGAATTGGTTAGGGAGAGGGAAGAGCAACAAAGAAGAATGGAGACAGGAAATGAGGGGAGAGGAAGGGAAAAAAAGAATTGAATAAGGAAAGCTCTGAAAGAAGAATTCAGAGAAAAGTCAGGGAACAGGAGAAAGTGTAGTAGGGAAGCAGGAGAAGGATCTGGAAAGAGAACAGCAGGAGTCCAGGGAAGGAGGTTGAAGAGATCCTAGAACACAGAGCAAAATAGTAGGGTTGCTATTTGCTCCTTGGCTGACTGCTATTTTAGGAACGCTCTCCTCTACTCAATGGGGGCTGTCTAGGGCCAAGTTCTAAGTGGAGGAGATGTGAGATTCTTTGGGAGTACCTTGGGACAGTTGGTTCACATAAATAGACTCTGAGGCCCCAGTCAGGAGCCAGGGAGGTTCCAGACTATAGGGAGAAAATGACATGTATTCCCCAGATTGAGGTCCTCAGCCTTCAAGTCAGTGCTCTCCCAGACTATTCCAACATACCTGAGTGACTTTTAATGCCTCACTGGTGCTTAGCCTTTCTTGGCTGGATTTGCCAGTCCCAGAGAGCTCTAGTTTCCTGTGCATTCTCTCATTGCCTTGGCTTATAGACACAGAAGGGAAAGGCAACAATGCCTCCTCAAGATATTGAGGGGACCCCCTCCCCAACTCTCCTGTCTATCAATATTATGGTTTGGGTTTAAGTATTGAGAATACATAACTAATCCATGGCTGGTGATAGTGTTGGCCAAATTATTTGCTTCGTTTTGTTTCTGTAAACACACATGATTTTTTTAGCTTGAAGGTTATAAAATGTCAGCCCTTGAAGAGCCTGCAGAGATTACCTGGTTTATGCCAGGACATTTAGTTGGCCTTTCCTTGATAAGGAATTCCTTTGAAAAAATAAAAATAGAAACTGTCAGTAGCTGATTTGGACAGCAAACATTTAACCACAACCAGAATCCTAAAAAAGCATTTGTTTCTTTCTTACATTTTTTTTTTCTTTTTACAATTGGATCAATTCTTTCTTTTTTTTAATTTTATTTTTTAATTACAGTTGATATCCCATATTATTTTAGTTCCAGGTGTACAGCACAAAACAGTCATGGGGATGTAAAGTCCAGCATAGAGACTATAGTCAATAATATTGCAATAATTATGTAAGGTGCCAGATAGATACTGGACTCAATGGGGAGAATCACTTCATAGGTTATATAAAACAGAGTTTCTTAAACTTCCTTTTTTTGTGTGTGGGGAGCAGGGGAGTGCTGGGTCTAACAAAGGGTCTGTTTATCCTTTCCCCACACATAATAATGGTTACAGACATGCAGGGGGTTCCTGGGCTTTTGCATGTCCAAACTAGGGGGTGGTCCCTGACCTACCCCCTAGTATGGAAATGCTACCACTACTTCTACTGGCCAGGAATCTGTTAGAAAACTCAGAGCTGAATGTAAAGAACCCTGGCCTTGGAATGTGGAGATCTGGTTCCAGCTGTGCAGTATGGGATTCAGAGTACCTCACTGCCCATGTCTATGCTCAGTGACTCATACAAACACTGAGGATAGTATTAGATGGTTTCTGGACTGTTCTGTACCTCCAAATTCCTAGGCACCAAAATGAAGTCAATCTCATTTTGGTTTGTTTGTTTGTTTAGTATTTTTTTCTGTTATGGTAGGAAGATAGGTTGACTGGAACTTTCTCAGCTGCTGAGAAAGAGGGACAGAGGATGAGCCAAAGGCAATGTTTCCATTCTAGGGAAACTGTAATTCTTCTAGTCCATTATATCAGAATCTACAAGACGTTTTATGGAGATAATGGAGAAAGAGATGATCGCATCTTTCTAACATTCAAATTCTATTATTAATTTCATTTTTAGAGGAATGATTCTGAATCGCCGCATGTCACCCACATACACTTCTCCCTTTGTTGAGCTCTCCTAACGTGTTGGAGTATGATGACAGAGAGAGTTTTCCAGTACATTTATGTGTATACAGCTCTGTGTGGCAGTGTACCTGTCTCTTTAGGCTGAGTGTTTCAGCTTCTGTATTTAACTGAGTATAACATGTACGTGTGTGAAATCATGAAATGTGTATTGTGTACGCTGAGTGAATATCAAAGACTGTGTGGATAGGTGGCATGAGTGGAATCCTGTGGGCCTGGATTACATCTGTAGGTGCGCAGGATTAAAAAAAAAAAAAAAATTTAAGAAAACCACTTTGGATTGTGTAGCCTTCTCTCACTTCTGTGGCTGATTTCACGAGGCTAATTGTGCGTAAAAGCTCTGGTGAGATCTGGGGGCGCCTCCTAGTCTGACGTCAGTGGCAGAGTTTAAAAACCGGGGAGACGGTGGAGAGCACACAAGCCGCTTTAAGAATCGCAAGGTTCAGAGCCAGCGCTGCAGCCTGCGGATCCGCTCCTGGAGTTTGACCAACAGCGCTTCAGCTCGGCTCCCCGGCGCCCGAGATGCTGTCCTGCCGCCTCCAGTGCGCTCTAGCCGCGCTCTCCATCGCCCTGGCTTTCGGCGGTGTCACCGCCGCGCCCTCGGATCCCCGACTGCGTCAGTTTCTGCAGAAGTCCCTGGCTGCTGCCGCGGGGAAGCAGGTAGGGAAACTCCCTCGACGTCTTCTTTCCCCCTCCTGAATCCCTAGTCCCTTAGCCTTACCCCTCCCTGCCCCTTTGGGTGAATTTAATAGGTGCCCCTGACGAGGTTCGGTGCTTTTCTGGGTCCCTCAGTTTTCAAGGCTCTTAAGGAAAACTTTCAAAGTCCAGAATCCCCTCTTACCTCTTTTTTCTTCTTCCTAATCAGCGCAGTCCATCACAGGTAAGTTACTGGCATTCAAAAAATTTCAGACACCTGGGCAATTGAGCAGGAAGGTATTTATGGCATCTATCCTCGGTGCTGAACGCGGAAAGTGCTGACCCAGGTGCTGAAAGAGAGCACCCCTGATTCTGCTACCGTCCTTAGCAATACCTTTCTCCCAGGCAGTGAACTAGGGCTCCCCAGCGCTCTACAGATGAAACAAAATGTGTCTAAGATGGTGAAATGTCTCATTCCCCACAATTGTCTTAGTAAAAATGGTAACAACAATTCCAGTTTGTAGCCCATGATGATGTGGAAATTGAGTTAAACAAACTGTTGACACATAATTTTTTGTATTTGCAATATTGCTTTAAGGATCTGTTTTTCCCTTCATGTGTATGTTTTTAAGCCTGCAGAGACAGAAAACTTGCAGAAACATTTGTTTTCTCAAGCCTCTTTGTGTAACTAGGTGATTATAGCCAATACCCTTATATTTATATCCTTAATGATTTTAGGTGACAGATGTGCATAGCTGTGAAAATTGGATTTTGGGTGTGGCTGATTATGCTTACCAAGTGAGGCTTTCCCATTTCTTCTTCTCCGTCATTGTTCTCATTCTTTCTATCTCCCTCTCCTACCCTATACAGGAACTGGCCAAGTACTTCTTGGCAGAACTGCTGTCTGAACCCAACCAGACAGAGAATGACTCCCTGGAACCTGAAGATTTGTCCCAGGCTGCTGAGCAGAATGAAGTGAGGCTGGAGCTGCAGAGATCCACCAATTCAAACCCGGCCATGGCCCCCCGTGAACGCAAAGCTGGTTGCAAGAACTTCTTCTGGAAGACTTTCACATCCTGTTAGCTCTATTAATGATTGCTGCCCAGATGTGACCTCTGATTCCTTTCCCTAAAACCCCATCCCTCTTCCTTAACTCCCCCAGTACTCAAAAACCCTTACATTAGAAAGTGAAGACTGTACATACAAAAAATAAAAATAAAAATATGATGAAATTATGAAAAGCCAGAATTTGATTTCTTATTGAGTAAACCTTTCTGTTCAATAATACAAATTAAACTTCCATTGTTATTTTAGTTGAGTTATTAGAGATATGCACTTCCAACCTCAAAGACACACTATTTAGAACTCCTTTGGCAATAAAGGTTATGTCTTAAGTAATAACCCTTATAGTTTGGGTGATTTCAAACTTAAATAAGTTCAGATAACTCTACAAATGATAACTTTCATCCAGTGATAATTATGGGATGGGGAAGTCGCAAACATCAAGTTCATATTAAAGAAAGTTAAAATTATATGTGAAAATGAGTATTAGTATTTATGGGTAGGCAGGTTGACATGTCCAACTACTTACCAGGCTGATATGTAAAATATATAATATATTAAAAATGGGGGAGGGGGGAAGAATGTTGAAAATAGAGAAAAGAAACTGGCTTAGGGAGCTAAAATAAAGCTCTGAGGCTTTACAATTTGTTTCCAGCCTGTGAACATTTATCTAGAGAAATACATGCTTTTATATCTTCTTTGACAAGGTTAAATGATTGCTTCTGTTTAAAAGTAAAATTTTCTTTAGGGGGAAATACCACTTTTATTATAAATTCCAGCATCAGAATACTGTGGGTTGCAATAAAAGATGTGTGTTGGGTCACCCCTGTGAACACTACATTGTTGAAGTAATCGGAACACAGTAACAGAATCCCAGAATAAACGAAGAAGAGACCCCAACTCTTCTTTTGTTTTTTATCAAAACGTGTCAAACAAAAATGCAAACAATAATAAAATATTCAGTACATGTTAGCTATTATTAGTATTATAATACACTTAAGTGTACTGCTAAAAATAGAAATTAAAAGATAGCTAATTTAGCTTACAGAGACCTTAAATAGATGCCCCTTTAGGGATAATGTATTTTAACTATCACCTCTATTTCTAAAGAGCTGATAGAACAATAAAGCAAGTATAAATATATAACTCAATATAAACCTCCATAGTATGGCAGTATAGTCATCTAACAGGAACTTCATGTTTTACAGAAAATATTTGTGTTAGAATACACATTTTTAACATGACTATGTCTTAATTGAAGTTAATTTCTGAACAGCTGATCAAACAGAAGAAAATCCAGGCCACTTTACTAATCCCCATGAAAAACAGAACATCCTTTGAGGTTCCAGTGCACCTTTTATTTACAATACATTCAGGAGGGAATTAATGAATGTCCACTTAGGGGATCTCTCTGTGTTAAATGCTTTATGTACATATGGTTACCAACCAACTCTGTGGAGTAACAGAATCACATTATCATGATTAAAGCACAGAAGGGAACACAGCTTAATTGTTTTCTGAGCCGTGCATAGATTGTGTGGGTGTCAAGGGTAGGGGGTTAAGTTTTATTATCATCTTTAGTTGTCAGGTCCAGATAGTTATATGGAGGTAACTAACAAGGATTGTGTAGTCATGTTTATACACACACACACACACACACACACACACACACATATATGTATATATATGTGTATATATATATATATATATATATATATAAATTTGACCATAGTTAGTTATCTTTTAGACTGTTTTCCCATCTTCATGAGTAAGAGGGTTGTGTTAACAAGGGGACTCATATCCCTTCCAGACATGGGTACCATCGTGTACTTCAATAGACTAGAAGAGTCCTGATTTTTGACCAGTTTAACTAATATGTGGGGCATGGATTTTTAAAATAATATATCCAGAAGTTTTCACTTTTTGTTTTTCATTTATTTAATTGGTCTTCTTAAATTTGATTCACTAAAAGAATCTCTTGTTCTAGTCTATTTATCATCTAGCCACAATGAAAATTTCAGGTTATATTTTCTTTCTCCTCTGCCACAACCATAGGCTTTAGGAATCCTGAAAAACTTGCTATTTCATTTAATGGGAGAGCAAGAACAAGGTACTCTTCTTTTCTGAGCCTTAGTTTTTCCACTTGAAAATAAGCATGCTAGCCCTGGTTGGTGGCTCAGTGGATAGGCACTGGCTTGTGAACCCAAAGGTCATTGGTTCGATTCCCAGACAGGGCACATAACCAGGTTGCAAGCCAGGTCTCCAGCCAGATCTGTAGCTGGAGGCAGGTGAAAAGCAACCATACAGTGATGTTTCTCTCCTTCTTTGCCTCCCTCTCTTCCTCTTTCTCTAAAAATAATAAATAAAATATTAAAAAAAAAAAAAAAAAAAGAAAGAAAAGAACCCCCTGGCTGGTAGCACAGTGGATAAGGCACTGGCCTACAAACCCAAAGGTTGCAGGTTCAATTCCCCAGCCAGAGCACATAAACCAGGTTGCAATCTAGGTCTGCAATCAGGTCTGTGGCTGGAGACAGGTGAAAGGCAACCATACACTGATGTCTCTCTCCCTCTGCCTCACTCCCTTCCCCTCTTTCTAAAAATAATGAAATAAAATCTTTAAAAAAAGAAAAGAAAAGAAGCATGCTAATAGAACCAATCCCTTAGAACTATAAGGATTTACTGAGACTATGAATTTACTGTTCTTAACACAGGGTAAGTACTTCATAAGTGTTTGATGTTATAGCTGGAGTTGTCTTTTGTTGTTCTCATGTATACCGTATGTTATAGCCTCTTTCTTTGCCTTTGTGATTTTTCATCCTTTTTTACAAGTCCAAATGTAACCCAGCCTTCAAGATGTGTTTTATGCAACTCTTGCTCCATAAAATTCTAGTTTTATGTCCTCACTTGGGATATCTTCTTTCTCTGAGTATTTAATCAGCATATCTTCCATGGTGCTTGCTTATCACTTTCTACCATTTATAATTGTATGACTATATACTGTATGTCAAAGAATATTTATGTATGAACTTCCAATGATTCATACATATGACCCATTAAGTATCACCTACAGTGTCTTGCACATAGTAGGTTCTCAGTGTTCATTAAAACTACATAATTATATTAACCAATGTTTCCCCAGTAAATTCAATAAAAAAGAATGAATAAAGATTTATGAACCTGCAGTCCAAGTGAAACAAATATCTACTAAGCAACAATGTTTCATCTTTTTTTTTATTTTAAATTATATTGTTGTTGTATTACATCCATCCCCTTTTTGCTCCCCTCTGTCCCCCTCCCCACCCACCCATTCCCCCCAAAGTAAATCCCACCTGTTGTTCATGTCCATGATTCCTTCATACTAGGTTCTTGACAATGTTTCATCTTAATGTTTTAGTTGGCAAGGGAGAACGATACAGCTATTTTACATGATGTGACACCCATGATTATTGATTTTAATAACCATTGAACATGTGATTAGCATACTTACTTTGGAAGCTTCAATCAGTCCAGTTTTCTTTAACCATCTGATAAATTTCCTTAACAAGTCTTGCTGAACTCTTTACCAAACAGGACCAAATTTTCAGCCCTACAGCAAACTATTCTCACTACAAAGACAATTCTGTTTTATGGTGACAAAAACTATACCTTCACTTCTTAGTATCAGACATGGAAGAAGACTCAGATCATCTCATCCTCACTATTTATTTTACTGGAGCCTGACAAAGGGAGAGGTGAAGTTGTCTTCACAAGATGCCTATTCATTTGATGTAAAGTCTAGACAAAGTTTCATTCCCTTCTTCTACCTCAGGGTTATTTTGATTATCTTACCATATTATCCTGCAAGAAATTTGCCTTTCGAGATAATTGATGTATTTCATTGGTCAGATGTAAATGCTGATTTTGTTTCTGGAATTTCACTTTCCACTAAACAAGTGGTCTGCAGCTGAGGGAGAATATGACAATTATATAAAATAGCTTCCTATGATTAAAGACATTAGAAAGAAGTGGTGAAGATACTGATTAAGAGGAACGTAACTTAAGAGGGACAGTCTTTGCTAAACTAGACCCAAGAAGCAAAGAATGTTTCTGTCTTGGAGAAAAAGAGGCTGTTCCAATAAGCATATGGACTCCCCCACTAAAAGATGGAATTGTGCCTGGGGAGTGGCCTTCAAAGAAGTTGATTCCTATTCACAGGACTAGGGCTCACATACCTCAATGATCACCTCTAGTTCTTTAGTGAGAGTTAGTGCCTTAATTCCAGGTGTTCAAGTTTTCATTACCTACCATGTCCTCTATGTCAAGGACTTGCTAGTAACTGAAACAAAGTTTGTATCATAAAGTCTCTGCTTTCTGGAAACTGAATCTAATAGATAAGATTCACTAAAAATGACCAGATGCTAGAATGGAGGTTTGTACAGCATGCTAGGGAAAAAAAAAAATAGGGCTAGCAACACTCTATCTTTAGTTTTCATTATTAATTTTTAAATTATGGTTTAGAAGTCTAAGTGATTTTATTTTGAATGGAATATATAAGTTATATACATCAGTATAATTATATAGGTACACTTTTACAACATAATTTAGGCTGGAAAACATAGGGACTTGATGGCACTGGTGAGTGGTAGAGTTGGAAGCAGATCATCTGATTTCCAATTCAGTGTTCTCTCCCATGTATCTTAGGGAAAAAAAGGTGAGTTCATGGGAAAGTACAGTTCACTGGGTAGTTTAAGAGCATGTTGCCTCCAGAGTATCTTAATTTAGGTCTTCTATATATCATACTACTTCCTGAGAAGAAATGGATTTAAACCTGGGATTGAGGTTTGATTTTGAGACTTCATTAGGGATACTATTTCCAAGGAGCTATTTAAAATCCTTCTCTTTGCATGTTCAATAACATTGTTTTAGTGTTGCTATATGAATAAACAAACAAAAGAATGGACAAAATTAATCATTTGAGGTTTTAAGCACTTCATTTTCATTCAACCTCATACAAAGAAGTTGTATGAGATTGCAGGCTGTAGACATTTTCAGCTTGAAGCAATTACAGATCTACGGGTACCAGTCTTCACTCTATACACCTTGACATCACCCTCACTTAGGACAAAGTAGTGACCATACCTTGCTCCTTCTGGCCTTGTAAAGTTGCTCTGACGCTGAGATTTGGAAACCTGAGAATTTTCACTGAAATTTATAAATGGGGTCAGCTCTTATTAAGTAGGCTTTTATGCCACTGAAGTTTATGTACCTCTCAGGGTCTCAGATAAATATTCTAGGTCACATTAAGTTGTCATCTCATTCCTATTAGTTTTGCATATCTCTGGAATGTGGTCCATTAAAACTGTAAAATTGTTATCCAGGCAGTCAATGATTCTATTAAAATAAACAATATTTCAGAGAGATTCAGGCTTTTTGAACTAGAGTTCAAATAGTGAAGGAAGATCATTCATTCCCAGTTAATTGCTGTTTCATTCTATCTTTCCTGTATAAAAGTATTGAAAGTACATTTTTAGTCACAATTGATAAAGGAAAACATTAAGCTACCTTAGAATTGCTATCTCAAGCTAACAATTTATTTGACTATTAAATGCACATTATGAGAGTCAAGATTTACAAATTTAACTAGGAATAGCTCTTTCTTCCTCATTTTCTATGTACATTTTCCCACTCACTCCCCAAACAGAAAGATGGAAGGCAATGGTTTTACCAGACATCCTACTAACCTTTATTCATCATTATTTTTATTTGACATCATATGTGGGTTAGTTTGATGTACTCAAGTGTACGACCACTGAAGTTCTAGAGCCTTCACAAAGTTTCCTGAAACTTCCTGGCTCTCATGCTCTTTCCCTCATGTGATTTATAAAAATATTTATTAATGAATCACCTCCCTGTCATTACAATGGACAGATTTGTGATGCTGTTGCTGCTGTTCTTCTTCCTCCTCCTGTTTTTTCTCTCAGTCTTCTTCTCCAGTACTATTTTCCCTCTCTGACATCAGCATCTTAGATTACTTTTGGTGAGCCACCTGTCTGTGCATTCTCCATGTGGTGGGAATGAGATAGACTCCACTTCCAGTTCAGGATTGAGCCTAGACTGAACTAAGCCATTTAGAATACATCATTTCCTGGTCATGGGAATTGCTTCATGGCCTGGCACATGATAAATTATGCTGAATCTTAGGAATTTGGGGGCACTGCTGGGATATCTTTTCCTTGCTGATTGTGGATGAGACACAAGGAAGCGTTTGCCAACCATGCTGAGACTGCCAGTGTGGTGCAGAGACTTGGGCTGCAGAAGGCAGAATGGAGAGGCACAAGGAAGATGGGTCTTTGGTGGCCTCAGTGAAGTACAATATTGAGCTTGTCCTTTTCACAACAAAAAGATTTTTACCTCTGAACTGTTCATATGGACAATCTAATAAATTCCCTCTATTTTTAATAGTAAATTGCCTTTCTTTTACTTTAATCAAATGCTTTCCTCTACATGGGCTTAGTGCTTCCTCATACTGTTAATAGTGTGTGTGAATATGTGCCTGGTCATGCATATGGGTGCACATGCACACATGTGGTTATGTTTTTGTTTATGTACCTGTATCTATTTATATGCTTATGCTTATCCTAACTCCCCAAGATAAAATTCGTGAGAGGAAAGACTAGACTACTAAACTTTGTATCTTTTTGAAACCTCATTATAAAAGGTCTGTCCAGAAGGTATTCAGCCATGTAATATGAAAAAAGAGGCATTTATTGAGGAAGGTATAAGATATAAGGAACATTGTACATAGGACAATGATGCCTCAGTCCCCTTCAATGTAGGCACCTTGGAACCTCACACAGTTTTCCCAATCGCCATCAGCTGCCTCATCATATTTTCCTGAATCTCATCAATTTACACATTTTATAATTCATAAACTAGGCATCAGGGCAAGAACTTATACTTTACTTTTTGGAAACATAGAAACTGTTGTACAAAATATTTAAGTAACTTGACCAAAGTCACAGATAGCTTACATGGCAGCACTTAAAATTAAGACCAATTCATCTGAAGAATCAAGGAAAGCTGTCCATCCATTTCAGTTTTAGGGACCCTAAAATCATTTAAACAATGATTGATCAAGTCAGTCTGATCTCTACTTTCCCTTTGCTGTTTGTTATGGAAAGCACATCTACCTCATCTCTGGGCTACCCCACCACCTGAGCTCTGGTATTCCATGACCCCACTGTACCCACCAAGCCCAGGTGGGTACAATTCTCACACCATGGGCCTGTGGAGAAGAGGCTATGTGGGCTTCTTAGAGATCTTTGTGTGGAGTCCCACTCACAGCCTTCATGGAGAGAGCATTTCTGGGTCTTCACAGGGTAGGAGGTGCAAGGAGGTATTGCGTGATGAAACCACTGCAATATTCTGATCTACTGTTCTTGTTTTTGCCTCTCTCTTGACTTTTGGATTCCCTATGCCCTCCTCCTTAAGTCCTCTGATTGAAGAATTACATCCTACTAAAGATGAGGCACGGTTGACTGTACCCTGAGGCTTTCCCTGAGGAAGGTCTACCCTCCTAGGTAACATTTTATTTGCTTTTCTAAAATTGTCCAATTATTACCATGAATGTACAAGCAACCCCCATATAACACAGTTGTTAGGTTTTTAAAAAATGTCATATGATGCAAATTCATGTTATATGAAACAAAAAACTAGTACAAAAAGGGGGTTAGTTTCCAAAAATTAAAAATATATACCATTCTATGCATTTTTATAATTAAGAGAAATGTATTTATTAAAACAAATTTCACCAAAAGTATAACATAGTCATATGTATTAAATAATGTTTTCTTTGTCATCACTACTAAGCACCGTTAACCGAGGTCATTTTCTTTTTGACAATCTATGTTCATCTTCTAAACTTTCTTTAGCATTATCTCGACTTCTATCCAGTACTTCTTGGGGAAAAAAAAAAAAAAAGCTATTACTACTTAATACTCCATGAACAAAATGAATTTAAAATTCTAATAAAGCTTAAAATTCTTCAGGCGATCTGATATGACATGTACACTCTAATGAAAATTTTCAAATGAGAGATCTTTTGTTCTTAAAAGCACTTATTACATTCTGTGTTGTTCAGGGACTCGCCTAATTTCAAATGAGATATTTGTTGCCCTTAAAAGCTCTTATTATGCTCCATGTTGTTTGAGGATTTCTCCGACTCTCAAACACAATTAGAGTGAAACTGTGTTCTAGGATGCCATGTTATACGAAGGTTTTCCCCAATTCTTGAACCATGTTATAGAAGTGCCATCTGTATCATGTAGTTTGCGTTCTGTTGGGTGGTTATCATACAGCAAACTGTGTGAGTGTGTCTGTATAGTTTTTAAAAATGATTATCTCTTTCAATTTACAAATACTCATTGACACCTATTTGCTAGGTAGAAGCTACAAAGTTTAATAAGCTAAAATCTGTATCTTTAGGCAGTTTAAAGTGTGAATGAATGCTCATTAGTTTATTGCAGTATAAAAATTTGGTTTTCAAAGTGTGGCCCTTGACCAACAATATTAAAATTACCTGGAAACTTGTTAGAAATGCAAATTCCCAGGCTTAACCCTAGATTTACCAAATCAGAATTTGGGGAATGGGTCCAGGAATCTGTGTTTTGAAAATGCCCCCAGGAGATTCTGAGGTTTGGGCATAATGGGAAAGTGACACCAATGTATATAGTATTTAATTTTTAAAATTCTATATTTCATTCCAAAATTTTTATCAAATTAAATAAAGCTGAAGTGCCTTTTTTATTTTTTTCTAGGTATGCTCTCACTCCTCTCTCCCTCTCCTTTTAGAGGAGAGTGCCAGAATAAATAATGTGTATTTTTCCTTCCTATGGTTTTATACTTTTACTACATATGTATGCAATCCTAAATAATATGTTATACTGCTTTGTGCTTTAATAATTTTTATAAATAGTATCTTATGTTATATTTTTGAAACCTCCCCATTTACATATTTTAGTAATTTAAACTTTATTGTGCAAATACATCAGAATTATTTATGCATTTCTTTTGATAAATATTTGGGTTTTTATCAACTTTGTATAGGACAGTGTTGATATTTTCAGATCTTTTTCAGCACAATGAGACTGGAGGACCTCTTTTACCAAAGGAAAAAGTTAAAATCAAAATAATTCTGCTTATCTCACATTCCCTTTATCTTAGCCATAGGAATTCTATGCTTCCAAGCAACTTTTACATTATAACTTGCTACACTTGAAAGTCCATGAGACCTGTCCCAAAATTATTGAGCTAATGCCAATATAATTAAAAGTTTGCTCTACTGATACTTTCAGGACAGATCTTGTATATATATAATTAAGTCCATCTATTTATTGTCTCTCTGTTCTTATTCATCCCATCAAGATTTGGCTAACTAAAATTGCTTCTTTGGAAACTGTCTATAAAGAGAATACTCTGAATCTCAGCAGGTATTTCTAAACTCTCTTGATTCCAGTGGGCATAAATTCCCATCAGGTAGTTCTAGGGAGACAGAGAGCTGAACAAATCACAAAGTAGTTGAAAAAGCTAAAATGTGCAATTTCACTTCCCATCTGGAAAATTAAGACTGACCTGGGAGTTAAATAGTAAAGGCTTTGCTTGCCTGGGTGATTCTAGTCACAGAGAAAATCAATTGTTTATTGGGGCTAAGCCAAACGTAGTTACAGCTCTAGGCCATTTAACTTGCTAGAGGCCTCTTTAGGAATCTGATAAACTTAAACCTGGTGAAATTCATTGCTTAGCAGTCCTGACCATTTCCCAGGGATTCACCAAGGCCTTTCTGATCCTGGTCCAAGAGCAGCCACAAAGCCATGTATTTTGGGATCTAGGAGAAAGAATCAAAGCATTTCTTGGCTTGAACTTGCTTGATCTATCCAAGAGTTACCCAGACTTTTAAAAAATTCCTCTAATGTTTAAGGACTCATTGTCTCCTGATGTACATTTTTTAAAAGATTTTATTTATTTTTAGAGAGAGGGGAAGGGAGAGAGGCAGAGAGGGAAAGAAACATCAATGTATGGTTGCCTTTCACCTGCCTCCAGCTATGGATCTGGCTTGCAACCTGTTTATGTGCCCTGGCTGGGAATTGAACCGGTGATCTTTGGGTTCCCAGGCCAGCACCTATCCACTAAGCCACCAGCCAAGGCCTTTTCTGATGTACTTTGAGGCTAGATAGTATCAGTTTAATTATTATTTCAAAGAAAGTCCTTCAAGTACTTGCAGAAAGCTCCCAAGCTTTGGTCCCCTGACTATATCCATATGTTCTCTTCTCCCTTCTAGCCATCTCCAATCTTTCCCATTTTTCAAATATGACATGTATTCCAATTATTTCACTCATCTCTCTGAGGGTGACCTATGCTTATTTTGTTTGCTTGTTGTTTCATTTCCTAAGAGTAAGAAAGCATTCTAAAACTCATTCTAAAGGGTTTTAGTTATAGGGTTAAATATATCTTTTTTATAAATTAACTCTGCCTCCTAATATATTGACTAATTAATACTAATTAATATTAATTAGTATTGGTTGAAATGAAAGGTGATCTGTGCTGGCTTTTTGGTTCCATTACTGTCACCAAATCACAGGAGGAGTCATTCTTTAATAGATGAGAAAAGTGAGGTAGGTTTAGGGAGAAAATGTATCATATTCAATGTTATATTTTGGATGTAATACAACAACAATAAAATTAAATTAAAAAAAAATTGTGGCCTAGTCAATGTGGCTGGGGATTTAGGAAACACTAATATTATTTTCTCTCTTTTTTTTAATGTGAAGAGTAGCAGGGGTGCCATTCACCAAGACAAGTATCCAGGAAGGGAAGGGTTAGGAGAAGCATGATCAGTATGTGGTCTGTGTTGATGAAGATGTTGAGGACCACCCACCAGGAAATGGTAAATAAGGAGATGGATGTTGCCCTTAGGAGTGGGGACTAAAGATGAATGGGAATCATAATTCATAAATGGTAATTGCAGCTGATGGGTGATATCACCAGGAAAAATGCAGAGCCAGCAGAGAAGTAGGGGGAGGGTGAGAGAGAGAGGTAAAAAGAGAGAGAGAGCAGAGTCCATGTTAGGAGGTGGGTCTCAGAGAGGAGGCTGAAAGAAATGGCTGCAGAGGTAAGAAAAACAGAAAAGAAGGGTGTCCTGCAAGCCAAGACTAAAGACTCAAAAAATAAATTGCTAATCACCATCCTGTACTCTATGTAAGCCAGGTAGATGGTATTTCCACTTTGTGGGGAGAAAACTGAAATCTAGAGACTTAAATGACTCATTCAAGTTTATAAAAGCTGAGTAGGGTCAAAGACAAGACTAGAATTAAGGTTTTTGGATTTTCAGTCTTGTACTCTCTCAAATACCAGCCTCTATAACCCTGGCAGAGAAGTTTAGGAGCAGTCAGCAGGCTCTCTGTGGAGGAGAGGTGGGAGCTGAGGGAATGATCCAAGCTGAAGAGCAGGTCCTGTGATGGCCACTGCCCTGTGGCCTTCAGTGGTCAGCAGTCAGCTTAAAGCTGGTGGGAGGTCCAGCGGGCACCATACCAGAGACCAGCTCAGTCTTGCACTGGGCTTTAGCCAGGCTGGGACTCAGTTTCCTCCCTAGTGAAAGTGAGAAGACATTGAAATATATGTATAGTATCCCACCTCTAATTTTATGATGTTCTTTTTATGATACAGCTGATTGTTTTTTTCCTCACTACTGAGGGAACATATCCTCATAAACTTGCAACTCAATTTCTAAGCATGAGGGCAAGAGGGTAATGAGAGATGCCTAGGAAAAACTGGAAACCTTTATTTTTACAGTCATAAATAATTCAAAATTTTACCAGCTTTGATAACATCATGGGTGAATATGATGTGGAGGCAAAAGATTAGGTGAGGAGGCAGGGGCTGGTAGAGCATGGAGATAGAAAAAAATCAACTACAGTGATAACAGTAAAAAGAAAGAAAGAAAGAAAGAAAGAAAGAAAGAAAGAAAGAAAGAAAGAAAGAAAGAAACTATGCTAATTAAAAATAGCTAAAGCCCCCAGAAATGCATTTAAAAGCAATTACATTGGATTGTTGAAATTAAGAACAACAAAGAAATGGCTTTGCAGATTTACTCCATATTTTGAGTCCCTTTTTTTAAAAAACAATAAACAGATATTAGAAGAAAGCTTTTCCTTTTGCAAATTCTCCCCTAGTTGCTGAAAGAGAAACACAGAAAACTTGCACATAATTTTCCTCTAGTCTTTGGGTGCTGGAATGAAAGAAAAATGGAATTAAATTCACGTTAAATGTTTTCCTTCTGGGCTGTAAAGCTGTTGGCATCATTTATCCCAGCCCCAGCTATTACATAATCTGGGTGCCACAGGAGCCCTTGGAAGTCATTAAATAAAAAGAAGATATCAAATAATTGGAAAGAAAGTCCATTAAAATGCTGGACTGAATAAGCTAGTCAGGACTAGGACCCCAGGACCCAGAATATTGGACATTAAGGAATAAAGAGATTCAACTGGGAGGGATAAAGGGAGTTGAAAGAATACCTTTAGGAGTAGGGAAGGAACCATAGCCTCTTGGTCTTTCTTGGTGTAGAGGTGGAATAGACACAGCATACCTGTGGACTCTGGTAGTTCTAAGGCTCCTGAACTTTGGAAAGAAAATGGGTATCGGGCATAATGAATGTAGGGGGTACAGACCTCAAATACAGAGATTCCATTGGAATACGAGACATCTTAGCCTGGGGACTAAGACTTAAAGGTTTATCTCCTTTTGCCTTTTCTTTCTTCTTGGTCTGTCTGACCATGGGAGTGGGCTTGAGGGTCTAACATGACTGGGTATCTGCTGGAAGCTGTACTAGTTCTAATAAGCAGCTGTGTGTGTGCTGTAGGCTTTGGGATCTCAGATTGAGGCCCTCCCCAGTCCAGACAGAGTGAAGTTACCCTGAGAAGCATCCCCCTAATATGATCCAGAAGTTCATCCTCATGGCTGCAGCACTGAGACAGTGCCCACCTGTTTCAGGATCTCATGAAATTCTGGCCTTGGATGCCCCTGGGACACTGGCCCTACATTGGGCATACCTGAAGGTATGGCAGGGTACAATACCAACTTTGCTCTTTTCTACTCTTTTCAGGTAGGCTCAGAAGAAGAAAAAGGCTAGAAATCATCCATAGGTTTAGAATGGGGCTTAAAAGTCAGGTCTTGGCCTCCCAGGAAAGGTACAAATCCTCAGAAAATGGGAGGGAGAGGTCCCACTGTAGAGACCTTCAGGGCGCTACTAGCTGCTCATTGCTGTTGTCCTAAAAATGTGCTTGTCTGCCAAGGGCCATGCTGGATCTTCATTAGAGTCCCATCTAACACTGGAGTAGCCTTTGGAGACTCTATGGAAAAGAGGGGCTGATGGCTTCCTGACCTCAGATCATCTTACTAAGCCCTCAGGTTAATTTTACGTTGAAGGTGTCAGATCCATCCCCCTTTCCCACATCCTGGAACCCTCAACCCACTTCCATACTGAACAACATGAACGGCACTTGTGGCAAGCTGAATAAAGCCCTCCAAAGAGTTTCAGGTTTTAATCTTTGGATATGCAGATATTACCTTGCATGGCAAAAGGGACTTTGCAGATATAATAAAGTTAAGGATCTTGAGATGGGAAGATTATTCTGAATTGTCCGAGTGGGCTCTACAGTAATCACAGAGGTCCTCAGAGAAAGTCAGGGAGACACTGAAGCAAGACCGTAAGCTGTTGGCTTTGAAGATGGAGGTAGCAGCTATGGGCCCAGGAAAACAGCTTTAGAAGCTGGAAAGGCGAGGAAACAGAATCTCCTAGAGCCCCTGGAGGAAGCAATACCTTTCAAAGATTGATTTTGACTCAGTGAAACTGATTTTAGACTGCTTACCTCCAGAACTGTAAAAGAATAAGTTTGTTGTCTCAAGCTTCCAAGTTTGTGGTAATGTGTTACAACAGGTATAGGAAACAAATACAGGACACTCCTATCACACTTGGCATTTCTTTTAGGCTGAAGGATGAACAAAACAAACAAAAAATATTTTTCACCCCTGGGAGTTTGGCACACACAGATACTGTTCTATTGGATAGATTGGACAAGGTGTGGAAAAGCCAAGTCTCAAAGGGCCATGGATACAGGAGTGAGTAACCAGGTTTAGAGCCTGGCGAAGGTTAGAACAGATGGAGAGGCTGCTTCCAAAGCCCATTCCAGTGTTCACTGTTGGAATTCAAGGTCACTTCGTGACAGGGAGATTCGATGTCATTGCCAAATCTCACGGTGTAGGAGGTGAGGCCGAACAGAGTGAGGGAATAAATTAAGAGACATTAATGAGGGAAAAAAACCCCCAGAATTGATGGCAAATTAGACATAATATCCTAAGAAGGGTAATGAGTCAAGGGTAACTGAAATTTCTAACTGAAGAAAGTATATACACACAGATTTCTTGTACATGTCAAACCTGTACTAGGACAAGGGGGCCACAGCAACTGAATAGGGTAGAGCTCAAGGATTTGAGGAGAATGCAAAATAAACTAACAAGCAAAATAGAACCAGAAGCTTGGAAACATGAAACAGACTGACAGTGACCAAAGAGAAGGAGGAGGGAGATATTGGTGGAAAGAAGGGGAAAGGACTATTTAAAGAACATATATGAATGATAGATGGACATGAACAACAGAGTGGGGTTGACTGTGGGAGTGGGGGGTGGGCTGGATGGAGAAGGGAAAAGGGGGAAATATTGGGACATCTGTACTAGAATAATAATAAAAGTTTTTTAAAAGAAAAGAAAGTACTATTTTCTGAAATGAAATTACAGAAATATATGGCATTTATCATTTACGATGTGTTTCTAAGAAATAACTCACTTGATGACTTCTGAAACCACAGCTTTTTTTTCTAAATCTCTAAACTGTTTCAAAGGTACCAATTTTATATGTAATTACTATAAATATGTGATAGTCCTGAAAGTTTCTAAATGGTCCTGTCTAACAGGAATATGTATTAAGGCATAACTCTGTCTGATGCAAGATGGAAGATATATTTGTGATTGATTAGGGCAAATAATACAAGAAAACTAGAGTAGGAAATTTGCCTAATGATTATGCCACCTTCTCAGCAAGAGAGATCTGTCCAGATCTGAGCAGCATGAGTGTTTTAACTTGCCAGTCATAATTTATTAAAGTTTGCCATACTAGAAAACACACCTGAATTGAATTTTCTCTTTCTGTTACTTCTATCACCAAGACCCCTCTGATGACTGATTCTATTTTCAAAGACTCTGATCCTCAAATGGGGTGCCCTTGATGAAATAATGTCAATACATCATACATAAGAAAATTAGTGTCAGGTTGGACTCTCAGACTTGTGAATTTGGGTAGCTTATGTCAGTCCCACAGAACAAGATCCCCAGCCCTAGATGTACTCATCAAATTAAGGCATAAATTAATTTCATTATTACCAGTGTATTTGCTGCTGTTAATAAATTACCACAATTTATTAGCTAAAAATAACACAAATTTATTATCTTACAGTTCTGGAGATCAGCAGTACAAAATCAGTTTCAAAGTGTCAATAGGGCTGTGTTTCTTCTGGAAGCTCTAGGAAAGAATCCATTTTCCTGAATTTTTCCATCTTCTAGAAATTTACCACATTCCTTGGATCATGGCCCTGTATCAAACCAATCTCTGCTTCCATTGTCACATCTTCAACTCTGACCTCCCTGCCTCCCTTTTGTATGGATCATTTCCTTTAGGCCCATCTGGATAATTGAGGATAATCTCCTCATCTCAAAATCCTTAACTCACACCTGCAATGTCCCTTTTGCTATATAAAATAACATAGTTGCAGGATTCAAGATTAGGACATAAACATCTTGGGGAGCGCAGGGGTTATTTATTATTCTGCCTACCTTAACTGGTATTGTTACATTTTGCCCAACAGATTAAGGGCCAGTCCCCAGTTATGCAATATTCCCAACCAGTTGCAGGTGTACTCTTTGAGGTCCTGTTCTCTGAGACTGGGCTTGATCTTAGCAGACCAATGATAACTTTGAGATGGGTTATAGCTATTAAAAATGGTGACATGCCTTGAATATTTGTCACTTAATGAACACTTGAAAGAAGCTGGCTCCCAGCCTTTGGATTTATTCAGTCTGGACTATTACTTGGTAAGAGTGTTAAAAGGAGATTCATATGATGACAGGACTCAATGACCTTTGTGATTTTTCTGATTCTGAACATCTATTCATTTATGAAATGAATTAGATGGGAAAGTTTTATTTTATTCAGGAACCACTGTCCCTTAGTAGTCACCGCCCAATGTATATTTATAATGATGAGTCAAATAAAGCTCCAAAATTTGCCAACAAGAAGCAAATGTCTTAGAGAACAAAATGGACTTCATGCCCACAGCTTCCATTAAAGTTAATGAGAAGTTAATCGTGTCAATAGAAGTGACATAGTAGAACCTTGAGAAACTTAGGAAACAGAAGGGCTCCAAATGGTATTGGCTGAAACTTAAGTCAAATAACTCAGCTTCTTACAGAGTGGGGAGGATAAAGGACAGTGAGAGATTGTGTTAATGCTTTGCAGAACACTCCAATTCTAGCTGCAGCAACATTGCCTCTTAGCTTAAAATGTTTGTCCAAATGAACCACTTCATTAGAAGAATGGTTTGAGCTACTTAATAGCTTCACTCTCATCATGAAGGCCCTGAAAAGGTGGCCTGGCCATAAAATTGTTCCCACTCTTGTCTGTAGAGATGCCCGGTTTCCAACCTTAATCTTCACCTCTGCTTTTTGCACTTTTAACACTTTACTAATATTTTCACTTTGGGACTCTTTATTTTCAAATTGTTAGTTGAATCTTATCCATTTATATATAAATAAAGGAAGTGAAAGAATGGAAAAGATGTGTGAGTGGGCAATGAAAGAGGGCAGAAAGGGAGGCATCTAAGCTCTTGGCAAAATTGTAGAGTCCTAGAATACCAAAGCTGGAAGGGTTTTTTGAAGATTATCTAACCCCAACCTTATTTTAGTTAATTAATTAAAGATTTTATTTATTATTTTTAGAGAGAAGAGCAGGGAGAGAGGCAAAGAGGGAGAGAGACATCAGTGTATTGTTGCCTTTTACCTGTCTCCAGCCATGGACCTGGTTGGAGACCTGGCTTGCAACCTGGTTATGTACCTGGCTGGGAATCAAACCAGCAGCCTTTGGGTTTGCAGGCTGGTGCCTTACCCACTGTGCCACCAGCCAGAGCTATTTTATTTTATTTTATTACTTATTTTATTATAATTGAGGCAAATGGGGTTCAGAGAAGGATCAGGATTTGTCCAAGACCTCTCCAGGACTAGTGAAAGAAAAAGCAGAGAGTAGATCTCATTTCCTTTAGTTGTCATGTCTGTCTCCTGATACAATGCTCTGTTGTCTGGTGGTAGCCCAAGGCTTCCCTATCCCATTTCATCTTGTGGATTTTTTCCTGGCATTACCCATCATTGTGAATATAAGAAGACCCATTCAAAACTTTGTCACTGAGCTACCCCTACTCCCCCAAATTTATTTTGCTCTCCTTGCGTGATTTAAAATTTTAATTCACTAACACTTTGCATTACTTTTCTTGGTAGAAATCCTCAATACTTTCCTCTTTCTATGCAAGTACTTGTTCAAACCTTTCCTCTACATAGAATTTTCTCCTGATCTGAAAAGCATCCCTTACACACTCCATCAGAACATTTTTTCATGTCCTCTGAATATTTATGTTCTTCTTTAAGACTCTTACTGTTTTCTAAATTGTATTGGTTATTTCTACAAACATCTTAATGCACATGGTGATAAGTTTCCTAAGGACAAGACTTAAATCAGATTCAATCTGACATCCCCCACAGCAGGGCCTAGAACACAGAGAAAATAATGATCATGGTAACAGCAAATACTAGCAAAACATTTATACCAGAAACTGTTTTAACCATTTTCCATTTATTTACTCATTTAAACTCACAACCATTACACAAGGTCATTTTTTAATCTCCATTTTACAAATGAGGAAACAGTCATAAAAGGTGTAGATATATTGTTCCAGGTCATTCAGCAAGTTAAGTAATGATGCTAGAATCTGAACCAGGAAAATTGGCTCTGGAGTCCAACCCTTATCCACTGTGCAGAATAGCCTACATATGTTTGTTCAAATATCTATATATTTATATCTATGTTTATGTCTGCATTTGTGTCTATCTGTCTTTTTGTCTATCTACATCTACACCTACATATATCTCTATAACTATAAAGGTGTTAATGAGTGGCATTTTCTCAGATGATCATTCATTCTAACTTAAACTAAATTGAAGCTTGCATTTTTATTCTGAACTGAAGTGGTGAGTGTGGTGGGCTGTTGAAGTATCAAGGCAGTTTGAGGAATAGTCTAGGGGCAAACACAGTTTTTCCTCCCCAAATCATCTCAGGTAAGGTATATCCTGGATTTTCTGGAGAGTGAAAGTGAGAACAGTATCTTATTTTTAATTATCATGAAATGCTCCTAGTTTTCCTCTTTACATTGGGAGAATCCAGAATATGAAAGAAGCAGATACATGGAGACTATAACCAGGCTGTGTTTTCATATGAATAAATATTAACATTATCTGGTTTTCCAGTTGCTGCATCAAGATGGGTACCGGGAGCCTCAGTAATTAATCAAATTAGGACCTAAAAATCATTCCCCTTTTAGGAAGCTTTTTTATTTCTGTTAGCTATCAATTAATACTGATGACTTCAGCTCCCCTCTCAGCATGGTTCAAAAAATGGGAAATGCAAAAACACCACAGTGTGTTAATGGAGCCATAATACACATTGCTTAATGAAGCATGACGGCCTTGTTTACTCTGAATGCTGTAATTATTTAAGAGCTTTTAAAACCCAGTGTCAAGCTTTGAGTCCTGTCTACCTCTTTCTCACACTAGAGTGGTGCAGTTAATGCTTCATCTTAACTCGGGAGAAATGAACTGAAAATAAATAGCTAATTATACATTTCCACTTGCGAAAGTCTTCATTGCCATACAAAGATTGGTCAATCTGGACTTTGTCCTTGGGAGAAGTTTCACAGCAATGTTCAAAGCTAACATTTGAAGGGTCAACTACTACCACGTGCAGGGTCTTACATGGGTGCCCTGCATCATTTACGCTGTGACTCCTCACTACCACCCTATGAATCATGGACAAGGTAAGTGGGACCCAACTGTGTCTGAGGATAAATAAGAATTAGACACCAGACCTTTTAAGTCAGCAGAGAATAATGTCTGTATATATGGGTCTTTGAGTTATTCTCCTGGCGACTGCTCTACCACTGTCAGTATGATGTCACCCAAGTTACTGAACCTCTTGTGACTTGTTTCCTTATGTATAAAATGTGATGGTAAGAAAAAAAGGACTCACCTCACAATGTTGTTTAGACTAAATAATATGCCTATGGAGCATTCAGAACAGTATCTGGCACATGTTAAAAGCTCAGAAAAATGTCAGCTATTGTTACTACTTAACTCTTTATACCCATTCCATAGCTTCTGAAAAATGTCAACAAACACCGCATGCCTAGAAGAAATCATGGGTCAAACACTGGTGATAAAGAAAAATTAGGGGACAAGGAATGGGAACATTTGTCATCTGCCTTGTCTCTGCAGTTAGGTCCTTGTCTGTGAGCCAATCTCTCTCTCTGGGCTTGGGAGCCTTCATCTGTGAAATTAAGTTGACTGGCCCTTGGTCCTGCTGAGAAGATAAAAGGCTATGTCAGTAAGAGAAAGGAATTCAAAATCCACTGGTATTAGGTACTCTGGCGTGAGGGAGTATGAGTGCAGGATACTTATAGCATACTCTACAAAGTGTAAGACTCAATAAGACTTGTCCTTGTCCTCGCAAGGCTTGCTACCTAATGCAGTATCTAGACAGACTTATAATACCTATTCAAAAGGCTCAAGGACCCAGGCAAGTACAAGGGGCTGAGTTACTTGAGATCAACAAAAGGAGCTTCCTGAACAAAGTCATACTAGAGTTAGGCTTCAATGGATGTAACAAAGTTAAATAGGTATAGAGTGAGGCGAGGGCAAGTCAGGAGAAGGTGGCAGCATTAATAAAGGATCAGAGCTGGGGATGAACAGGATATGCACATTCAAGGGATGGTTTATTACATGGTGTGGTTCAAACCCAGGGACCATCTAGAAGGAAAATAATCTTCTAGCGCAAAAGATTTGGCCATGGTCTGAATCTCAGCCCTACCTTAATAACCGAGATTTCATGAGCAAGTCACTTTTTTTTCTCAAACTCATATTACTCATCTGTAAAATAAGGATCATAGTCATAATAACTCTCATTTATAACAATTGGTGAATTGTTGTGTGTAAAACACTGAAAACAGTGCCTGGTCCAAAGTAGAGTGTCAATAAATACTACCTCGTGTTGTTTATTACCAGAGGACAAAAAGTAAAAGTATGTAGGTTAGAACCAATTTGTGTAGAATTTATTCTGCTCAAATTAATAGTATGATCTTCACCTTGTAAGTGATAGAGAGCTATAGAAAATTCATGATCAGACCAATGAGATGATGTTTGCTCAGAGGCAAGAAAGTTATCTTCAGAAGCTGCCTAGAAGATGACCAGGTGTGGGGCTCATGGGTAGGGTGAGCCTTGCTCATTGGCGAAGGACTTTGCCCAGTAGCATCACCAGTTATGTGGCACTTCCATATTGTGCAATAGAGAAGAAAGGTATCATTTCACATATGAGAAAACAAAGCTCTATAGAGTCTAAGTAATTTGCCTGTATTTGTATAGTCTAATTATGGCAAAGCTGGAATAAGAATCCAAGTATCTGAACTTCAGATACAGTGCTCAGAACTACAGATAAATTCATGATATAGGAAAATGTAGGGGAGCAGAAAAGGGTCCAATATCACAGAGGGTCTCAGGCACTCCTTATTAAAACCAAAATGAGCTGCTTCCAGGCACTGGATGCTTGTTAAAATGCAAACGCAAGTAGGAGAGGGCCACTGATTTTAGCTATTTAGACCCCAATGTCAGGGTGAGGCCAGAGAGCAGGATCCATGGGGGAGGAAAGAACTCAAGGGCCCTGGCATTCTATGGATGTGAAGTGGCCAATGGGCAGGACAAGGTTTACCAGATTTGCTTAGCATCCCTTATGCATTCTACACATCAGCTGATAAAAGTTCATCTCACCTTCATATTGTCATCAGGACAATGGGTGTCTGTTCAGGACCTCTGAGTCAGTATTCCTTCTGTCCTCCACTCATAGGACATTGGTGGCCACATCCTGGTGGTCTTTAAAAGTCTGATGTAAGTAGTACCTACAGCCCAAGGGAATAGCTGAGGTCTGAGAAAGAATCTGACATTGAATCTTCCCTAGAGACAGATTCCTTATTCTACTCTGTCATCTTCCACCTCCAAAAGGGGCTCAGGGAGAGGAAGGTCATGCCAGTGCTCTGAAGGTCTGGATCGCCATCAGCTCGGGTTATTGCCATGTACCTGGCTCAGAGGTATGGGCACTAAGGACTGGCTATTATCTTGACTTTGAGCTCTTGAAGCCTGTCAGAACAGTGAGATTCCACCAGGCAATGTTTCTGTCTTGTAAACAAGCGCTCAGGAATCTGTCACTGAGATGAGGAGATATTCATTTTATTCCCCACTCTTTGCTAACAAGGCCCTCCAGAGCTCTTCAGAATGTGAGCACAAATTCACAGGGCTTCATTCAGCCAGGGGAAGAGAAATGTGAAATGCTTTGGAATATTTTTATCTTGTCTCAAATGGTATAATTCTTGTCATTTTCTTCAGCTGAACGGTGGAGTTGATGGTTAGGATTTCTGACTCTATGTCAGAGTTCAGAGTGAATCCTGGGATTTATTTGGAAAGATCTGAAGTAGTTGCCTGACCTTTCTGAACAGTCTGGGTTATAGCTCATTCCCTCAAGCACAACTTATGATCCATCCTTGTTTCCAAGGTGGAGTCTCATCATCAAGTGCCTTCACTAACTGGCCTCCATCTTTCTTCTACTGCACCTCCTATTGATTTCCTCAGTATGTCTTGAGCTTCACATATACTTAGTCTCATTTCTCACACCCATTAGGCTCTGTCCACCTCTTCATATTTTTCTCACACGTCTCTGCCTGGAAAGCTCTTTGCCAACATGGCTACCTAGGAAAATTCTCCTCACTGAAGTCCTCATGCTCTCAGAAGTCTTCTCAGGTCACTTCCCCAGTTAACCTGATATCCCCAGTGCCCCAGAGGCCTTTGCTTACTCTTAAGTTGTTTATTTATTTATTTAAAAATATTTTATGTATTATTTTTAGAGAGAGGGGAAAGGAGAGAGGCAGAGAGGGAGTGAGACATCAATGTATGGTTGCCTTTCACCTGCCTCTAGCTACGAACCTGGCTGGTGACCTAGCTTGCAACCCGGTTATGTGCCCTGGCTGGGGAATTGAACCAGCAACACTTGCATTCTCAGGCCAGGGCCTTATCCACTGTACTACCCGCCAGGGCCGTTGATTAATTTTTTATTCATTTATTTTTTTAACCATTTAATATCCATATTCTCAAAAGTGTTATTCTATTTATAGCCCTGTGCTAGACCTCATATAGGGGCACAGAGATGAGTAGTAAGAGAAAGGCAGGCAAAATGTCAAGAGAAGAGAGTGTGGTGATAGGATAGCTATTGGTGACCATATACTTGTGGGAGACAGAGTGATATAAAGAAAAATTGCTTAGTCATTATAGCCAAAAGAGCTGAGTATCATTCACATTAATTGCTGTGGAATTGAACTTCAGGTTCCACTTTCGTAAGTGGGGATGATAATATCTCCTCAGGGGTGTGTTGTGAGATTGAATTGAATAATAAAAATGTGTTTAGCTCACAAAACAAGTGGAACAAACCTTCATGCCCAGCTTTTCTAATGAGTAAATGTTTGAGTAATCAGAGTTTAGTCAAAATCAGATGTTGTCTGTGTACCTGGAATTAAGACGATCAAAAGTCACCCACAATAAGTACAATGAAAGGCAAGAAAATATTATATAAAAGATAAATTTTCAGATCATATTCTTGATCATTACTATTTCCTACAATCTGAAATATGTTGATCCATCAGTATTTACTAGTCTGTCTGTGTCTAAGCTGGACACAAATAAAAAACAAATAAATAAAATTAAAAATAGACTGGAAGTAAGAATTATTGACTGAGTAAAGAAGGTTCTGGGGGGAGAAAGGAATTGGATTTCTAAGGTGAAGGAAATAAGACATTTATAGATTGAAAGAAAATGATTAAAATAAAAGGCAAATAAACTTTTTTAAAAGGTTTTTGAAATTCATTATTTCCAGAGAGAGAGGAAGAGAGGGAAGCAGAGAGGGTGAGAAACATCAATGAATGGTTGCCTTTCACCTGCCTCCAGCCTTGGACCTGGTTGGAGACCTGGCTTGCAACCTGGTTATGTGCCCTGGCTGGGGAATTGAACCAGCGACCTTGGGTTTGCAGGCTGGTGCCTTATCCATTGTGCTACCAGCCAGCACTAAATAAACTTTAAAGGTTAAAAATATAACAAAGACTTCTGGTCAAGATGGAGGAGTAGGTAAACACTGCTTGCCTCCTCACACCACCATAGCAAAAATTACAACTAAAATACAAAACAACTATCAGCCAGAATCATCAGAAATTTGAGCTATATGGAAATCCAACAACCAAGGAATTAAAGAAGGTACATTCATCCAGGGAGGTAGGAGGGGTGGAGATGAGGACACAGAGACACAGAAACATGGAATGGATGTTCTCATACCTACATGAGGTGGATAAAAATTGGGAGGGATACTTCTGGAGCAAGGTATCCCAGCCCCACACTTGACCACCAAGCCAAGGGTTCCAGTGCCAGGAAAATAAGTTCCCATAACTTCTGACTATAAAAATCAATGGGGATTGGGATAGCAGAAGAAACTGCAGGCATCTCAGGAGTCAACTCTTAAGGCCCCAAACAAACTTAGAGTTACAAAGACTCTCTCTCTTTGGACCAGTACTGGGACAGCAGTTGGAGGGGGACCAGTGGCACACAGGGGAGAAACTGAAGTATTTGGCATCAGGGTAAGCACCAGAGGACAGATTCCTCCTGGACAAAACCCCAGAGGCCAGACAACAACCACAGTCCCTGTTCTGAGCCCTCCCCAATACAAAGTCACAAAGTGGTGACACCATATCTGAGACTCCATCAACCTGGTTCATAGGGGTTGCCCTGCCTAGGTGATTACCTAAGTCTCCTTCCATCTAATTTACAGGTGCACTTTTCTACATTAGGTTATGTTACTAAGACAGGGAGTCAAAGCAGCTCTACCTGATACATAGAAACAAACCCAAGGAGATGTTAAAATGAGGAGACAAAGAAATATGACCCAAATAAAAAAATAGAGCAAAACTCCAGAAAAAGAACTAAACAAAATGGGGATAAGCAATCTATCAGATGTTTAGGTCAAATCGCTGGTTATTAGGATGCTCAAAGAATTCCCTGGGTACTTCAACAATATAAAAAAGACCCAGGCAGAAATGAAGTTTATGCTACATGAAACAAAAATTTATGGGAAATCAACACTGGCATGGATGAAGCTGAGAATCAAGTCAATGATTTGGAAAATAAAGAAGTGCAAAAACATTCAATCAGAACAGTAAGAAAAAAAGAATTAAAAAAAAGAATGAGGATAAGCTAATGATCTGTTAGGACCACTCTAAACATACCAAAATTTGAGTCATAGGGGTGCCAGAAGGAGAAGAAAAAGAGCAAGAAATTGAAAATTTATTTGAAAAAACTAATGAAAGAAAATTTCCCTAATTTGGTGAAGGAAATAGACATACAAGTCCAGGAAATACAGAGAGTTTCAAACAAGATGGACACAAAGATGTCCACACCAAAACACTTTATAATTAAAATGACAAATGTTAAAGATAAAAAGATAATCTTAAAAGCAGCAAGAGAACAGCAGACAGTTACTTACAAAGGAGTTTCCACTAGACTGCCAGATGATTTCTTAAAAGAAACTTTAAAGGCTAGAAAAGACAGGCAAGAAGTATTCAAAGTTATGAAAAGACCTATAATCTAGATTAATCTATCCAGCATAAAAAGAGATAAATATGTGAGGTGATGGATGTGTTAATTAAATAGGTGATGGGACTCCTTTCCCAATGTATACATGTACCAAATCACTACAATGTGCAACTTAAATATATTACAATATTTTTGGTCAATTATACCACAATAAAGCTGGGAAAACAAAAACAAAAACCAACAACAAACCTCTCACTGTAGTTTCTTTGATCCTCAAAATTTCAAGGTTAGTACTTAGGCAAGGAATCCAACAAAGTGGTAACCACTTTCTTTTCCATGGCAAGTTGGAAAAGTGATATCCTAGTTTATTTCTTCTCTCAAGCTTGTTATATCCAAATGTAAATTCTTGTCTTCCATGCTAACTAGCTGTGTGACCTTGACTGAACAGGTAACAGCCTCATCTGGAAAATGGAGATCTTAATACAACCTTCCCAACAAAGTTAAACCAGTGAATGCATGTAGAATGTTAAACACAGATTCTGATAGAATAAACCTTAGCATTTGTTGTTGTTACTGTTATTATATCAGTCTCAAAGTCCTTGCAAATACTGAGTTCCCAGGGAAGTCTCACCATGTCAAAGATACCTCTCCCAGAGACCTATTCTTTAGAGGAACATTCTTTTCTTTCATCCAACATAGGTGCATGGGCACATGCCATGTAACCAGCAAGGTGCCAGGTGTTGTGGAGCACAGTGCATTTAGGAAGTTCCCAACCTGATGGTGGAAGTAAGCACCTACACAACAGATTATTCCCCACAGCGGAACAAAGACAGTGCTAATAAAATGCAACAGTGCAGTGCTGTAGAGGGGGATAAGAAGGTTTGAGTGGGTCAGGGAAGTCTCCCCAGTAGAGGTGGCATTTGAACTGGGTCTTAATGACAGAGTTGAAGAACAAAGACAGAAAAGCAGGCAAAGGACATTCCATTCTAGGAATTTAGGATTTGATTCTTCAGGACAGAGATGATGGGAGGTTTTCAGGAAAAGTACATGATGAATAAAACTGCTTTCAGACAATGCCAGTAGCATTGACAGGTGGTTTTAGTTTTCTGTATTATTCTATCTTTATTGATCATAAATATCATGAAGGCAGGAGGAAAGAACACAGCATCTTTGGGAAATGACTAATGGTCCACTGAACTGTCATGGCTGGGTTGTGTGAAGAGACGTGATAGGAGATAAGGCTTCAGGGTTAGAATGGGACCCATAGAAGGCCAGGCTAGGCAAAGGGATTCCTTCTGAAGACAGGCGGAGCTGTTGGCAGTGTATGAAGGGGGGTGTCCCAGGACTTCACTCCACTCTGACAGTATGTTCAACATATGCATAGATATTTGAACAAATCTACCACTATGCGGAGATTTTTAGAAAACCTATTTTGGAAGCATGAGGTTGAGACCAGACCAGAATACAGAAGTTTTCAAATTTTATCTTGAAAATTTTGTACCTTCTTCTGCAGAACATATTCATAAAAAAGGAGAGTAACGAGAACTTTAGTGTATGCTTGCTGCCCCTCCCCGATGCCTTTGCTACCCTTGCAAGTGTCTGCTGTGTGTTGGTGAAAACCTCACAGCTGTGCCACTTCTCGGCACAGGAGCCTTCTGGGGTGATTTCAGCCAATAACCAAATGATGTAGAGCACAAAATGCTGGTTTGCTTGCCTCAGAGAGAGACTACCTCTGTGGGTGGTTTGTACCGTGGAAGTGGATCCCACTGGGACTTCTTTCTCTTTGCCTTTTCCTGCTTTTCTCACTTCCTTTGTTTGGAGAGTACCACCCCCCAGACCCATAAATCACTGAAATAAGAATCCCAGTATTGAGCCCAGCTTCAAGGGAACTTGACCTAAGCAGGTAAGACATGTGTTAACCTGCCTTAGGAGATAATTCTAGTAGTAGTAGGTCAGGCAAATTGGAGGCAGAGATTGAAAGCCTCATTTTATTCAAACACTAGTAGGAGTTGATAACAACCATCAGCATTTGCTATCCTGAACCACTACATGTTTTTTTCTGTCCATTTTTGTCTCTCCCACCAGTCCTGCTGTGTATTTTATCATAGGCAGCACTTTTCACAATGCTGGCCCAGAGCTAAGAAACAGAAATCACCTGGCTATCTTTCGGCAATACTTTGGAGGTTTTGAACATTTCCCTGAGGAACAAACACAAAATCCCCTTTGCCTGTAGGCAGGTATCTGAAGGTTGTAGCCTCAGTAAGCCATCTTGTGCTCATTGAAAACCTGAATCTAATTATGCACACCCACAAACACTCAGCTTCATCAGCCTAACATTCTAAGCACAGCGCTGATAAATATTTGTGCTTAATGGCACTTAAAGGGAGCATTTTTATTTCTAAACATTGGCTGGTGAGTAATGATTTTTGCCAAGAGCACAGCAAGAATTTTGCAATCTTGACTATTCCTAGGCTTTTGAGACATACAATTACTCCGCACTGCAGCAAGAAATGGAGAGAAAATTCTATAAAGGGCTTGTCACCAGGGAGTAATTTCATCAGAAATAGGGGGTGGGCACACCAAATGAATTTCAAGAAGGTGCATTTTTGCATTTTAAACACCATTCTTCTTGCTTTGAACCTTCTAAAGGACTTGCTTTCTGCACCAAGGCAGAAGGAGAAGTGGACAAAGATGCTTTGTCCTTGTTCTTCTCTGCCAGCTGTAGAAAAGCACCTACTTTCAAAGCACCTGTAGTCAAATAGACCTAGTGATGAATCCCTCTTTATTGTGTGAACGTGGACAAGTTGCTAACCTTGCGCAAGGGGCAGATGTGTGAAGAGTGCAGGGGGTTATAGAGGTCAATACACCAGGCTGTGTTGGCTCTGTCACATTGGGTGGAAGAGTTCCCATCCAGGGTCTCTGTTCAGAGATCTAAAGTAAGAATTATAATACCTCTGTAGCAGACTTGCAATGAGACTAGCTGAGATAGCATGTGTAAACTGGCATAGCACTCTTCGCAGGAAGATCATTTGCCCAACCTGGGATCTTCTCCAGATGCCAGGTTCTGAGTCAAGCTCTCCAATTCAGAGCCCCTTGGAGTCACAGAGACACTAGGAAAAGCCTGCAATACCATTGAAAGGCCCTGGCAGGGGTGGTTGGGAAGCTGTGGCCCCCTCTCTCTGCTGCTGTGTGTTGTGGATTATTTGACAGATAGGGCACCTTCTGTGAACCTTCTTTCATACTTTCTTTGACTCTGTATTCAGACTCAATAACCCTGCCTTTTGAACCCTTATTTGTCCTTGAATACTATCTGTGTTGTTTCAGTTGCATTTCAGATTCATGTGTCTTAACTCCTAACCAGGTAGGAACCTCTTAAGGTTAGAAACTAATCATATTCAGCTCTGTAGCTGCACCCTCCACCTCCATTTTACAAAATGGGCCCAGTAGACATGTAATGCTAACTAAGTATTGATGGATTGTTGGGTTTGGGCCAGTTTCTGAGTGATTTAGAATATGAGATATTCACTGATCTCATTTACATCCATTTGACAGTTATTTCTTACATACCTATTGCATCCAAGGCCCAGTTCTCAGCCCTGGGAAAAGAGTGGTGAATACAATAGACAAGATGTCTGCTCTCATTGAGTTTGCATTTTCGTGAGGAAGAGACAACGAGCAAATAAGCAACTCTGGAAGAGAACAGGTAGTGGTAAGTGTTACGATGAGAATAATAAAGCAATTTCCCAGCATGGTAGGAGGAAGCTGGGTGGGTGGCAGAGAAGGCCTTTCCAAGATGAAATCTAAGCTGAACTATGGATGACCGGTGAAAGCCAAGAAGAGCATGTCAGGCTGACTAAAACAGTGAGAGTCAAAGTCCTCAGATAAGTGCTCGTGTGAAGGTCCTAGCTTCTCAAGTTAGATGGCCAGAAAGAATTCCATTGTGGGACAATATAGTGGGGGCAGTGGTTCTAACTACTTACGTAGGTGAAGTGACCCATTCTTAATTCACTGCTATTCTATTATGGTGGCTTAGTGCTTGTGTCTTTCCACAGTCAGCAGGCAGCACTATTTTGACATACTCTCATCTAAACTGAGAGGTAATAGCTCCAAGCTTTTTATCCTGTCCTCCTCTTGAAAAGGGAATCTGTGAGCCATACTCACCACTAGAGTTGCTTCTCTCCCTTGCACTTATATCCTTTAGAATCTGCAAGAAGTAAAGCAAACGTCAGTAGAAAGAGTGGTAAATCTGGTAGTTATCTACTTATTTATATATTTGTTTATTCATTGTATTCCACCTGCCTACTCAAAGGAGGCCTAGGTTAAAACAAACACATATATTTAAAAAACAGAATAATTCAAACAAAAAACAAGCTAATTTGTACCAGGGCTTACTTAGGTAAGATTGTGAGGAGCTGTCAACTATACCAGAGAAGGTAACTGAGGGGCATGGCTGAGCTTCCAGGCAGCCAGGGTGAAAAGGGCATTCCAAAGGTTTCCAAGGCCCACATTTACTCACAGCCTTGAGTTTCATGACAGGGCCTGGCTGTGGGGCTTCAGATAGGTAGTTTCCTTTCTGGGCTTCATCTAAAAAACGAGTGAATTATTAGGTGAGAAAAAGCCTCTGGGCTTGTTTAGTGTCAACATTTTGTGACCTCAGGCAGGGTTGTGCCACAGACGAGCCAGAGTGTAGTTTCCAGGTGAGAAAAGACATCTGAAAAGGGTCAGCCCTGCTTTAAGACACAATGGGGCTTCCCGAGGGGCTCTTTTACTGTTAATGGGGCATCATGTGGTGGTCAAGAGCCTATATTCTGCTAAGAAGGCTCCCTGGATGGCACCTTTAGTGGAGTTACTGAATCTCTCTGCCTCACTGTTCTCATTTGTGAAAGGGGAATAATGGTAATATTTGTGTGATAGGGGTGTTGAGACAATTAACATCACTGGTCCATCTAAAATGGGAATACATCTAATGGTAGCCCTTTGTGGTAGGGCTGTTGACAGCATCACTGGTATTTATCCACTGAGGACACTTACAATAGTTCTGGGCATACCATAAATGTTTAGGAAATGGAGTGACTGTTATTAGTGTTGCTACTCCTGTTCAGTCACTGGAGCTCCTCAGAGGAAGGGGATGCCATTGCTCCCCTGCAGCTTCATGCCCAGAGAGGGTCTCCGAAAGTGACTCTGGTAAAAGCACCACAACAATAATGTTAGGCCAGATAACAGCCTGGATAGCCACTTTACCACTGTAACACATGAGAGAGCAAGACAGCTGATAATAGCTGTTCACTGGAGCATCTACTGTGTGCCATGTCAAAACCCTGTGGTTCAGAGCAATCAACCCTTGCTGGGGATCCTGGTCTGTTTGATGCCCAAGTCCATGCTCTTGAGGCAAGTCTTACTTCCAAGTACCTCCCTGGAGACAGCAGTCTGAGGACTACTAGAGTCTGCTACTATCGGCAGTCTGATCCCACTGTATGGAAAATTACTTGGGAACAGCGGAGCTAAGTGAAGAGTACATGGGGAAGACAACTTGTAAAGAAAGAATCAATTTCTCTCCCTGACACACCCATACACATGCACACACACACACACACACACCCATGCACACACACCATATCCATGGCATAAAAACTTTTATTCAAGTCATTAAACCTGGATTCAAGTATTTTCTCTTTCATTTACTAGGGTATAATTTTGGGCAAGTCATGAAATTCTTAGTTCCATCTTCTATAAAGTGGAGAGTCAGGTCCTCCCGAACTTCCTCACAGGAAAGTATGAAGTTTACCTCCTATAGAAAATGTATGTGAATGTTCTTTATAAACAGTACAAAAATACAGATGGCATTTGAAAAATCATTTATAGCCAATACTACTGAGGATTTGGATTACCTCCCTCCCAGGAGGCTCTCTCCCTCCCTTCTCAGAAAAATATAATTTCGTCCTTTTATCAATAATTCCGTCTCTTGGGATGTGATATGCAGCAGCAGAAGGATAAATTGCCTTCATTTAGCTCCAAAAATATTTGAGCAGACCAATTTCCAGGGTGTTGCCAAGTGTTGAGTGTGTAGACATGGATTTCAGTGAAGAGTAATGGCCCAGTGTATGTGTGAATCAAGGCAACAGGGCAGGGCAGTGGGGACAGGAAAGCTGCCAGCCAGGTGATTAGTTCCACAGCTAAGCTGGAAAGGTTGTTTATAGGAACAGATAAGAGAGAGATGCAAATACTTAGTCCCCATGTTTTCTTTTTTGGAGAAGGGCACTTACTGTGTTGATCTTATTCTGACCAGCTGTTCAGGCTTGTTGACTTTGCAATAATTTCATACTTCTGTTTGTTTGTTCTACTTTAATGGGGTGATTAGGCATAAAGTGGTCATCAAATACAGTGGGTGCCTGGCTGGGAACTCAGCCCCTTGCCTCTACAGAGGACAGGTGAGACAAGGTGCAGGCGTAAGGGCCCAGGCATTCCTCCCTGAATGGGAAGGCTCACTCGTTACGGTGTTTCTGAAACGTGTCCCTTGAGAGGACAAAGTGAGGCAGTATGAGGAGAGCTTGGCCTGGCCACCTGACCTCTTAGCCTCAGTTGCTTTATTTACAAAACAGTAATAATGATGACTTCTGCTCCTCAAGGCTGCAGAACAAATCAAATGCACTAAATTCCTTTGGTCAGCATGTGTTAACTACACAAGTACTATATTTTATATTTCAGACACTGTGCCAGGACTTGGGAATATAACAATGAAAATAATCAAGCTCCTGGCTTTTAGAGAACTCACATTCTATACATAAAATGTACAGTAAGCCAGATGGTGAGGAGGGCCTTGAAGGAAACATATGTCATGAGAATGGAATAGGGAGCACCAGGTGGAGTGGGTGAAACTGCAATTTGCTTTAAGTCCCTAGGAATGGTGACATTTGGACAAAGGCCTGAGGAGGTGAGAAAGCAAATTAAGTATCTGTCTGAGGGAAGAGTGTTTAAACTAGAGGGAACAGCACAAGCAAAGTGAAGTAATATGTGGGAAAATACTTTATGAATAATAAAGGGTTGTCTAAATGTAAGTTGTTATTTTATAACTCTCAACTCCCGCTAGTCTGATGGCAGAGACTGAGTTCCTCATCAATGTGTACAGTACTTCTGCTTATCAGTGTCACAGAAACTTCTTATAGGTCTGTATCAAATCAAAGCATGTCATGGATATCCTTAGAAAAAGGCATAGGGGTCTCTTTATGATTTTTATTTGCATGTCATTGTTCCTGTTATTAACCATTTCTGTGGCCACATGACCACACAGAAAGAAAGAAGTAAGAAAGAAAATAAAAATAAAAATAAAAAAAAAAAGAAAGAAAGAAAAAGAAAAGGAAAAGAAAAAGAAAGAAAAAAGAAAAACCTAGTTGCTGAGTGTTTTTACATTTTTTTCCAGTTTTCACTTGGTTATACTGGAATGGCAAAGTCTACCTCCTTACTATATAATTGTACATTCCTACTGACATTTAGAAATGACTTTGAGAGATTCAGACAAAAGGTCCTCTAGATATGTAAGAAGTTTCAATGATTCTGCTTGGGAAGAGCATTTTTCAGAGTCGCTGGTTTTGAGTTGGTGTCTGGAGGCCTCAGATGAGGCAGGTGGGAGGGTTAATGACAGGTAGGAAAATTGTCAGTCAAGACATTGTAGGAATGTCAGCAGGGAGATCTGTACGGAGAGGCTGAGGGTGGGAGGTTGGGACTGCTAAGAACAGTAAATAGAGATAGATGAGCCCAAAAGTACTCCAGCTCCTGACATTAAGGGTGCCTACCTGAGGCTGGGGGATGGAGCCAGACACATCTTAATTTAGGACTCTGGAGACCAGACAGACTTTCTGATTTTATTATTTCTAGGCTTCCTCTTGCTTTCCGGCCTTAAATGGATTCAAGGCTTATAAAAAGTATCAGCCAACCTTGCTAAGCTTGGCATTTTCTGCTCAGCCCTGGGATAAGCATAGTATTCCAATGACTTCTCTTCCAAGTTTTCCATGGCTGGTAGCAAAGATAATTGTGTTCTATAGCCTCTTACTGTTCAACTTGAAAAAACCTGTGGTCTAAAAGTTACATTATACAAAGCTGGATGTTCAATATCATGAGAGGGAAAGTGGTTTCGCCTGGGTCTCACAGGGATTTGGTGAAGAAGTCAGGACTAAAGCATAGGTCCCAATTCCATGTTCAGAACATTTTCTATCATTTATGATACCTAAGATCCCTACCCCATATTTAATGCTTCTGATTTATTGAATGGTCAGTTCATCAATGTTTTACCCAATAAACCTTCTCCCTCTGGCTCATCTTCAAATGACAGCTATACCTACACCTAGGAAAATTGGACTTTAAAATCTTTGGAGAAGCAAGTCAATCAAAGTTGATGGGATGAATTAAAGAGACACAGAGTAAAGTAGGAGTTGGAAGACTTGCGCTCATATCCTGACTGACCACATACTGGCTGTGGGACTTGGGATGAGGCATAGAATCATTGATACCTGGAAGTGTTTAATACTTAACCCAGTTCCTCTTCCTTTTAGAAAGTCTTCTGATCCCAGGGTGGCTTGGGGATCATTCCTATGGAGAGCAATTCCAACTGTTGGAAAGATCATTCTTATGCCAATCCAAAGTCATAAATTCCTCCAATATGACTTTTCTGGACCTCAGTTTCCTTATTAGAAAATTGGGGATTACAACCCAGCCCACTTTGCTTCTCTGATGGGGTCCTTAGGATGATTACTCACTTGTATTTTGCAAAACAAAATGCAATGTTCCATTCTAACCCCTCTTCTGATAAAATGTACAGAAAAGTCAGTTTTTCCTCTAGTTCTTAGTCACAACCCTGCCTAATCACAATGAAGGCCTTTTAGCCAGCACTAGGCCAGGATTCAGATTTCAGCTCTTCTGCACTCATTGGCTTAAAAATGTAATAATTGGAAGAAACCTTTGATCATCTAGTTTTTCTCTTTGCATCATGTGGAATCTAAGGCCCAAGGGAATCCTGCACCAGAACAGGTAGTAAGTAATGCTGTAGCCAACTCAAGGTGCCTATCTCTGAGTACAGTGTTCTGTGATGGACACCATACTGTTTTACCTCAATAAATTTAGAAGGCTATGTGTTAGACACCTGGGTCAGAATTTTTAAGGTAATCAAGTCTCTATTCCATACCCCTTTGTAGTTCTGTCTCTCCAAAAGCCTTCTTTATGTAATTTAGGCCTAATTTCTAATTCTTTAAGCTTGTTTCAACTTCTGTAAAATTGAAACATTCTTGTATTTGTTTATTCATTAACTATTTAATGCCTATCTTCCTCCTCCTCCCCTCTCCCTCTTTTCTCCTCCTCCTCCTCCTCCTCCTCTTCTTCTTCTTCTTCTTCTTCTTCTTCTTCTTCTTCTTCTTCTATCTGTAACAACAGAAAGCTCTTTTGTCTTTTTGTATATGAACAAGCTCTTGCAGTTTCATGGGAACCATCCAAAACCCATCACTTACTATATATAGCCTTCCCTTGATCCAGCACAAAGACTTACCCTTCTCATCTTAGGGCAAGTGATCTGCTGCAAAATATGTTGATACATCTGCTGAGCTACTTCTATACTCCTCAGTTAATCCCATGGTTCTTCCTTCAGGACAACATTACTACTGACTGAGAATACAACACTTTTCAGCTACATGATTACTTGGTGAAATTTTATTACTTTGTCCCTCTCACATTACTATTCACTGCTGCCAACACCCTGAATACTGCCACTCTCCTTCCCCTACTAGAAGAGGAATCTCATGCTTATTTTACCTCAGATGCTCTTTAGAAACTCAGTCTACCTCACTCATTGATTTATTAGAGCCTTCTACTGAGAACTCAGACTTCAAAACTAAAGGATGGGTTGTACTTCAAAACTAACGCTGGAAGTTATCAAGCATCATATACTAGCACTAATTTAAGCTTTTATTTACAGTATAATCCTCCACCTGAGGTTAAATCAGCCCAGATGACAGAATTTACTGCGTTTATTAGAGTTTGCCAACAAGCCAAAGACTAGAGAGCAAACATACGTACAGACAGCAAATATGCTTTTGGAGTGAAACATGACTTTGGGATGCCAAAAACCCCACCACTACAATAGATAGCAAGTTAGTCAACTTTTAAGTACATCCTACTTCCTACTTTATAACCTGGCTGTTATAAAGTTTGAGATTCATGCAAAAAGATATCATGTTGAATCTACCAGAGAATACAACACAGGGACTCCTAAGTCATCTTGAGAGCATTGGGCATGTCTTCTTGGAGGGAAAGATGATTCAGCTGAATCTTAAAGGATGTACATGAGTTAGCTACTGGGATGGTCCAGATGGTGTGGGTAGTTTAAGGGGTAGGAAAAAACAAAGGCAAGATGTAGATTCATGTGTTCAGGGAATTGAAAGAATGAGTGGGGAGAAAGGAGGGAATGGTGAGAAATGAGGTTGAGGAGCCAGTTAGGTATCAGTCCCTGAAGAGCTTTATGTCCAGGCAAAGAGAAAGAGCCAGGGGTTTATTTTAAACTGAGGAATGACAGGTTTGATCAGTGCTTCAGAAGGTAACTGCGAAGCTTTGTGAAGAACAGGAGGCAGGCCCCAGGCTGAGGCCTTGATGAATTCTGCATGTCACCCTACACCAGGCTGTTGGGAGATTAGGAGAGATGATGAGAGATTGCTTGATAAACAGATTCTCTCTAGAAAAAAGACAGGTGCCATTACTGTTATGATATACCATGACCTTCAGAGTGGAGTCTTGACAAAAGAAGAAAATAACTAAAAAGGCGGTTGGCCAAAGAGAGAGGAGAGATGGAGGGAGTGAGAAGGGAGGGAGAGAAGGAAGGAGGGATGAGTTTGGGGAAGTACTTGGTGTCAAGCGGTGTTTAAAATATTCTCTTTGCATCACACTAGCTGTTAATTGGCACCAACCACTGAGGGCCTGATTGATCCCAGCGAGGGTCCAGCAAAACAGATAATTTCTTACAAGCAGCTGAAATTCATGAACCCTGCAGGGTCCCACACACCAATGCTGTATTGTTGCTGAGGACCCAGGCTTCCTTCAAAAGATACAGGCTTTTTTTTTTCTTTTTAAAATGCAGATTATATCCATGGAGTTAATGCCTGTGGTTTTATTGAGTAGATGAAAACAGCAAAGCGCTGGGCTACCAACTGACTTGTTATGAATTAACTCTTCGAGTAATGGGCTCACTTAAAGAGAAGTCAGGTCTGAAGGATGTGCACAGAAAACCTAATTTGGAATTAAGGACTTGATTCATAAAATGTCTGTCCACTGTCCACTCAGGGTTTCTGTTATACCCTGTAGTAACCTTTCATTTAGGACTAGGACTACATGGGTTCCTTCCAGATTTGCTGGGCATTCCCATAGGTGGGGAGACAAGGCAAGAGGGGGAGCAGGTAAGGTAGCCTACATTTATTGAGAATACTGTTTATTTGCTAAATACTTGGTCCTTGAAGTTTTACCTCCCAGAAATGTTATCAGGGTAAATAATATCATATCGTTCCTCTTTTTCAGATGTAAAAACTCAAGAAGAAGGAGGAGAAGGAGTAGAGGAGAAGGAAGAGGAAGAAGAAGAAGAAGAAGAAGAATGCCCAACACCTCATCACTGGTAGGAGCTTTGAAAAGTTATCTGGGTCCCAGGGCTACGGGGCTTCTGATTTAAAGCGTGGTTTTGGCTTCACTTAGAGTTACTTTTACTGACATTGGCATGGCACCATAAAAGTATTTTATTTATTGGAGTGTGATGATAATGTGGGCAGCAGCATGACCTTTATGAGCATCCACAGGAGAAAAAGTTCAATCCTAGGGTATGCTGTACTGCTTCTGGAAGTCAGTGTGCATTGATTTTAGAGACATGCATTCTGTATTTGTGGCTAATGTTCTGCTGAATTTCTTTTCTGCACCTTGGTACATCAACCAGAAAGCTGTGGGACTTATGCATATAATTATAACCACAAAACCAGCTCAAAATGGCTCAATCTTGTTTAACAAGATCCTGAGTTGCTTTTCAGAGACAACAGACCAAAAACGCAAGTCATGTAGCCAAGGCATGCTCAGAGGAGAGAATTTTGACCTCCAGCTGCACCTGGAAACAAAATCTCCTTCACTTCCCCCACAGAACAAAAACAAACAAACAACAACAAAATACAGGCTGTAACATGTAAATAAAAGCCTGAGTGTCATTGTCTAGGAAGATCTAGTGTTGATGCCCCTTTACCATAAAATCATTAATAGCCAAGTTCCAAGGTCCTCTAATTAAAACTTGCCCACCAGTACTCCTGTATCCCTACCTGATCCCCTTAACCTTAAAAAAACAAAACAAAAAACTTAATCTAAACCAGAGAGCAAGATGGGTGTGAGGTACCACTAAGTTTCATGTCTTCTCAGTGGGTGGCTTCTTCACCAATAAACCTTCCTTTACTACAAACTCTGAAGCTTTGAGTTTGCAGTGCCTGTCAAAGCATCTAACACACAAACTTTGGTTTTAGGATCAGGATGTTCACACCTATGTCAGATTATAACAGGATACAGGGTATGCTTTCAGATTTCCCCTTATTGTATTATATTTTACCCTCATTCTGCTTTTCTGATTAAATTACTTTAACAACAATAATGATTAAAAAACAAACAAACACAAAAATCCTCCCCCTTGTTCTTATCGTGTGGATTTCCCTGCCTTATTTTTCTCTTGGTTTGTTTAACCTTACACATGTGTGTGCCCACATACTTGTCTTTCTGGGCTGCTTGCTTAGACTGCTCCCTGGGGCAGGCTGTGGGTATGCACACAGATGTGCAGTCTCCTCAGTGCTTCCAGGTCAGTACGTAGTAAATGCTGACAAGTCCTCCTCAGGTTAGTAACTCTTTGACAAATATCTCATGCTGTCAAAAAAGTGATTATTAAATATTTGGATGTTTGTTTCATGATGTGAAATTGAGTTATTGATTTTTTTCTCTTTTTACATCACTTGGTAACATGTAGGAACATACCTTTTAAAAAGGCTGGTGGAAATGCCCTGTTAATTTGGCATGAAAATTGATAAGCCCTGGCCTCCTCACAGTTTGTTAGGAAGACAGACATTTATTCAGATAAATTATGATACTGTGAAAAAGCAAAATTCAGCAGAGTAAATTTAAAATTTTTATTGGCTTTATTCAATGGTTCATGAATTAAGCAACAACTAATCTAGCAGATAGAAAGGCGTTCTGAGGACTTATATGAAATAAAAGATTTTTACGTGCAGAGGGAAATGAGAACAAGACCAAAAAAAAAAGGCAGGTTGGCTATTGCAAGGTCACCTTCCTTTAGGGGATGACAAGGGTCTAGAAGGCAGATGACCCAACTAGTGCTGATTAGGGGATTTTTTTAAAAAAATTGACTTGTTTGAGATTCCATTTCTGGGAGAAGCTAAAACTGTAATTAAGTCTCATTTTGGTGACTCCAAAAGTGACTTTATTTGGGGCCTATTGTCTTGTTTTTTAACAATAGTGAGGGAGCCAGAACATGCCACCTCGAAATATGACTCTTTGGTATATGGGTTATTTTGAGCTAAAGGCAACTGAGAGCCAAGAGAGGCAGGAAAAGCTCTTTATCTTTTCCCAACTCCCTTTTTGTAAATGAAATTTATATTTATAAAGGAAATTTCCATTAGGTGTCTTCCTCATTACTCTGGGAGACAAATCTTATCATTAAGAGACTCTTACCTACAAAATATGATAAACCTTATTTACCATATATTTCCTCTGTCCTTTCTATAACTTGCCTCAAAAGCCCCAAACCTGCCCTGGCTGCTGTGGCTTTTGAATGTCATCCCGTAACTGAAAGTTTGCAGATTTGATTCCCTGTCAGAACATATACCTAGGTTTTGGGTTTGATCCCTGGTCTGGTTGCACAAGATCCCTAGTGTGATCCCTGGTATGGGCACATACAGGAGGCAACCAAATAGCTGCTTCTCTCTCTGATTGATTTTTCTCTCACTCCTAAAAGCAATAATAATAAAAAAAAAAAAGTTCTTGGGTAAAGATAAAAAAGAAACCCCAAAACCCCCTTTTCTTTTTTTTAACCAAGATGTTATACAAGCCTTAATTTTCTAGCCTGCTCCTTGAGCCACATTGTGTGTGTGTGTGTGTGTGTGTGTGTGTGTGTGTGTGTGTGTATAAACTCCTGTGTGCATATATGCAATTAAAATTGTTTACCTCTTAGTATTCTGTTACCAGTTTGTTGCAAGGGCCCAGCCATTGAAGTTAGAAGAGTAGAGGGAAAAAGGCTTTTCCTCTCCCATAAAACAAAGTGATGCAATTAAAATATAATTTTAGTGACATGGGAGCACAGCAGTTTCTGGTTTGCATCACTTTTTCATATCTATTGTTTTAGGTGATCCCCACAAAAACACAATGAGGTGGGCATGCCAAGAATGAGAATCCCATTTCACAGCTGGGGAAACTATGTCACAGAGACTGCATCATGGTGGAGAATTAAACCACAGCATTTCCTCTCTTCCAGTGCTCACTGGTTGCTGGGTGGAATGAGATTCTTTTATGTTTGAATCTAGGAAAATAAGCAAGAGGCTAAAAACTTGATAGGAGAACACTAACAAAACAGTTTGGGTTAATAACAGATTAATTTCAAGGGTCAGGTGTTCTGTTTTCAGTGCAGATCAATTTCTGAGAGAATCTGATCAAAAAGACTATCCACCCTGGCTTTTGTGAAATAGATTCAGGCTTTTGCCTCTTGCTTTTTCTCTAGTCATTTCTCACAGAGTAGGCACCACTTACATTTGATTGTTCCTCCTTACTTTTCATGGGTAACTTGTTCAGTCTTGGTGACATCTTTGTTATAAATAGCAAAAGGACAATTAGTACTCTCCTCAACTTCGATGAGTTAGAAACCTCTCAGAACATTCACTTAGGGAACTTTCATTTCAAAAGAAATGCCATCAGTGGGAAATAGTTATTTAATTTCTAACCAGGCTGAGAGCTTTCCTGTGCAAATATGAGTGAATTATGTATTAATCATGGTTTTTTTTTTTTTTTAAATAAAGCAATTGGGGCAGGAAACTGCCAAAGAGGGAAGAAAACTCAATAATTTTTCATATCAAAAAGTGTACATTTCAAATAGAACTTAACAAATGAGCCCTTGAGTTTTTTTTTTTTTTTTTTTTTTTTTTTTTGCTCCCTGGTCATAATAAGGATATATGCTAAGAAGACTTGCAGCCTTATTCAGGTCCCCCCATCCCCAAATCTTGTTGCAAAATAGAGAGAAGGAGCATGAACCAGGTATGGCAAAAATTTGGAGCAAGACCCTGAGATTGACTGAGATAGAGTCTGATTGTCAGTCAATAATCCTGTGGAAATGAGATTCCTGTCCTAATCTCATCAGAATTAGGCAAAACTGCATCTCCCTAGAGAGTCCATGATATCTTCACCAAAGTTCTTGTTGCTAAAAAGTTACTAGCAGTTTTGATATCAAGTTGCTGTGAAAACACAGGTTATAAAACTTGCTAAAACTGCTAGCTACATTGGGAGGCTTTATTTACTCCAGCAAGCATAAGAAAGAAGATCAATTTTGAAGTTGTCACTGTGGGCTATCAGGGAGGAAAAAATTACCTCCTTTCCCCCTCTGGAGCTCCTGTGGTTGGACGAAGATCAAAAGTGACACAAGACAGACCAACAGGAGGAAAGCCAATTTAATTTTTGCACATGGGAGACCATAAAATTGATATTCAGAGAGGAACCGATTTGTATATATCCTTTTAGTTAAAAAAACAATATATTTGTGAAGATTTGACAGGACAAAGAAACTTTGGTTTGAGTGGCCATTAGTGAGGAATCTAAGCACAAATCTAAGTGGTTTGTGCTTGGGTAGTAAATTAGTAAAAAGGAAACAAGTTTGTCTATAGAGGCTTCTCTGCCCTAAATTTTCTAACTCTGGTGATAAGGATATCTCTCCAGGCAAGGAGAGCACCTTTCACAGGGAGATTTATTTTCTTCATTCAGGGAGACAGAGGAGGCTTCAGGTGTCCTTGCACTGGCTGCTTTTCAAGCATCTATTTCAAAATAATCCATGTCCAAACTGGCATTTTTGGGGGTGGTCTGAGTTGGGACCCAATAGGCCAGTAAGGGTATTTTGTTAAACTCCATAACTGGTGAATTTAAAAGTTGGTTAATTTTTAAAAAGATTTATTTATTATTTTTAGAGAAAGTGGAAGGGAGAGAGGCAGAGAGGGAGAGAAACAACAATGTATGGTTGTCTTTTACCTGCCTTCAGCTACGGACCTGGCTGGAGACCTGGCTGGGCAACCTGGTTATGTGCCCTGGCTAGGAATCAAACCAGTGGCCTTTGGGTTTGAAGGCTGGTGCCTTATCCACTGTGCCACCAGCCAGGGCCAAAAAGTTGGTTAATTTTTAACTGACTTTCAGGGACTTGTGATGGAGGCAGTTTCAACCTATCATTGGACTTCCTCCCCCAAATCTGTTCTGTCATCTGAGGAAAAGCTACCCTGGCTTGATTGGCAGTTGTCTTCTAGGCATTTTATTAAAGAAGTGATACTCATCCCTGGCTGGTGGCACAGTGGATAAGGCAGCCGGCCTTCGAACCCAAAGGTCACTGGTTCGATTCCCCAGCCAGAGCACATAACCAGGTTGCAAGCTAGGTGTCCGGTCAGGTCCATAGCTAGAGGCAGGTAAAAGGCAACCCTACAGTGATGTCTCTCTCCCTCTTTGCCTCTCTCCCTACCCCTCTGTCTAAAAATAATAAATAAAATATTTTTAAAAATTATAAATAAAAATTTTAAAAAAGAAGTGATGCTCATCATTCACAACTACATTGCGGGGAGGACATACCTCTCTAGTAATGCATGAGAACAGTGCCACATAATTGATGGAAGCAGGTGCTCATGCACATTCCAGCTCAGTTCCCTTGAAAGGAACTAAAGGAAGAGCGATTACCCACCATGTCTATTCATGAAGCTTTCAATGAGCCTAACTCCTCATTCACAATGATTTCACCAAATACTTGGAATGGTTTGTTCTTAGAGGACTTCAAACTGATGTTGAATGAATACCTAACTAAGGACACTGGTTTGAGGAACCAGCTGTAAGCTTCCCGCCACCTCTGATATTTTATAACATTATCCTGTGATTTCTTAGTCTACTTCTGGTCTTTACTGAGGTAATATGAATAAGTAGATTGGAAAGCCCTTTTCAACTTGAGAACTGTGAGGTTGTGCTGCTCTTTTATATCGATGGAAGATGTTGCCTTACCTGGTATGTGCCTTGCAGACATTTCATACTCACCTTGGCACTGCAGATACTCTCTTTCTCAACAGAAGCTCAGCATCTTCATGAGAAGAAATATTGATGTAATTAATACCTTTTTTAAGATCTCCAGGATTAAAAAAATAAAAGATTCTTTTCATGTGCTTTCAGTATAAATAAAGAATTCTTAAGTCTTATAAGACTTTAATTATCAACAGACACTTAGGCCAGATAACATGGAATATAGAGAAAATAAGCAAAATTCAGCCCAATTTCATCACCATGAATCAGCCATGAGGGCTCATCTATCTTGTTCACACAATACCCATAGGACCTAGAATAGTGCCAAGTACACAGCAGAGGCTTAATGTTGTTTGGTAAATGAGTGAATGAATTACAATTTTGGTGGATTTTATTCCTCCCCTTTCCCTCATCCACATGTTTTATGGGCATTCATGATGCCTATGTTGGCATTTGTACTTTGCTTTTTCTTTGTTCATTTACCCTTGTATAAAGCATGTTCTTTTGGGCCACAGAATTCTCTTAATCATTGTTTATAATGACTGACTAATATAGGAAGCACATTCTAACATAGTTGCCTAAAAGTTAAATGCACTGCTTAAGGAATTAGATTTTCTTATCCCTACAGGTGCTCACACATTGCTTGATGTTTAACTATCAGATATGACCTTAACTAGATGCATTGCTCTAAGGCCATTTTCTCATCTATTACTTAGGAACTTCAAGGACAGGCCATTTTGCAAAGCTAATAGGCTTTCATAAAACATGGCTATCTTGAATCAAAACTTTTCCAAGTGCCAACCCTCCCACATTGTACTCCTTGGTACTCATTACTAATTAAGTTTATAATGTAAATTTGAAAAAGTTACTTCCTCAGAAATAGCCATTTTTCATAATTTCCATTCAATTATTACATAATAAGCAAGTTCTTATGTGCCAAGCACATTTTGGGATGACTAAACCTCAATCTCCGATCTCTCAGAATTCAATTAATAATTACTAACATTCTATGATGCATTGGGCATTCAAGGATGAAAAAGTACCTTCTCTGTTGTAGTAGAACTCAGAAAAGGTGATGGGAGGAGGGAGTGGGGGATTGATGTATATGCCAATAACCAGAAGGAAATGAGGTAAATGCTATAGAAGAGATGTGTAGAAGTGGTGGCCTTGGTACCCAAGAGAGCAAAGTTAGTTTGCATAATGAAATGATATATGAGAACAGGATGCTAAGATACAGACTGACAACTTCAAACAAGGCAGAAAGGGTTAAGTCTTAACAGAAGAGAGAAAACATGGAAGTTCATTTATATGAAAGAGAGGGGTTTTCCCTGCTGGGAAGTAGTCAGATAGGATTCCTGTGGGAAGGGGCATCCAACCACACCTATGAAGAAAGGGTTCTATTATATTACAATGAACCTAGTAACTTGTATCTATGTTCAGATTCCTAGGCCATGGTGTTTGTCTTTTGTTTAGTGGTTTAACCTTTTATTTGATTTTGACCTTTTAATAACTGGAGAAAAGATTCATAGCATAGCCAGCAGTTCTGATGACATGTGGGAAACATAAGTCACACTGGTTCACCTTCAGCTATGATCTCTTCCCCTGGGAACTGAGCCAGCTGACCTGCCATCATCATTGAGACCATCCAGGGGGTTCTCTTTACTGCTGAGTGTCTATCTGCCCCTCATTCACTTTGTCTGAGCACCTCTCTGATGGAGGGCATGCAATAGCATTTCTGCCCATGTGAGACATACCTGTTTCACATCCAGGTGGAGAGCAGATAGCTATTTTGAAAAATTCAGAAGAGTTGTGGACCTTAGGAGCAAAAGATCTTCTCTTATCTCTGGAAGAGAAGAGGCGAACCCTGAAAGAAAAAGAGAAACTGCTTGGAAAGGGAAAAACACTTATCAGCATGGTAACAGCCATAGACAGCATGGCAGGCAGTGCTCTTGGAGAAGGTCCGCTTCAAGTATGTATCACACAGATGAGGACATTGAGGGTCCCAGTAGAAAGTGGCTTGCATAGATATGGTTCATGCTAGGCCAGAAGCCTGAAGGTGCTAAAAAGGACCTTGAATTTAGAAGCAGAAAACCTAGGTCTTAGTCTTCTGATTTCATATTACTCAAGGTATTAAAAACACAAACTAGCAAGAGCAAATGTATTCAGGATTTTCCATGTGCCAAACTGTGTATATAATTAATGTATAATGGTATACATTAATTTTAAAATTATATACATTATTTTTTTAAATTCCATTTTGGTCTTTGTTGCAACTGTATCAGGTAAGATCTATTATAATCCCTATTTTAAAGCTGATCCATGAAAATGTCTCCAGTAGATAAAAGCCTCCTTATCTGAATCAGAGGGTAACAGTCCTAATGAACTTCCCAGGACCTTTGGGAAGTTTATATGGGATTAAATTTATGAAACCATTTTAGAAACTGTAATGTGCCATACACATTATGCTACATGAGGGACTACAGTTTTTCCCACATTTTTCTTCTCCACCTGTACTGAGCTCCTGCAAGGTAAATGGCATGAAACCATCACTGCAAGAAGTCAGGCATGAGAAATCCACCTCCTCCCTCAAAGACTGACCATCCTGTACAAGTATGACACTTGGGTGAATGACTGCAAAATAAGGAAGAAGGAGGAAACATCAGGAGATGAGTCAAATAAGATATTACAGAAGATCATGTTATCCACAAAGGGAAATCAGTTTACTTCTTATTTTACAATTTAGATGACTTTTATTTCTTTTTCTTACCTAATTAGGTAGGCTAGGACTTCCAGTATTACATTGAATTGAAGTGGCAAAAGTGGGCATTCTCACCTTATTTCAGATTTATAGGAAAAGCTTTCCATTTTTCCCATTGAATATGTTATTAGTCATGGGCTTTTCATATGTGTTGAGATACATAAATTTTGAGAAGTTTTATCATGAAAATGTTGAATTTTGCCAAATGTTTATTTTCATCTCTTGAGATGATCTTGTGATTCCCCCCACTCTTTTTTTTTTTTTTTTGGTTAATGTAGTTTATCCTTACATCCCACAGATAAATCTCACTTAGTCATGGTGCATATCCTTTTACTATGCTATTGAATTTGGCTAGCTAGTATTTTACTGAGGATTTTTAGCATTAATTTTCAATGGAAATATTGACCGATGGTCTCCTTTTCTTGTTTTTTTTTTTTTTTTTTTTGGTCTAGTTTTGTTATCAGGTTGATGCAGGCCTCATGAACTGAATTGGAAGTGGCTCCTAGTTTTCTTCTTCTTCTTCTTCTTCTTCTTCTTCTTCTTCTTCTTCTTCTTCTTCTTCTTCTTTTGTTTGAAAGAGTTAAAAAGAATTGTTATTAATTCTTACGATGTTTGGTAGAATTCATCTTTGAAGCCATCTGGTCCAGGGCTTTTCTTTGTTAGGAATGTTTTAACTACTGATTCACTCTCCTTATTTGTTATTTGTATTGAAAGTCTTTCCATTTTTTTCTTGATTCAGTCTTGGTAGGTTGTATGTTTCTAGAAATTAATCCATTTTTCAAAATTATGAAGTCATTGGTAATTTCTTATTTTACTTCTGTGGTATTGATTATAATATCTCTTCCATTTGTAACTTTGTTTATTTGAGTTCTGTCTTTTTTCTTAGTCTATCTAAGGTTTGTCAATTGTGTTTTTCTTTTGAAAATCCAACTCTTAGTTTTGTGGATTTAAAAAAATTCTTACACTCTCTATTTCATTCATTTCAGCTCTAATTTTTAGTATTTTCTTCCTTCTGCTAACTTTAGACTTTGTTTTTTCTTCTCTTTATAGTTTCTTGTGACAACCACTATGGAAAACAGTAAGGAGGTTTCTCAATATAGTTTTTTCAACTGTGAATTAATTTTTTTCTCTTTCTAAAAATGTTATTGTTGTTCAATTACAAATGTCCCAATTTTCCCCCCATGCTCTCCCCTTTCCCACCCATTCCTGCTTTCATGGTCAATCCTCACCTGTTGGCCATGTCCATGAGTCCTTTATACTTGTTCCTTGATTAGACTCTTCCCCTTCTTTCTTCCATTATGCCCCTCATTCCTCTTCTCTGATGCTGTCAGTTTGTTCCTTATTTTCATGTCACTGGTTCTATTTTGCTGCTTATTTATTTTGTTCATTAGGTTCCAGTTGTAGGTGAGATCATATGGTATTTGTCTTTTACCACATGGCTTATTTCACTTAACATATTGGTGAGAATGTAGACTGGTGCAGTCACTGTGAAAAACAGTATGGAATTTCCTCAAGAAAGTTAAAAATGATACTGCCTTTTGATCTAGCAATTCCACTGCTGGGATTATACCCCAAGAGTCCTGAAACACCAATTCAAGAGGACCTAAGCACTCCAATGTTCATAGTAGAGTTATTTACAATAGCCAAGTGCTGGAAATAGCTTAAGTGCCCATCAGTAAGTGAGTGGATTAAAAAACTATGGCATATATACACAATGGAATATTATGCAGCAGAAATAAAGAAGGAACTCCTACCCTTTGTGACAACATGGATGAAACTGGAGAGGTTTCTCAAAATACTAAAAATACGACTCCCATATGATCTAGAAACCCCACTTCTTAGAATATATCCAAAAGAAAAAAAATCAGAATTTCAAAGAGATATCTGTATTCTTAAGTTTGTTGTAGCATTATTCACAATAGCCAAGATGTGAAAGCAATTTAAATGTCCATTGATGGATACATTGATAAAGGAAATGTTGTATACATACCTATAATGGAATATTATTCAGCCACACAAAAGAAAAAACTCTTGCCATTTGGAACAACAAGGCTGACCCTAGAGGATATTATGCTAATAAAGCCAGACACAAAAGGACAAATAATAGATGATACCACTTATATGAGGAATTTAACATAGTCAACTTATAGAACTTATAGAAGCAGAGAGCAGAGTGGTAGTTTCTAGTGGCTGGGGGAAGGGGGAAAAGAAAAGGTACATATGTAGTCAAAGGGTACAAAGTTTCAGCTATGCAGATGAATGAGAGCTACTATGGTTATCTGTACACTATTGTTATCTATAGCTCTTGGTACACTTAAAATTTTACTGAATGTAGATCCTTTGTTAAGTGTTTTAATCCTCAAAACCACAAATAAACAAATGATTAGAATGATTGGAAACTTTTGGAGGTGATAGGGGTGTTTATGGCAGAGGTGGTGGTGATGGTTTCACAGATACATACTTACGCAAACTCACAAAGCTGTAGACATTAAGTATGTACAGCTTTTTGTATGTTAATTGGACCTCAATAAAGTAACTGTTAAGAGAAAAAAATAGAAGAATTTAGAGCCTGCCTCCTGGCTGTGGGCTTGGAAGGAGGTTCAGCAAAGGCCCTTTAGGGAGAATGTTAAAACTGAATTGAACTCTGAAAGGCTCCGTAACTAGGTTGTTCCATCTTCCTCCCAATACTGACCTCCCGCTGAATGTCCTATGACTTCTTCACTTTATTAAAACATTGTTTGCTTATATTTTACATTAGCCTAGGAATGTGTTTGAAGTCCAAAATGAAAACAGTTCTGTAACCCTGTTTGGGCATCGCAGGCTTAAGCCATGCAAGCTTCCTGGGGCTCCATTATCTGCTTATGAACAGCAGGAGATCAGGCCAATGAACCATGTTATTGTCATTCCATTTGTGTCTCTCAAGTCATTTTTCATCTCAACTAATCAGAAGAGAAAGTCAATTCGTCTCCACTTTCTGTCTCCATCCTCACTTTAGTTTCCTGTGGTTTCACGCTGGGCTGGGCTGTTTGAAATCTGGAATAAAACACCCGTGAAGAGCTATAATATTCAAATTTGCCCATGGGTAATGTGCATAGTGAATGTAAAGTACTAGCAATTTGATTGTTTGAGATGTAATGATTTTTTTACATCAATGTGCAGGGTTTGAGGGAGGCACAACTCCCAGAAGTAACATGTGTGACTGGTGGTCAGACACAAGGTGTTCACAGGCAGGGAAAGGTAACTGCTTGGCTGGTTACCTTTCAAGAGTCCTGACAGAATGCATTTCTTCCCTCTGAGACTTGACTATGGTCTGATATCTGGCCCTCAGTTCTGCAGGCTCAGACCTGATTTTACAACCACCCGGAGTGTATATTTTCCTCCCAGGACATACCCAGGCTAACCAAGCTCATGCGGTTGATGTATAAAATTATAGCTTCCCAGTAAAGGACATGGCCACCAAAACCAGAACACATAAATGTGTGTGACAGAACTGTCTCATCCCAAAGGAAGGCCTCCCTGGGAAGCTAAACCTTAATCAGGAGCTTGCTTGTTGAGAACAGATTCATCTTAAGAACAATTGCACACATCAAATAGTAGTACCATCAGACCATTCATCCCAAGGAAGATCCATGTCTAGACTCTAATGGCTGTCCCTTGTCCAGATACTGCTTGGATGGGCACCAACAAACAGTTCTCTCTGTGATACATTTTACTGATGGCTTTCTGACCAGCCATCCCTCCGCCTTCATTCCTAATGTAACTTAGTATTGCAGTGGTTGCCCATGCTGGCTGAACACCAAGGTCTGAAAACAATCTCTATTTCTGGTGGCTTGACTTGCTTCATGTTTATTGTGTGAACAATTCTGTTCTGCAGACTCTAGAGGAGTCACAGCCCTCGGGTTTCTAGTTACCCTGCTTATAAGGGATTAGCAGTGGGCTCATGGGAGATAGTTTAGCACTGGGAAGTTGTCCCAGCATTTAGACTTTGTCCCTAAATTTCTGGGTTGACTTGCTGTGTGACTCTCAGGAAATTAGTGAGTCTGAAACTGACTGAATTTTACCTTAGCAACTAGGAAGTTCATAACCAATCTGTGGGCTTCTTCAGGCAATGGTGTTAAGATCATGTGCTATCTGCTAACTGCTGAACTGAGGATCTCTGGCTTTTTCTTTTTGTTTTTTGTTCTTTTTCTAACATCTGTTCAATAATTGTTTTCTACTTCTGTACTTTTATAAGCTGCCTTGGTCTATAAAAGGAATTCAGATCTCAACACTCAATGTACCCGCTGATGATAAATTTCTATATAGCAAAGATAAATAGCTGTAAATTTCTTGGAACACTTATGAAAGAAAGTATGATCTTGTGCAGTTCTTTGAACTGCTTGGGTACAAAATGAGTTTTTATGGTCCTGTGTGAGTAAAATTGTCTTATTAACTAGATTTGGTTAGCTTCTTATGTAAGGTATGGGGAGACAAATGGTCAAGATGAACTGAAATTGGGGAGTACTATGTGTAATCAGAGGAGTTAGTGTATGTCAGGAAGACTTGGTGTACACAGGAATGATTCTGTGCCCATGGGGAAGATTTTATGCACACAGGAAGGACTTTATGTACACAGGGAGGACATTGGGCACACTTGAAAGACAATGCAGGTGAGGAGGTGTCTCCTGAGCATGATGTACCTTTTTAGTACACATCCATGGAAGCCTCCTGGCTACAGTGGGTGTGTGAGAGAGTTATAGTAGTCTCAGAGAGTCTCCAGTTAAATGTGAAATATCCCAGAGAGGGGCCTCACAACAATCTCATGTCTGTCTACCAGGAATGTGGGGGCTCCTTGCTTTGCAGAGTTTATAGCCTAGTTGACCCTATGTGTTGGGACCCTGACAATCTCTAACTTAACCTCTCATTGTAAAGAGGAAGAAACAGGCCTAGGATTTAACTTGCTCAACATCACCATTGTTTAGTGGCCAAGCCAAGGTAGTCTTCCAGCACAACTCTTTCCCTCAGCTCTGTACCTGACACTTCGGCTACTTGTTTCCATTTTATCCCCTGTTTAATCCTGCTTTATGAACATACCACTGTCCTCCCCTTTCCTTACTCCCACATCCTGAAGGTGAGACATTGATGGCTATACATTTTGAAGACAGTAATACTCCTACCACTTGTACATCATCCATACATGTCAATGGTGACTCTAGGTCCTCCTATACTGCTCAGGATTCCTTTGTGTGTGAGAGTCTCTTCTTGATCTTAGGATGGCTGCAGGAGCACCAGCCATTCACAGTCTCATTTTAATTAGGACACATGGAGAAGAGCAAAGACACACTAGTATGTGTCACTTGATTCAGACTCCTTCAAAGAGCTTCCTAGGACCAACCTCCTCTAAGTGACCATGTCACATAACAACCCTAGTTGTAAGGGAGGCAGAGAGGGATGTGGTTTTTAGTTGGATGTTTTGCTTCTCTGAATAAAATTGTGGTCTTTTGGAAAGTAAAAGGGTAGAATGAATATTGAGTAGAGAACTGTCATTCTCTGTCACTTTTGTGACCATGGAGAAATGAACTTCTTTAAGTTTACTCACTATAAAATAGAAATTATATGAGCTCAAATATGAAAATTATTTAGCAAGGTACCTGACACATAGTAAGTGTGGAAAGATATAGAACATTAAGAATACAGAGCAATATTGAAAAGATTGATAGGATGTAAATAGTCTCCATTATCATTGTGGTGAGGGGTGAGAACAACTTTTGGAAGAAGAAAAAAACTGTAAATTTGAAAGGCAGATATTTTTTATGGGACATGTTCGGCGATAAACTCTCTGAGGTATCTGGAGGCTTTTGTTCTCCAGGGTGCCTGTGTGAGTTTTAGGGGGCTTGATAGAGCCAAGGAGAGTACTGTGCTTAGCCATTAGCCCTCCCTGTAAGTCTTTTCTAAGCCATCAAGCTGGGCTAAGTACCCCTCTAAGAAATTCTCCCTTAATAAGTCTATATCTTCCTGATTATGAGCCATGAAGGACAAGGGCTATATCTTAGTCACCTACTTTTTCCAAGGGCCCAGCCAGTATTAGGGGCATTATAGGTAGTAAATACATGTGTACTGCACTGAGAGTAGCTGCATTGGGTTGACTCCTTTTAATAGTATCGTTGGCTAGGCCTTTTGGAAGGAAGTCTCTGAAAAATGACAGTCTAGGATTTCTTTAGGCTTCACTTCCCCAGAGAATGTTCAAAGTTCTGAACAGATTTGAAGTAAAAATGATAAAACTTTCAAGTTACATGATGAGTAGTAATACTGATATTTTAAGGAACAAGGTTGTGCTTAGTGTCCCTTTACATTGGTTTGGGTAGTTAGCATCATGCAGTAGAATACACTGTGAGCCTAGAGCAGAAATCCTTGAGTCCAAGTTTTGATTCTGTCACTTGGTTATTAGGTAGAGATTGAGCTAATTTCTTGGCCTCTAGATTACTTATCTATCAAATGAGGAAATAACATTCACTATTTTCCACCCTCTCTCATGGTTGTGGTGAGCACTAATGAACAAATGAATAGGAGGAGCTTTATTCTGAGCGTAACTGACCACAATGGCTGAGAATATTGACTCTCATGCAACTCTGGACTTAGATGCCCAGCTAACTAGGTGTATTAGATTGCTAGTGCTGCTGTAAGTGCCATATACTGAGTGGTCTAGGCAACAGAAATTTGTTGTCTCATAGTTCTGGAGCCTAGACACTGAAATCAAGGTGTCAGCAGGGTTATTTTCTTTTGAGGGCTGTGAGGGAGAATCTGGTCTATATCTCTTCTCTAGTTTCTGGAGGTTTGCTGGTAACATTTGGTATCCCTTGGCTTCCAGAAGCATCATCCTGATCTCTTCCTTCATCTTCACATGAAGATGAACACATGAAGTTCTCCCTGTGTGCATGTCTATTTGTATGTCTAAATTTCTCCTTTCCATAGGACATTGGCCATATTGGATTGGGGCCCATTCTAATGGTCACATTTTAACTTGATGACCTCTTAAAGACCCTATCTCTAATTAAGGCCTCATTCTAAGGTACTGGAGGTTAGAACTTTAATATGTGGATTTGGGCATACATATACAATTTAACTCCCAATGCTGGGGGATGGTAAAATGTTCATATATTAATAAGTAGATGACCCTTAGTCTGAAGATTTTTACCTCTATGTAGTTCCTGGTGAATTTGGTGACTACAATCTCATTTTCTAATTCTGTTTTCAGCACTTTACAACTCAGTTCTATTTAAATTTTCTGAGCATCAGTTTTCTCATGAGTGAAATAGAAATGTTAAAAATTTTCTTATAAGGTTGTAGAGAGGATACAATGAGATGGAATATGCTAAGTGCCTTAAGTTGCGCTTGGCACATTGTGAGTGCCTCAATAAATGGTCACTCCCTTTCTTCATAGCTACGTTAGATCAAGTTGAGAGGCCAGGGAGGAGGTGATGGCAGGCACCAGGCTTTGTAAAGTAGTTATATCAATTTGTCCGGCTCAATTGTTTTTGTGAAGAGCTATTTGAGTTTGAAGCTTTAGAAATGGGAAGTGAGCAGTCAGAAAGCTTTTTGATTGAACTGACAGGAGACAAGCTAGTTGATAATCCATCATCTTAAATTGCCTACTTTTGATCACGCCTCGCTATTTTTTTTTCTTGATGAGTTCACCAATAATGACTTCTACTAACATTTTGTGACTTTTTTAAAAGCAGATGATTTATAAATAAAATTTCCTACCAGATTCTGTTTGTTACCTTGAAAACCATGTGAGATCTGACTTATTGCTCAAATTCTTTGCACTCCTGCCACACATGGTCAAAATATATTAGGTCAGTCGCCTCTGGTATGATGAAGGGAAGGACAATTTGAAATCATATGATTCAATCTCTTTATTTTTCAGACTGAGGAAAAGAGAAACAGGATGACTTTCCTGAAGTTACCCAGCAGGGCAGGTCCTGGGTTAGATCCTGGCTGCTCCCAGCCATTGCAGCTTCTGTTACTGCATGCTCTGGTCTAATTAGTGTTTTAGGCAAGTCATTTTATTTTCTGGGTCCTAGCCCGCATTTGTAGGAAGGACTGGGCCAGCAGGTCTTGGTTCACAGAGCTATAGTCAGACACTCCCATGATCCCTCGGGTGCCTGTGAGCAGCCCAGCCTTTCCTTTCTCCCTCTCAGAACACTGTTTCAGTGTCCAAGATCAAAGGTCATGGGCAGCGCAAAGTGGCACAACAGTTGACCAAGCTGATGGTGGGCAAACTGAAACCAGGTGGTAACCTTCAATTCAAGGCAGACATCAGTGCCTTGGTTGGGGGGTGGGGGGTGCATGATCACTGTGATAAATAACATCACACAAAGTGAAGAGGAAAGATTCCTATTAGTGAGAATTAGTATTTGTGGGGTGGAAAGTGTACTCTTTAGACTGTGGCAAGTTGGCATCCTGTTCTAGCTTATTAGCTAAGTGACCTTGACCAGGTTAAGATAAGTTAAGTAAGCCAAGTTACTTAGACTCAACTGCTTCATTAATAGCAATAAAAAACCAAAAAACAAAAAACACCTAGGTTGGAAGAGATTAGATGAAATAATATAGGTAAAGCTCCTATACAAGACTTGGCATGTGATAAGTATTCAATATAATAGTATAAGTAGTAGCACGCTGGTTTATATTTTACTTTTTTTAAAGAGTTTATTATTTTTAGAGAGAGGAGTAGGGAGAGAGGCAGAGAGGGAGAGAGACATCTATGTAAGGTTGCCTTTCTCCTGCCTCCAGCTATGGACCTGGCTGGAGACCTGGGTGGAGGCCTGGCTGGACACCTGGTTATGTGCCCTGGCCGGGAAATCGAGCCAGTGACCTTTGGGTTTGCAGGCCAGTGCCTTATCCATTGTGCCACCAGCCAGGGCTAGTTCATATTTTAAATGAGAAAATTGGAGTGGATATGTGGCTCTTAACCTGCTTTAGATCTGCTAGAAGTGATGTGCCTCCCCAAATATGCATACCAAATATAAAAACAACTGGGATTTTATAATATTCCTAGAAATCCATGCATGGGCTTCAGGGGGTCCATGGATTCCTATGTAAAAATGCCCTGGGAAAGATCTCTATAAGGTTTCTTCCTGCTTTATCAGTAATTTGGTGAAATTTCCTAAGTTTGCCTGACAAGTGGAGGAGCATAATCTAGGTGTTTCATAAATCAACTGAATCATAATGATAAAAGAAAAAAAATCTTTGGCAGGGCCTGAAGTAGAGAAAGAGTAGGAACTTTGATGAGAGAAATAAAAAGTCTCAACTTCTATATTAACTAGGAATCCAGTTGGCAGTAACCCCCGAAAAGTAATAAAGTGCATCATTATGGTTCTACAAAATGAGAAAATGCCAAATGTGGGATGATGTCAGCTTTTAAAGTCTGAAGCCCAAAGCAGGAATGTCTCCTGTCTTTCTGGCCAGGCCAAGCGTGACCATGAGAGCTTTATTTGCACAGGGATAGAGGTCTGCCCAGAGCTGATCAGGTCTCTTTGCAAATAGCAGTGCTACGTAATGTTATTCCCCAAGGCACCCTTTGGAGAAGTAGTAAGAGCATATAGTTGGATTGTTTGCTTGCTTTCAAGGGCTTTTAACAAACTCTGCTCTGAACTTCCATGACTGCAGTCTGAGTTAGGATGAGGCCCCTGGAAGTCCTTGCCCACACCCAGCTGTTTCCAGAGACCCCCATGCACAGTGTTTCATGGTAAGCTGCGCCGCGAGGCATGCAAAACTGAATATTGCCTTCTGTTTGTTTTTAATGTGGACTGAATTTTCTGGTTTATACTCTTTTTGTTGTATGCTCTTTCTGGCCATACTTTCATTCCAATTATTTTATTTGCAATGCCCAGGAAGAGTGTGAAGAGTGTCTGGCAGGGATGTTTTATTCCTGTTTTATCGATGAGCCCAAGGCACAGAGAGTATGTAGCTTGTTCTGGGACACAGTGGGAAGGAAGTTTATGTCTCCTACTTTTTGAATTCACCCCTTTTCCACTGTGCAGAATTACCCTCTATTTGTTTGGTTCCCTATGAGAGAAATATATATTTTTAAAGATTTTATTTATTATTTTCAGAGAGAAGGGCAGAGAGGTGGAAGAAAGGGAGAGAAGCATCAATGTATGGTTGCCTTCCACCTGCTTCCAGCTAAGGACCTGACTGGAGATCTGGCTTGCAATCTGGTTATGTGCCCTGGCTGGGAATTGAACCAGCAACCTTTGGAGAGAAGTCTTATATGCATAATGAACTGTAATTTAAGGCAATAAAAGGGAGCTTTGGGGGATTTAGAAATAAAAGAGATCCTTGTTAACAAGTAAGGGGAGAGATCAGGGCAGGCTTTGGGGAGGAGAGCTTGTTGGCCTTCTGTTCTTTTAAAAAAATTTTATTTATTTATGGTTTTCATTTTTTTTAATATTTTATTTTATTGTTGTTGTATTATATTCATCCCACCCCCACCCCACTCTCCCCTTCCCCACACTCCGCCCCCCATAGTCAATCCCACTTGTCCATATCCGTGGGTCATCCATACTAGTTCCTTGATAAACTATTCCACTTCTTTGCCTCCTTCTCCCTTTTACTCCCTCCTCCTCCCCTCTGCACACTGAAGGTCTGTTCCTTGTATTCATGTCTCTGGTTTTGTTTTGCTTGTTTGCTTGTTTTGCTCATTAGTGTCCTGTAATGAGTGAGATCATATGATATTTGTCTTTCACTGACTGGCTTATTTCATTAATCGTAATACTCTCCAGTTCCATTAAACATTTTGTTCTTGACAGCCCCTGTAGAGACTGGGAAAAATGTGGCCAAGCAACCTCTTTACTTCTTGCAGCCTCAGGAAGATTCATACCTGATTCATATCTAAACAGCACATGCACTGCTAGTTTTCTGATGAAATTCTTTGTTCATGAAACAAATATCTATTGAACATTCTTTTCAGCTACCACTTATGCTGAATAAGAAGGCTTTATGAGGACAGCAATAATTCCAACTAATATAGATATGTATGTATACACACATGTTAACACACATGTATACCTTTCTTTTCCTGCTGAGCCAATAATTTCTGTTTAGGTATCCATCACTGTGTTTATATTCATTTCCTGGGGCAACTATTACAAAGCACCACAAATGTACTCTTTCAGCTCTGGAAGCCAGAAGCCTGGAATCAAGGTGTTGGCAGGGCTGGTTCTTTCTGGAGGCCTTTAAGGAAGAACAAGTTTCTTGCAATTCTTCTAACATCTGGTGGTTTGCCAGCAATTCTTGACATTCCTTGGTTTATAATTTTAGCTCTCCAATCTCTGTGTCCATCTTCACAGTGCCTACCTGTCTGTTTTTGTATATCTAGAACTTTCCTCTCCTGTCTTTTATATGGACACCAGTCATCAGATTTATGGTTCATTTTAAATCCATGATATTTTCACATAGGGTCACATTCACAGATAAAAGGGTTAGGACTCAGACATATCTTCTTGGGTGATATGATTCAACCCAGTACAATGTCCAAATAGGACTTTCCTTCTCATCTTTGCTTTGAGAAAACATTTATATAACTGTAATGCTTACTTCAAAGAGGCTGACATTCCATATAAATGAAGGGAAAATTGCCTTAGTTGAGTAAACAAAGAGGGTGGCTGAGAAACACATCAAAAGTGTTCCACATGCAATTTAAAGGATATCTCTGTGGATTGATCCCTCAGATATAAAGTACATACTCTGAAACCCTTAAAGAGTAGTGTGGTTATAAGTGTCTAGATATCACCTAGTGCACTAAGACTCAGTATTACTCTCATATCAAATACCTGGTCTTATTTTATTTCAGAAATCTTAGATGAAAGATTTTTTTTTTTTGTTATCCTGTGCAAATCAATGTGTATTTCAGACAGTCTGTTCCTTCAAGCTTCAATTTTCCCAAAAGAACAGGGGCACTTAAATTACATTGGGTAATGGAGATCTTGCGTTAAGTGGGCTATGTACAGTATAATGAAAGAGGCAGGTGACTAGGATCTGAGCTTGCTTGGGCATTGGGAAAGAGCAGAGATTCAGGCAGTCAGGTTTGATTAGGAACATTTCACATTAATGTATAGTTGTTATAAGATATTTTCCTTAGCTCAGAATATAAAAGAAGTTAAATTCAATAATATTGTCATCAGTGGTCCTCATTATATTTAGATCCATGGATCATTGTTTATCACATTTCAGGTTAAAACAGGAAAGGAAACCAAACAACAATTTAGATTTGGATTATGTTTCAGTGTTTTTAAAGAATAAAAGTGATGCTGAGATTTATTGGTTAAATAGTGATTATGTATAATAAATCAAAATTTTGCTCTTCTTTGGTTTTAATCTGGTCATAAATGACAGGTTTACTAAATAGGTTAACCTCTCAGTTTTTAACCTATTGAATCATCTCTTAAGTCAGAAGGTACACGTGGCAAGCCTAATGCTTTCCGAAGGCTTTCTTTAATATAAGCCATTTCTGGAAGCAGTTGAGTTTCTCCACCTGAGAACAACAGATTAAAAAGTGGATGGCAGTCATGACACTGCACCAACCATCTTTGTCCCTTTTTTAAGGGATGTTGAAGGTCCCTAATGAAGTCTGACATGTTTTCACTATGTATGAAATATCAAAGTGGCAAATCCTACCATTTGTTTTATTCAAGGACACTTTTATACTTTATGCTTTACCTTGTCAGCTTGCATTGTTATCAAGCTGGGACAGTTCATGACTTTCCCCCAGATTTCCTGTCATAGATCAAAGTGCTCAGCTCGGCTCTTTAAATGAATGTTGCAATGTGTGAAGCCATGTGGTGTGATGGAGAATACACAGGAGCAGCAGGCAAAAATCTAGGTTCTAGTCCTAACTTTGGCATTGGTTAGTTACGTAAGCCTTGGATAATCAATAGAACTTGATAGATATTTGTTGAGCACCTACAATGTGCCAAGCCTTGTATTACTAGAGAACAGACAGCATTGACATGGACCCCACAGAATGAGAAGATCAGATGCTGAGGCACACTCATAAATAACTCCAGTATAAGGTGCACAGAGACTTGTGCCAAAAATACAGGAGTAGATAAAAAACTATAGCAAGCAAAAAAGGGAGTGATTGCTTAGGTTTGGAGGGGTGGGATCAAGGAAAATTTAATGGAGGAAATTGAACCATAAGCTAGTATTTAAAGGTGGGATATGATTCAGACATGGTGGGTGGGTAAAGTGGTGTAGATAGAATGAAGTGTGTAATCAAGCCCATGAGATAAAGCACATGGTGCCATGGAGCATGATGAAGGGTCTGTTCACATGGCACATGCAGGGGTGTGGGTGGGTAGTGCAATGTGTAGGGAAAGCTGAAGCTAGGGAGGCACTGAGATCAGTAAAAAGAAGAGTTTACAATGTTAGGGTCTTTGTTGAGGTTGAGTCAGTTAAGAAGAAGAAGGAGAAAGAGAAGGAAAGGGAGAAGGAGAAGCGTGAAAGAGGAGAAAGAAAAGAAGAAAAGCTAAATAGTCTGGAACATGCATATGATGTCCCTGTTGGTAGCTCTGAATGTCAATGAGTAAAAGGGAAGATGCCTTTTGGAAAGACCATGACCTGTCACGGAAACAATATGATTTAAAAGTCAAATGGGTTAGAGAAGCCTGGGAATTCTGCCCAAGTCACTTGGACAGGCTTCATAAGAAACAACAAAACATATTTGCTTGAATGTAAATCCATCCAAATCTGTATAGGCTCTTCCTTTTACTGTGGCAGATGAACAAAGCAGAAAAATGGTATTAATGACATTAATCTAAGACTTTGGAATTTACAAATTCTTGGAAAATACTTTGCTTGATAAAGTATGCACTGAATTATCCCCTTTTATAGCTAGATAACCAAGAAAAAGAAAGGAGTGGAGAAGGAAGCCAAACTCAGGTCTCCCTTTGATAACAGGTGGTTGAGAGCGTGGTCAGTTGTGTCAAAAGCTACCAAATTTTGATGATGACTGTGCTTGAAAATTCTTCAAATTATTTCTTAAACTAATTATTAATCTGATTTTATGGTCAATACTGTAAGTAACCTTGAAGTCATTTTTTGTTTCTGTTAGCTGAAAGAACTTTATTTTTTTTAAGATTTTATTTTATTTTCAGTACTTCACTTTTAAAATAAAGGATATAAACCTGATTTTTCAGAGTATTACCTCTTTTTCTTTCCTTTGCATGGATTTAATACATGCCAGCATCAAGTCAAACCATCATCTAGATTTTTATTCACATGTTACTAGATATTCCAATAGTTTGAGTTTTCCTTTGTTTAAATATAGAGTTAATGCATACATTGAATTTTAAAATATTCAAATAGGGCATAAGAACAAAAATAAAAAGTCAAATCATCCTTCACCTCATCCCTCTCCCCAGAGACAGTCACTGTCAGTATTCACTCTTTTTATTTGTGTTAGTAATTATTATTATAACTCTATGTAACAAACTTAGGTCTCTAAATTTTAATGCATTTTTTAATATATTATCTCTACACAGAGCTATTATTTCCTACATGAAGTCAGAACATTAGTTCTGTTAGTCAGTTAGTGAAGTCACTAACATTACTATCTACTTTGCCTTCCCCTTCTACTTCCTAATTTTCATTAGCTTCATTATAATTTTTGGATAGCCTATTAGTTGCCTTCATGAATTTAAGTAATATAACTAGAGTCTATTTTATGTTTTATCAACTTTAGACAGTGATAAATTTGCTGTGCAGAATAACTGGAATAGCATAAACAATAAAATATAATTTTAAAAAGGAAATGGCAATAGTATAGTTCTTCATCTCCAATTTTTCCTCTATAATTATTACTTTTTAAATTTTAAACATTTTTATTTATTTATTTATTTAAGATTTTATTTCATTATTTTTAGAAAGAGGGGAAGGGAGAGAGACAGAAAGGGAGAGAGACACCAATGGATGGTTGCTTCTCACCCGCCTCCAGCCACAGACCTGACTGGAGACCCGGTTTGCAACCTTGTTATTGTGCCCTGGCTGGGGAATTGAACCTGCGACCCTTAGGTTCGCAGGCCGGCGCCTTATCCACTGTGCTACCAGCCAGGGCTATTTATTTATTTTTTAGAGAGAGAGGAAAGGAGGGAGAAAGATAAGGAGAGAAACATTGATATGAGAGATAAACATCAATCAGTTGCCACTCTTCTGAAATTGTTAATACATCTTATGTGATTACATAATAGATGGTTTATAAAAAGAAAGTGAATGACTAGAATTTAAAATATTATGGTTGTATAAATATTATTCAATATAGAACTAGGAAATAGAGATTAAGTCATATAGAAACATGCTAGGCTTTCCACATATGTCAGGTTAATGAAGATTCTTCCAATGCCCCAGCTAATGGATTTTATCTTACTTGATTTCTAGTCTTCTTACTTCTCAGCCATTGTCTCCTGCCACTGTTTTTATATCCAATTTCATCCTCTTTAACAAATTTCTGTTTTATTTTGGCAGAAAACCACATCTCAAGTAATCTTTCAATCGAAATATATGAGTAGTGAACTTCTTGAGTTTTTGCACATTCAAAAATGTCTTTAGTTTGCTTGCATATATGATTGATGGTTTGACTGCATGTAGAGTTTAATGTTGAAATATTTTTCTCTCTGAAGTTTATTCATCATCTCCTAATTTTTTAAAAATGTGCTGATAGGAATTTTGATTTATTTCAAGTCTTACAAGGTCTGTCCAGAAAATATCCAGTCACTATTAATAATAATGAGAACAGTTTGCGCAACATCCATGAAACTTGGCAGCCAAGGAAAGTGGACTGGCATGTGCATGCATGGACAACAACAACTTCACTGTACTAGTCAGTGAGGATGGTAGATACTGTTGAATGAACATGTGTACTGTGTGGCCTTCTTTGCATTCAAAATGACTGAGTTGTGTAGAACAACAAATCTGCATCACATTTTGTGTTAACCTTGAACATTGCTCCATGGAAACTATTTGTATGATTCAGAAGGCCGCAGCTATAGGTAACTGGTGATTGGCATCTTTATCATAACAATGTGCCTACTCGTGCATTACTTCTCTTGCAGTTTTTTTGCAAAACATCAAATCACCCAGGTGACTCAGTCCCCCTACAGCCTAGATTTGGCACCCTGTGACTTCTGGCTTTTCCCCAAATTAAAATTATGTTTGAAAAAGGAGAAATTTCAGACCACTGATGAAATTCAGAAAAATATGACAGGGCAGCTGATGGTGATTGGGAGAAGTGTGTGAGGTCCCAAGGTGCCAATTTTGAAGGGAATTGAGATATCAGTGCCTTGTGTACAATGTTTCTTATATCATGTATCTTCTTCAATAAATTGTCTGTGTTTCATATTACATAACTGGATACCTTCTGGACAGGACAGACCTTGTATTCCTTTGTAAGTGACCATCTTTCTGTCATTCTGACATCCAGATTTTATCTTTGTTATTGGAGTTACCAACTTTTACCACAATATATTTAGATATCATTTGCTACTATTCCTTCTCAGCATTAAGTATCTCTGTGGAGTAAATATGATGAAATTGAGAGGCAACATGGCCTACTGGACTGAACTAAGGATTTAGAATCAGATGGCCTAAATTCAAGTCTTGATTTGATCACTTCCTTTTAGCTTTAACTATCTGTTCAATCTTGCAAATTACTATGTCATTACTTAGGCTCATTTTTTCCTCTAAGACACAATGATAATAGTCTCAACTCTTCTCTTTCCTGCCATGTCTCATTACATTGCAGGATTGCTATTAAAATAAATTACTGGGAATAAGATTGCTTTACAAATCGTAGAGCTATATATAAGGGTCAATATTGTTACAGTGGATGTAAGCATGAAGAAAAGTATATGGTGTTATAGAAACGTTGAGCTCTTTTTTATTCCTGCATTTATCATATGCCACTTTGTCTGGATATGTGGATATTATATTACTGTGGGGTCATCACTCAGGCAACCTTGTAAGCAAGTTTGCTAGTCAGCAGACTCAATTCTCTGATGTTGCTGCACTACTGTGTAGGGCATCCCTTTTTCTCAGCAATGCTCAAGGAAGGCACTTGGATATGTTAAAGGGGCCTGAGTGACAAATTATCTGTCCCTATATCCTTTTTAGAATAACTCCTCAATGTATGGGAAGTATAAATAACATACATACTGATATACTGTGTGGCTCCAAAGTTCCTTCAGTCATGAATGGATTACAGGGAATTGTTTAAATTACTATTGGGGGCATTAGCTTGAATGCTTTTAGTAACTTTATTCTTTTTGATTTAACACATTTCTAGGGTTAAACCAAAATTAAGCATTCTCACATATACTTCCAGGAAGTATCAAACAATGATGTAAACTGGAAAGTAATCCACTTTGGCAGGAGTCTTCTAATAATAACCAGGATATCTTTCACAAAATAGAAAACTAAGAACTTGGTCAAGGCAAGGAGTTGACCAAGGTCACATGAAATGAGTAGAAATAGATTTCAAAACTCTTAACTCCATTTCACAGTTATTTTACTCAAAGAGTCAAGCCTCCTAAAGTCTATAAATTCATGTAGGTTGCTTTTTAAATGGTGAACAGAAAGAAGCCTTACAATATGTATAATCTTGAATGGAAGCAGGTATGGCAGTGCCTCAGGGTACTTCCTGTGAAAGACCCCATTTGGGGTTCATTGCAAGCATTGCAAGCATTAACCCATGAGTCTCTCACTGAAGTTGTGAGAGGTAGGGATCTACTTCAAATATTTGAGAAACTGAAGTTTAGAGTGGTAAGCAAAGTCATACAACCTGTAATGTTTGTTTTTAGTAAAGGGCTAAAACTAAATGTATACCTGAACTCTGAATTTAGTCACAAGACTGGTTCTCAAATTAGTGTCAAAAAGAGAATTCAGGAACCCCAGTTTCCTCTGGACTCCAATCTGTCTTACTGTTTCTCAGTACATGCTGTGATAAACAAAAGCACAGGTACTACTTTTAAAATAGTTGTTCTTGGCACAATGCAAAAGAGTTTTAATAGGCTCAAATTTACTAGATCCTAGATTTCAGGGTTGGATTTTTGTTTGTTTGTCTTTGTTTAGTATGTGGTTTCTTTTTACATAGCTTTTTGGAAATACTCATGGTGTTTAAGGAGATTTAAAATTCCTTGAGAGAGAGATGAGCCCTGCTTTTGCAATTGTTCACCCCTGGGTACTACTCATAAAGCAAATCCTGCAAGAAAATGAACATGTCCAGCTCAAGACCTCAGCCAAGAGAAAGCTCATGGGGGTACTTGATAACTGTGTTTAAATTCTTGAAACAAAGATCAGATTAGACTTATATCATATGCCCTCAAAGGGCTCTCTACCAACTCATGAAAATTGTAAGGAACCATATTTTTGGCCTGCAATCAAAATACAATACTTTTTAACTGCTGAACCACTTTTGGACATTGAGCGAGCTCTGTTCTGGGAGATAGTTGTGAAGAGGTTCTGTTGGGTATTAGACTGAAGCCATTAGAAAGCCCATTTCAGTACAGTTGTAATAGTCATGGTTTAAGTCTTCTAAGTCTTTTAATTTAATATCACACACCTAACATAACTACACACACACACACACACACACACACACACACTTTTAAAAAAAAATTTATTGTTGTTGTATTATATCCATCCCCTTTTTGCTCCCCTCTGTCCCCCTCCCCACCCACCCATTCCCCCCAAAGTCAATCCCACCTACACACGTGCTTTTTTGATATTCCCAATACCCATGATAGTAAGTTAAATTCACTGAGCACTTACTATACGGTAAAGTATATGCATTAGCCCATTAAATCAGTGTCTTATTTTGTACTATTATGATGTATTTCATAGATTGTACATAAACATTATAAGTTACATGCTGAAAATGTCATAGATAGTTATTGGAGGGTCCAGGGTTTAAAACCAAGTATGTTTGGCACTGAGCTCCTGAACACTCTGCCTCTTCCTCATAGAGATTGATGCATTTGAAGAGCCAAAAATAACCTGGTTTGCACCCAAAATAACTCAGTAAGTGTTGGAGGGATGCTGTAGGTAAACTAAAATAATATTATAATTGCTCTGACATGGATAACTGACAGCAGTGCTCCATTTTGCCCAAGGGAGTAAAAAATTTTTTTTAATTAATGAGAGAGAAGAGCAGATTCACAGCCTCACAGAAAAAATCTTCCCAGCTTTAGTGGTTTTCTCTCAGTTCTAGAGAAAGAAGCTTTCTAATGTCAACTAAATTTATGGCAGTGACCTTGACATTCTTGTAGAAGAGTTGAGGTCAAGGGAAAAAGTGGGAAATAAAGGCCACAGTTCTTCCCCAGGAAGAACTTGCTTAACCACAGAGCCTTGTGGAGTTCAAATAATTAACCACGTGTGCTTGACCTAATAAGTGTGTTTATTCACATGGAAGATTTTGTCACCTTTCTGGCCATGACTTTTGAGCATTAGCACTGCTCTTCAAGTCTAAGACTTTAAAATACTAGTGTCTCAGAAAACAGAGACATTCTTTTGCAACTCCTCCAGACAGTAAGAAAACAACACATTGAAGCCCCTAGATGAAGTGGGAAGTTGGAGAGGCTCTTCTATCAGGTTGATGTTTCTCAGCCACCTGAAGGTGACTTTTCACACTTTGGATTTTTTCAAACAATTGGCAGTCTTCATTCCAAAAGAAGCTTCAAATTTTCTCTGCTGCTCTACTGGGATCACTCTCTACATGGATCTGTGAAGCTTCTAGTGGCTTTTGATTCCACAAAGATTCAGGAGCACTGTGGAAATCACCTTTATAAGAAATACAGACATTTCCAAAAGTTTCCAAAACAGATTCCTAGAAGGCAATTAGATTTTGCAATATTGCCTTAAAAATATTCTGGAATTTTCTTTAAAAAACAATGGATTAATCATAGCCATGCCTTTTCCCAAGTACAAAAAACATGGAAGAGGAGTCCACAGAAAATAAGAAATGTCAACATAGTTTGGGAGGTCTAAAAGTAGGGTAAAGACACTTACAACTTATGGGTCTATGAGATGAGGTACAATGAGAAGTGAGACACATTCCTGGCTGGTGTAGCTCAGTGGATTGAATACCAGCCTACAAACCAAGAGAAGTGAGCCAACCTGACCTATAGACCTCCTAATAATCTCAGCCCTAGGCAAAAACATAGAGGGGGCAGCATTGCTAGAGATGAAAGCAAAATTAATTGGAAGATGGAAACAGAACAGTTGGAGCTCCAGTGCCCTTCCTTACTGCAGACCACTAGGAAATTATCTCTGCCCCATAATACTAAAGATCTGACATTTGTTCCTTTGGAAAACAAAACCATTTAATTCCTGAATTAGAGACACCAAGAACAGTGCTGATGTGAGATGCATGATCAAAGAAAAGATAAAGGAAAAGTCTGAATACTGAAAAAAAAGGATTTCCAACCACCTTGGCAAGCCCAGTCCCCAAAGCCTCAGGTTGGTGTCCCAGCTTCAAGGGAGAATACTTTCTTCTATGGGAAAACTGAAGGAATTCAGAGGAGAGACCTATGGATATTTATATCTGGGCCTGCCCAATGCAAAGCTGGTTTGATGCCTGAGAACAACAGAGGAAAAACAGAAATTTGATTCTTCTTTTCTGTATTCACAGAAAAGTATGAATAAATAGCCAAGGACATCAGACATCTGAAAAGGCTTCATACATGGATAAGAGAGAGATTACAGCAAAATAATAATAATACTGATAATGCCACTAACAATAACCAATTCAGGGAACACAGAGGCAATATAGGAGCAGAAGAAAATTAAAGTGAAATAGCTTATAATTGACTTTCTCAGAAAGACATGAGCTGAAATAAGAATAGAGAGCATAAAAAGGAATGCTCTCAAGACCAAAAACAGCCTTTGGAAATTAAAAATATCAATCTGAAATAAAAACTTAATAAAATAATCAAAATGTAAAATCAAAGGAATTTACCAGAAACAGAACAAAAATACAGATGTGAAAAACAAGAAATAATAGGATAAGGAAATTAAAGAAAAGTGCAGTCCCATATAGCTCATTATGTCTCCAGAGAGCTCGGCCTAATTTTCAGAGATGTTTATGTTATTTACCCAAACTATTCTTTCTGCAGCATCTCCATTAGCTTTCCTCTGTTTCAGGTTCTTTGAGAGGTCCTTCAGGTCCTCATGAGTATCCTCAGGGACAGGGAGCTCATTTGTTTCATTCTTCTTCTGCAGTGAAATCAATCTCCCTGTGGCTTCCCTCTACCCATTCTTGATCTATCAATCCATTGTGGCCATTTACTCCAAGCTCAGCCTCTTTTTCCCAAAGCATCCCAAAAGTTGCTTGATGATAGCTGTGAGCCATGCTGGTTGAATCTCCTCACCACTCTGTGCATCTGATCATGATATCTTTGTAAGTGTAGTGCCACATCTTTATAATATGTCTAAACTTTATTGAAGAAAGGTGTAAGGTGCACCTCAAGTGTATGAAGGTCCATGCAGTACATGAGGCCACATTAGCCTTAGTGAGGGCACCCCGTGCAGCTATCGTGGGAGATAAAGGAGATTAACTTGTGAGAATTACGTGGTCAGTGTGCCTGCCACTACACAGAATTTGCCAATGAAGAAAAATCTTGTGTTGCTCTATGCTCCACAAAGACAGGTCTTTCAGACAGAAATTGAGGATGAGCTGTGATTAACAGGGGCTAGCCAAAACACAGACCTCATGGTCTGGGAGGAGGGCCTCGATGATCCTGGCTGTGACTCTTCCCCTTTCTGGCAGAATTAATATTATCCCTATGGCCAGGGGCCTACTTTTACTTTGCAGACAAGGGACAGACTTTCCCCATATCAATATTAGCTTGAAACATCACCCCAAAGCCTTCTCTCAATATGGTGTTAGAGATCTATTCTGTAAGGCAAGCAAGGCCCAAGGCACTGCATCACCTTAAGGATGATTAATCCATTCTGCTGTGTTCTATCAAAACAGGAAACAATACTCAACCTAATGGCCAGCCATTCCTACCCCACCTCCATCTAGGAAAAAAGGTGTTTAGATCCAACCAGTTCAAGTGACTAGCTCAAGGGAAGTGATGGATGAACCAAGTTAGAAGCTAGGCTTCCTGATTGCGAGGTCAGCACCTTTTGAGCGAAGACCTAAGGGATCAAGGCTCATGCATTAGCCTGAGGCTGTGGTTTCTGAGAAGGAAACCACAGATAACAATTTTCCTTCGTCATAACTTAACTATGAGCTCACCTTTCTGACAGAAATATTGCCATCTTCATGGAAAACTTCTTAGCATACTTTTTTTATCTTCTGGGAATGGAAACCCATTTATTGTTTTTGTGCAGGGATAGGACCAGTCCAAAACCATGTGTTATTATATGACTCTGAAGTCTTTACCTTCCTGTCCCTAGCAGGCATCCCCATGCCTTCTTTTCTAAGCTCCTACATTTACTGTAAAAGAGTTTAGTTTCAGTCTCTCAAGAACGAAGCAAAAAAATTTTGTAATGGACCAAACCTACACTTACAATATTTTTCCTTTTTTTGACCCCAATTCCATGTGTTTTCTTTCTTTTTTTTTTTTAATTTTATTGTTGTTGTATTACATCCATCCCCTTTTTGCTCCCCTCTGCCCCCCTTCCCACCCACCCATTCCCCCCAAAGTCAATCCCACCTGTTGTCCATGTCCATGGTTCCTTTATACTAGGTTCTTGCCTAAGCTGCTCCCCTTCTTTGCCTCTGCCTCCCCACTCCCCCCAACCCCATTCCCCCTGACCACTGAAGGCCTATTCCTTGTATTCATATACTTGGTTTTGTTTTGCTTGTTGTTAGTTTTGCTCATTATTGTCCCGTAATGGGTGAGATCATATGATATTTGTCCTTCACTGACTGGCTTATTTCACTAAGCATAATACTCTCCAGTTCCATCCATGTTGTTGCAAAGGGTACAAGTTCCTTCCTTCTTTCTGCTATATAGAATTCCATTCTGTAAATGTACCAAAGTTTTTTGATCCAATCACTTACAATATTTTTAATTTACCTGAAATGAGGATAATATTTACCAGTCTAACTGCAGTAACAGGGAGACCCTAATGTGCAAAAGGTTCAAACACACTAGAAAATTATTTCTTATTCAGGGAGCAGTTGAGTGGGTAAAATAATTCAGAATGGTGGTTTCTTCAATGCAGTCATTCTCATGTTCAGATAGAATATCTGCCATCTATGCTACAAACTTGCACAGCTGTCCTGAGCATCATCTCTATTCTTGCCAGCCAAAAGTAGACAAGAGCATGGAGGAGCACTGCACAGAGGAGCTCTATGGGCCAGGCTTTGGAGACGCACACATCATTGCCCTTAATATTTCACAGGCTAGAACTTACCAAAATAACTACACTGAATTGCTAGCTTGAGAAGGTGGGTGGGAGGGGAATAATAGACATCATTCCTGGTCCGGCAGTCAATTTCTAGGATTAATCCAACAATGAGAGTATGTGTTTTGGAGTGAGGGTCATGAATTTGGATAAACAGCGAGTCATATTAATTAAATGAGCATTTTGTCAGTATCTTTGGACATGACTCAAAGTAAAATGGGATGGTCTCAACTGATGGGTCATTTTACTTAAACAGGATTTCCTTAAGTGACTCTAATTCATTTCATTCCCATAATCAAATAGGTCCCATTTTGCATACCCAGCCAACTTTACTTGGCCTCTGCCTCTAGAATAATTGTATTCATTATTTTTTCAGTCATTAATTTGTTCAAAAAACATTTACTATCCATTTACGTGCTTAACAGTAAACCAGATGTTGGGGATATTTCAATAAGCAAGACAGACAGCTTTACTGCTTGCAGAACCTAAGATTCTAATGGAGAACATGTGGGAATAGATAATAAGTAGACTAAAAAATATATCAAGCAATCACAAGTAGGAAAAGTAAAGTGAAACAAAGCAATAAGAAAAAGAATGCCTGGCAGTGATTTACATAGGGAGCTTAAGCATACCTAAGCTCCTCTTTGAGAAGGTGGCCTTTGAATTGAGACCTGAATGATAAGGCAACAGGTATTTTGAAATCTGAAGCTTTTCAGGCTCAGAGAATGAACAGTGCAAATGTCTTGAGGTGATAATGGGCCTGATAGGAGACAGGGAAGAGGCAGGTGTAACTGGCAAGTTGTGAGTTGAGAGTGTATGATAGGAATTGAGGTCAGATTTGTTGGCACAGAACCAGATCATACAGCATTTGGAGGCTCTGCTGAGGAATTTTAATTATATTCCAAGTGTGATGGGAAACACTTGGAGGGTTTGAAGCAAAAGAATGACTCTTGCCTTCATTTTTTATAAACTGTACTCTGGTTGTTATGACTAGAATGCATGAAAGCAGGGCAGGAAAGGCAAAGGTCACATTTAGAAGGACTTTGTCATGGTCCAAGACAGGATGATAATATGTTGGAATATGGAGAAAGTAGCAGAGATGAATGAAAGCTGGAACTGGTCTAGAAGTTTTGTGGCCTAGACTTGCTGAAGGATTTGTTCCGGAGAAAATGAGAAAGTGAGAAATTACAATTGCCTCTTACATTTGATGTATTCATTTACTTTCATTCTCTTATTCAGTCCTAGATGTCCCCAGAATAAAGCTTCTTAGGGTCTAGGCAGGGAGTTGGGAGAACTGGTTTCTCTTTTCTTTTTCTTTTTTTAATTTGTTGTTTTATTTGCCTGAACAAACCTTTCACTCTTTAATTTTTGTTAAGAAAATGAAAATAGCTTCCACCTCTTACCTAAAAAAATTGGTGAAGGGTGATAAATTGATAATATTCTCTGTAACAACATTCTAATGGGAACACAAAATGCTCTTCTGGCTGAGTGATGTGTCCTGAGCATTTGAATTTAATCAGACTGTAGCATATTTCTTTGCCCTTTACAATCATGATGACTAACTGGCTCCCATGTGAGTGAGTTATATTTTAGACAAAGGAGAAAACATAAAATAATTCTTGGCTTGGGGCAGTTAATATTTAATTGAGTCATAGCTACATAAACCACAAGTGAATGTGCAGAGGACTGATTCTAAGGAGAAATTTTAAAAATTCATTTATTGTTGTTGTGTTACATTTGTCCCATTTCTTTCTGTCCCTTTGCTTTTTATGGTAACTTGGTTAAGAAAAGGTCTTCTATTGTTTTCTGATTTGACTTGTGCTGCAGACAAGAAGCCCAAAGGTGCATGTGAGGATATCAGTTGTCATTTTATACAGGTGAGTAGACACTTTTAGCCCCAGAGATCATGGAATTAAAACTTTAGGTATACTAGAAAGCGAAGTAGAATTCCAATTCACCCTTTCTTATATAAGAACTTTCAGCCACAAAATCTTACCCAGGATTGCAGACAAGCTTTAGGAATTAAGGCCTAGTTATAATTTTATTCTTAGTAAATTCCTCCTTTGGAAAAAACAAACAAAACAAAATTCTATATGTGGTTGGACAAGCTTATCTTCTATGGGCTCTATCCTCATATTTACATATAATTATTCAGGAATGATGCTCTTATACTTTTCCTTAAGGCTACTCTGAATTTTGCTATGCTGTAAGTCTCGTGATGTATAACTGGTATTTAAGACCTTATATTTCTAATCATGACCAATCACTATTAGAACAAGATAAATGGCTATTCATACCACTGAGAGAGAAAATTCTTCTGACAATTTGTTTGTTAAAAGAAGGTTGCTTCTATGTTTTTCTTGGTCTCATGATCACTTCTATTAATAAACAAAATGTACAGTACAACCACTATTTCTGTTTTCCCATGTTTCTAATTTCTTCCTTTAACCATTAATTACTTAAAATATTTTTTTTTTTTTTGCATTCTATGACAGATAATTCTATCATCTCAAGTATTGGGAACCTTTAATCTTCTTAATCTGTCTTTCATAAATTCTTTCTCTCCTTGCCCTGTGGTTAATTTGCTTTGTTTTTGTGATTTTTAGGTGTTGAGATCAAAGTCTGCAGGACTTTACCTCTTGAAACCTGTGGCTCTTGGGTTTTATATTTCTTCTGGAAGGTATCAATAACTAATACTTTTATTTTGAATAAATGTTTAATTTTGAATAGTTTTAGATTTATAGGAAAGTTGCTATGATAGTACAGAGGATTCCCATGTACCCTGTACTCAGTTTCCTCCATTAATAACATTTTGCATTAGAATGATGCATTTGTTATAACAAACGAACCAATATTGATACATTATTATTAAATGAAGTTTGTATTTTACTCAAATTTTCTAAAGTTTCCTATCTAATGTCCCTTTCTGTCCAGGATCCCACCAAGAAGACTATGTACATTAGATTTTACTTACCATGTCTCTTTAGGCTCCTCTAGACTGTGACAATTTCTCAGACTTTCTTTGATTTTGATGAACTTAACCCTGTACATCCCATACACATAAAAATGTGTTCTCAAAATATAAAAGAGACATAGTTCAAGACTAAATTAGAGAAACCATAGTTATGACTCAAGATTTTAACATTCCTTCCTCAGATTGATCAAGCATGGATTAAAAACTCAGTAAGGATGTAGGACATTTGAATAACTCCATTATCTTTGATATAATGCAGACACATAAAACCCTGTGTCTCCAAATTAGAAAAAAAAAAAAAGATACTTTTTCAACACACATCAAATATGAGGTCTGTCCAGAAAATATCCATTCATTGTAATATGCAAAATAGAAGCATTAACTGAAGAAGATACAAGAGACAAGAAACTTTGTACCTAGGGCAATGATGCATCAGTCCCCTTTAAGGTAGGTACCTTGGGACCTCACACATTTCTCCCAGTCACCATCAGCTGCCCCACCATATTTTCCTGAATGTCATTTATGGTCTGAAATCTCTTCCTTTTCAAAGGTGATTTAAGTCTTGGGAAAAGCCAGAAGTCTTTGTTGATTGCAGCCCATACACAGTCAGCATTCTCAGTTGTTCTGCTTGTTGCAGGCCTTCCAGAATGTGGATCACTTTCTACAGATTTTTGACTACCTTTGAAGTGTTTGTGCCACACTTTTATTTGTGCTGCATTCATTGCATCAGCTCTGAAAGCCTTCTGAATCATCCAAGTAGTTTCCACAGTGGAATGTTTAAGCTTAACACAAAATTTGATGCAGGTTTGTTGCTCTACTCATTCAGTCATTTTGAATGCGATGGCCACACATCTACCACCCCCACTGACTAGAACAGTGAAGTCATCATTGTTCACACATGCACATCCCAGCCCACTCTCCTTGGCTGCCAAGTTACACCAATTACACCAATGTTATGCAAACCATTCTCATTATATTAACAATGGCTGGACTTTTTCTGGACAGACCTTGTATTTACAAAGATTGACCACAGAAGAATCAGGTTTCAATGAACATAAAAATCAGACCACAGTGCATAGTTAGAGATTGATTACCAAAAGTAACTAAAAACCCCACATACATTTAAAAATAAAAGAGCACAGATAAATAATTCATGGATCAAATAAAATGGGAAAATGGAACTAGTCCACTATCAGTGATGTTAAGTTTGATTATTTGGTAATTGTGTTGACCATCAGATCTTTTGGTTGCAATGATCTTCTTTCATTTCAACTAGTCATTTGTGTGATATTTTTGGCACTGTCAATATCCTGTTCTTTATAACTTTACACCTAACAGTTTTAGGGTTTATTTATTTATCTGTTTATTTATTTATTTACTTACTTACTTTTGATGATCCTTGCCTGAATCAGTTGCTATATTGAAGCTTACAAAAGGACAAATTTCTATTTCCATTATCTCATCACATTTATTAGCTTTGGGATTTTGAGTATAATTCAAGGAGTTCGGGTTGTTTTTCTGTATGCAAAGTAAAATCAATGGAGATTTTATGCAGGGAAATTTGGAGAACTAGGAGAGGTCACAGGCCTTTTATGAAATTTATATCAAGATTCTAGAACTCCAATACCATTTGCTTAGGCTCACTATGAAGACAGCTACTTTACAGGCATCTTGTTCTAATCAGGTGAGACCTGTGGAGAAATGATTATAAGGCTATTCCAAGGGTAAATGTATGGACCAAATCAGCGTTTCACTCAATTTTGGCCCTTATCTTTACAAGGAACAATCAAGTTCTTGCTTACAGGGATATACATCCATATATCTATATCTATAGATATATATGGAAATTTATATAGAAATATTTTACATATAGGGGAAACTTATAAATATAGAGGAATTTATATATCTATGTATTTATATCTATATCTATCTCTATATAGACAGAGGCAATGATAGAGATATATAGCCCATTTTCTTATCATGTATTAAACATCCCTAAAAATACCATTTTTTTCTGACCCATAGATTCTACTTCTAGGAATTTCTCCTAGGGAATATATGAGAAAAATGTACAAGGACATACCTACAGCACCTCAGTGAGTTTATTTAAATAAATTGTGTAAATAATTTTAATGTCAAGCAAAAATTATTGGCTAAATAAATTTTGGGCCATATAATGAATATTAGAAAGCTATTGAAAATGATATGATAGAGTATGTTTAATGACAAAAAAACTTCACTGTGTAAATTAGTAGATGGAAATAGGTATAGGGGCACAGACCAATTCCCTTCCAGAAACCTTCAGGCTCCAATGCTCAGGTATTCTTTCAAAGCTTGGGGTTGACAGAGCCTACTTCCTATTAAGTTTGGAGCTTCAGTTCAGCTGGGATATAAATGGAAGTATTGTAATGGGGATTATCTTCCTCTACCCAGCAGCATCTGCATCCCAATTATTTTTCAGCCAGAATGCCTGATACGTATAAGCCTATGCTCGCTGTTCACTCCTGTACCTCTGTCCTCTTTTTTATGCCCTCACAAAATTGAGTTTGCTCATAAAAATTAATAAGCAATGAAGACTACTGTTGAATATTTGCAGGGGGAGGCAGAGGAGAAGACTGACTTTCCACAGTGCACAGAATTTCACCTCTAAACTCCTCACAATACCAGCCTCTTCTTCCATACTTATTTCCATATACTATATCTACTCTTTGCACCTGCCCCCTGTGAGGGTGCTGTCTTTGCCCACATGGAAAAATTACTCTCTGGGGCTTCTCAATCTCTCCTCTTCTTAGGCAAAACAATTCCCTGTTTACATATCTTTCTCCACTCTTTAATATCATTTTTAAATATGTCTAAAGCCAGTATACTGAGGATGAAGGTGCTCTCAGCAAACAAAAGATCCTCTAGTTACCTAGATCACACTTCTTATATAAAGATTATGAATAATACATATTTTCATATTTTTTTTCAGTTAGACATGCATTAAACCAACACTGTTTTATTAATGTGTTTTTTAGGTAATAAATGTAAAATAAAAAGAGAGAACAGGTGACCTTTTTCACTGCCTTGTCTGGAGCAGTTAGTGGGGAATGTCTAGCATCCAGATCAGGCAGGATGTGAAACTGACCAGGCGAGGTAAGTCTTGACAGTACAAGGACAAGGATACTCACTGGTAAGAAAGCCCAAGACATGGGACAGGGAACATGGGACAGAGATCATGACAGGGACTTCGTTGCTAAGACTGGATTAGGAGGTGGGGAATTAAAGTTTCAGCTGGGATTACCCTCAAGCAACAGAAAAACACATTCAAATTTAAGTAATAATAATCATAACAATAATAATAATAAAAGCTATTCACTCATGTTGCAATGTGACAGGATCCAAGGATCATCGATATCGTAAAAATTGGTTTCTTCTCCATTTTTCTGTCCTCCTTCCTTGTTTTAATTCCATTCTCGGGTAGACCTTCTCCATAGCCATCAGGTCAACCACATGTAAGTATCTTTTTTCACCCAGCATTAGCAGCAACATTTCCAAGATTCATTCTAAATGAGGTGGCTCAGAGCATGTGCCCACCCTCAGGCAGGGGATACACACATGATTGGCTGATTTCTGGGTCATTTATTTCACAAAAAAATGCAAGGGACTGGAGGTGAACAGGGCTGGATCCCTGAAAAAGAGTAGAGCAGTTGCCAGAGAGGTGGAAATGAGAGCTGGAGAGGTACAGAATAGCTACTTTTGCTCCTAGAGTCTAAGGAGCAAGTGACAAAAGCCTCAGAAGCAACAGGATTTCTGCCTGGACCTCAGTCTTGATGAAAGTACCTGTCTAGGGGCACAGTTGTAACTCTTTAGGGGTTTACTTCTCTTTTCTGAGTTTTCTAGTGTGGGTCAAGTAGCCCCAATTTACTGGGAAAAGAACCTAAGAAAACTGGACCTGACAATTATGAACCAGAAGCTGGCCTCAAAGCCAGAAGCAGTATTACCTGCCTGCTCCTTGCATCAGAAGTACAAGGAAATAACACTACAATGAACATAGGGGTGCAAATCTTCTTTCAAATTGGTGTTCTAGGTTTCTTCGAATATATTCCCAGAAGTGGAATCACTGGGTCAAAAGGCAGTTCTATTTTAAATTTTTTGAGGAACATCCTAAAATGAATACAAAATAATATTTAATGTAAACAGTAATTGAAAAAAATTTTTAAAGAGTACAAGGAAAGTATTAATGAGGTAATATTAAATTTCATTGCTAGTGTGACTCTCTTTTATAGAAAGGTTTGATTCCTAAACTGTCCAAACATAATTACCCTCAGAGATATTAATCTTTTATGCTCCAGTAATATTAAGAACCTTCATAAAGACTGGCTTTCTGAAAGCTATTGCTCTTCTTACCAATCCTTATTTTCAATCTTTTAATTGGATGAATTTTTGATCCAAGCAAATGAGCAAATGAGGTTGATAGATGATATTTTCTGGGTGCATTTTAATTAAAGTTAGTTTTTCATGGTTCACAATTACTTCTTAGCTCACAATTAATTCTTCTAGAAAATTTTATGCTATTTCAATTCTTTTTGCCATTCTCTGTATTCATGAGACAAGATCATTTTATAAGAAAAAGGAGGCATAATCAGGGAACTTATGCCTGGAAATCTGATAGATTGAGTTCAAACAGCAATTCTGCCATGTATCAATTTCTGACTCTCAGAAGTTGACATCGCTGAGCTTCGGTTTCCTCTTCTGTGAAACGGAGATAATACTAATAGCATGTAGGGTAACTGTGAGGATTAAGTGAGGAAACTTAATTAAAATGCTTAAACCGTGTCTGGCACATAGAAAATGCTCAGTAAATGTTATTTGTCATCCTCGTTTTGCTTAACTTTCACCACAGCAGGGATTAGTTTCCTATCACAGAACAACTTCTCAGCTCTATTTTCCAATGCTGAGAGGACCTACAGTGAAAATAACTGAGAAATAATTACTTTTAAAATCCAACTTTGTTTTTGCCTTTAAAGTTTGCCTGGAGAATTCAAAGCCAGAACTAGAGTCTATTTAAAGGCCATTCGACTCTATGCTCCGAGTAGGAAAATAATCATTGGCCAAAGACAGCCAGGTGAACTGGGGTAAGTCAAAGTGCCACCTCCTCTGATAAGCTTCCCTTGATCCCCAAACCTGGTTGACCTGGGTGTGTCCTCCCACCTGCTTCCCACTACAGTACTCCCAGAATAATGACTGGCAAACCACAGCCCTTGAAAAAAATCCAGCCTACCATCTATTTGTGCACAGCCCCTATGTAAGCTAAGAGAATGAGTTTTTAACATTTTTAAATGATTGAAGAAAAAGACAACAGAAGGAGAGGAAGAGTTTAAAATACATGAAAATCTATGTAATTCAAATTTATGTCCATAAATCATGTTTTCTTTGAACACAGCCATGCTTGCTCATGTGTGGATTGTCTAGGGCGGCTTTTGCATTCCAATGGCAGAATTGAGTAGTTGTGAAAAAGACCACATGACTAGTAAAGCTGAAAATATTTGCCCTCTGGCCCTTGACAGAAAAAGTTTGCAGATGCCTGATCTAGAACATTCAAGATTGATGCATTTTGCACTGTTTCCTCCTATCAGGCTAATCCTTGAGCATCCAGACTGATTCTCTTCCATCTTTGTGTCTTTAGCTTAGTGCCTGGTGCAGTGCCTGTGCTAGGCATCCATACATTACTGTTTTTTTCCTTTTCAGGTACTTCAAGTAAGTTTTTCCCCAACTGTAATCCCAGAGTCCCTAGCCTCTGGTCACTCCTTGCAGTTCATGAGCACTTAAAAGGTTTGACAAGTAGAGGTAGGGTCAGAGGCTGGTAACATGTCAGAAGTCTGAAAATTAAAGAGAAGGAACCATTGAAAAATCCCTTGCTCCTCTGCATCCTGTTGTTTGAGATTGTGTGACATAAGGGAAGGAGCATTGTGTGTTGAGACTTGACCTAATGAAGTTGGGTCCTGAAATACTGCCTTTCAAGTTGTATAAATTGGAAAGAGACCACCTCTCTGAGGATCATGGTCTTCATCTAAGGAATAGAGATCATTCTTGTCCCATAAAACTCACTGGGTCTTGATTACCTTGGAAAATACTTTCACAGGTGAGGGGTAAGGGCCATTTCTGTCTTGTTCCCATTGTACGTAAATCCTGGTTTAGCACAAGCCTGGCACACTAAAAAAACTAGGGATTCTCAGTCATGGCTGGAAATTAGAATTGCCTGTGAGCTTTCACCACTCACCAGCACAGAAAACCACCCAGAACAAATAAAGGAGGATCTCTGGGAATGATCCCGGACATCAGTTTTTTATTTATTTATTTTTTCAGGCTTCCCCATTGACTCAGATATTCAGCCAAAAATTGAAAGGCACTGTTGCAGAATCTAAACACACATTTACTGGCTGGATGAAGTGAGGCTGTTCCCATGGCACTTGTCTCTGTGCTTTTAGATAATGCCTGGAGAAGTCAGGATTGTCCGCATCATGGCCGCAGTCTGCTGGTCCTCAGCCCTGTGGGATCTCTCTCCAGTTCACTGAGGTCCGATGGTTGCCTTCGTCACCCTCCACCAACTGACTCGGGTGCTTATTCTCTGGTTATTTACTTGATCTTTCATTGGCTCTGCTTTCTTTGTTCTCCACTTTTTTCTTATTAGGTTCTTGTCAGTTTTTCCCTTCTCTCTAATTTTCTCAGAGTTTTTCTACTTACTGGTGCTATATTCTCTGGTAGTAATAGCTTACTCCCAACAACACTGTATTTTCAATTAGTCCCATTTTTAATTTACTGCTGTATTAGTTTTGCCTTGGGCCTTACATTGGGAAATTAATCCCCAGACCCTCCTTCAGTATCTAAATTGCTATCTCTGGGAAGGTAGTCTCAGAAGTTTTGAGCTCAGCGTCAAGTCAGGAAATTCAGCTCTCGGGTTAACAGAAAAGCGACCGCAAGCCCAGTGAGATGGAATAGCTGACTCTGGGTCACCGAGTGATCTCATGGCCGATAGGGGCTGGATCGCAGATTCTTCATGTCCACTTCATGCTTCCTTCAGTCCACCACACTGATAACTAGGCCCAGGGCTTTTTTGACAACTCGTTGCTTCTCTTTCATGAAGGGTTGTTAGCACCCTACGAAAGCTGCACCTGACAGATTCTATTAATTTTTATCACTCAGAGTAGAGGCAGCATTGCTGGCAACAGGCACATGTAGGTGTAGGGAGGGTCTGGCTGACCACCTGGCTTAGTGACACTCCAGAGGACCCAGCTCTGCATGTTTCAGCCTCACTGCATACATTCCAGGAGAGCCAGGTGATAAAAGATGTCCTGGAGGGGCAGCAGGACAGTGCTAGTGCTCTTTCCCCATCATTATATCCAGCCTTCCTCTAACAATGTCACGGTCATAACGATGTCCAATATATAACCATTAACTACAATTAAGATGAACTACAATGAAATAAAATTAAACTTTATGGTCCTTAATTGCACTAGCCATATTCCAAATGCTCAGTAGCCACAGGTGGCTAGTGACTTCTAGTTGGACAGCAAGGACAGAGGGCATTTGTAACATTGCTTTGCTGTAGATTCTATTAGAAAGTGTAGCTCCAGGCACCTGGGTGAGATACCTGGGTCTGCAGAAGGAACATTCCAGCGGAGCAAGATCCAAATGAGGTCAGCGCATGTCAGTGTCCCTCCGGTTCTGGACTGGGATTCTGAGTCTGGCTGGTATAGGCATTTAGGATTCTGCTCCTGTCCTGCCTCTCCATGTGTGTCTTTTCTTCCCTGATAGACTATGAGCTCCATGGAAGCAGTGTCTATATCTGATTAATGTGTTATTATCACAGAATTGACCTGACACATGATAGGCACAGTCAGAGAAGGTGTGACTAAGAAAAAATTATGTTCTTTAGCCATTCAGTATTGCCAAGAGAGAAGGCTATATTCAATGGAGTGGTTTAAAAATAATCTGTCTTTTTGGTAAAGAGGAACAACAGTTAAAATTGGCTGTTATTCCCAGCCAAGGCACATAACCAGGTTGCCAGCCAGCTCTGTAGGTGGAGGCAGGTGGAAAGCAACCATACATTGATGTTTCTTTCCCTCTCTGCCTCTCTCCCTCCCCCTCTCTCTAAAAATAATAAATAAAATATTTTTTAAACCCTGGCTGTTAGTTAAGTGAAAATCCAAGTGAGGTTCCCCTCCTCCTGGGGGTGAAAGCTCTTTGCAGGTGTGCGGGGAGCAGTTGACGACCCCAGTGCCCAGCATGTAGGCTCACTGGGATGGGGTTGCCTCAGTGTGGGGCTTAGCTCTGCCCCCTTGCACAGAGCTGTGGGATAGAGTTTGGGCTGATAATTCTAGGCCAGAAGGCAACGTAGTGTGGTAAACTAGGAGGCCTGAAGCCCAAGTTTAAGTCTTGGTTCTAGTACCAATAAGCTGCTTTGTTACTCCATGTATTCATGACAGCCCAGGCTGGTAACAGCAGCCTTGTCCTCTCCAGTGCAGTCAGGGCTGAAGGAAAGCACGAGGAGATAAAACCCTACCAAAATCTTTGCAGCCGGAACAATGTCAGTGTGACAATAATGGTCAGCTCATTACTATTAGGATCTTTTGTTGCATCACAGGGATATACCTGCTAGAAATCCTTTCTGGAAATGCCATTATTCTGCACTTTCCCACTGATGTTTCTGCTTGCCAAATATGTGCCTGGTCCAACCCCAGATCTATTAAAATCATGCTACAGCCACAAAAATTTCAGGCAAGTCAACAACAAAAAGAAAGGTCCAGAAAGAAGGCCTTATCTGTTTTACTTTTATTTTATTTTTTAATTATATTTTATTATATAATTATTATATATATAATAAATATTATAATAAAATATATAATAATATTTTATATAATTTTATATGTTATATAATAATATAATATATTATTATATATTTTATTATAATAATTATATTATTGCACTATAGTTGTCCCAATCTTTTTCCTTTGCCTCCCTCCACTTGGCACCCCCCACTCCCTCAGGCAATCCCCACACCATTGTTCATGTCCATGGGTCATGCATGTAAGTTCTTTAGCTGATCCATTTCCTGTACTATACTTAATATCCCATGGCCATTCTGTAACTACCTATTTGTACTGCTTAATCCCTTCACCTCTTCACCCATTCCACTACATTCCCCTCCCACCTTGCAACCATCAAAATGCTCTTCCTATCCCTATATTTTATTTTTTAAAATATTCTGCTTTCTTATGATGCCTCCAATAGTTTATTTCCTCTTTCCTTAGTCATCATCACAAAAACTAGGTAAAAGCAGATAGGGAGAAGTCAGATAGGGAGAAGTCAGAGAGGGAAAAAGAAGAAAAAATGAATCAGTTCTCATTAAGAACTCTTATGTGGCAGGTGTTTGATGTGTGTTATCTTGCTAAATCTTAATGACTTTTTAATATGATTTTACTTATTATTTTTAGAGGCTTTTTAAAAAAAGATTTTATTTATTATTTTTAGAGAGAGGGGAAAGGAGAGAGGCAGAAAGGGAGAGAAACATCAATATACAGTTGCCTTTCACCTGCCTCCAGCTACGGACCTGGCTAGAGACCTGGCTTGCAACCTGGTTATGTGCCCTGGCTGGGAATCGAACCAGCAACCTTCGGGTTCACAGGTTGGCACCTTATCCACTGTTTTATCAGCCAGGGCTATAAATCTTAATGACTTTTGAGGTAGACATTTTTATGCCAGTTATACCAGAGCTTGAATTCCTACCCAAAGCTAGGGAGTAACACACAACACACACCCAGGTCTGTCTAAGCTAAAGGACCCAGCTGTCCATGTAATCAGAAAGTAATAGAGCAAGGCAAGATGGGGATTCGTGTTTTCCCACCTGGAGCCCCAAATTCTGTCTGCTGCTGTAGGGATGACTGGGCACTGCTTTATACTCTGTAAGTCATTTGAGCTGTGTTGCTTTAACTTATGACTCAAGTCAGTCTCTCCTAGACATGACATAATCTATATGTTTATGATGAGGATGAAGATTACTTGTTCTCTTTAGAAAGTTCTAAGTAATTTTGCCAGGCTTTCTGGTCTGAGATAATCTCATTCAAATATCTTGATCTTATTTTGGATTACAAAAACTTTGCCGAGAATGCTACATATTTATGGCAACAAAGGAATGTTAATGATCCTGAAAATTACAGCTAACATTTTCATTATCTAGTTAACCTTATATGAGCTCTGAAATATTTGGAAACTGACAACACACAAGCCCAGTGATATTTTTCTTTCCTTTTCAGGTTAAATTGCCTTGTGAGAATGCTTCACAGTCTGAGAATTTCATTAGGCTAGGCATCATTTCTCAGCCGGCAGTATCTCAGTGAGCACATGATCTGTTGCTCGATCCTCACTGAACCTACACCTTGGACATGAGTGGGGTTCCAGGTGCCCCCTGATGCAGCAGGAAGGCCCAGTGTTAAGTCTGAGTGGTGTAGAAGAATGAAGTCAGGAAAAGATTTGTCCCTCAGGGATCTGGGGCAGCTCACCTTAAGTAGGAATGAATAATCCCAGCTTCACTCACTTCAGGTATGAGATGATTGATTTAAGGGATGCTAATAGTTATGAATTGAATTGTGTCATGTCTCCAAGGGTCATATGTTGAAGTCCCAACCCCCAGTACAGAGAATGTGACCTTATTTGGAAACAGGGTTGTTGCAGATATAATGGTACTGGAGTAGGTACTGGAGTAGGGTGAGACTCTAATTCAGTGCATCTGGTGTCCTTATGAAAAGGAGAAACATGGACACAGACATGTATATAGGGAGAACACCATGTAAACATGAAGGTTCTATCACAGTGCCATGCTTTCAAACCAAAGAGTGCTATAAAGGGCATCAGCAAACCATGTGAAGCTAGAGGAGAGGCCTGGAACAGATTCTTCCTCACAGCTCTCAGAAGGAATTAACACCTGACCTTGGGCTTCTTGTGTCCAGAACTGTAAGACAATAAGTTTCTCTAGCTTAAGCCATCTATTTTGTGGTGCTTTGTTTCTGTAACCCTAGGAAACTGAAATCCTGATGATGTTTGGTTTTGGCGATTGGGCCATAAGAACCAGGTGAAATATTGGAATGTCTAATGCCCCCAACAATCATTGGCCTAAAGACATTGGTCAAACCTTTAACCTCTCAGGACCTCAGTTTTTTCAGTGAAATGGGAATTATACAGTGTTTATATTGCCTTTTTTTCAGGGATAAGGTGGGATGTATATTTGAAAGTGTTTTGCAAACTGAAATTCTATACAACAATTATTGTTTGGGGAGGGCCCCTTGATTTGGTGAAGGCCCATTGATCTGGTGGTGGATGGAGGCAAGGGATGTCTAACTACAGGATTAAGATACATAGTCTACATCTGCAAAACAGAAAAATACCACATAAAGTACTTGAGTGATTTTGCAAAATAAAGACAATGTTTTCATCATCCAGAGAGGTAATCTTGGATTTATTCCCCAACTTGGGATTTAGCACATGGATTCCAGGAGTGGCCTAGGGGAGGTTTGCTTGACTAGCCAACACAGGAGCCACCAATCTGCTTCTGTCACACATTGGTGCCCACCTGCCTGCCACCCCTTCAGACTCTGACATGCCAATTCGGCCCCATTCAGAACAGACATGAGTCTCAGAGATTTCCATAGCAAACAGGCACTGAGTTTATTTAGCTTCTTTCTGTCTTTGAAAAAACGGCTGCATTTTCTGAATTGCCTTTTCAATCTCTTGCTTCTCTGTTACAGAGGACAATTCCTGCTTCTTCCAGATGCCATCAACCATTTCAGAGAAGCATTTTAAACCCTGTGAGTGTCCTGTGTGTGCATATGCATATGTGTATGTGTGTACGTGTGTCTAATGTCAGTGTGTCCATCTCCCATAGCAGAGGGTTAGCCTTGTAATGTGCCCTGTTCAAGTCAGTGGCTGACCCATGGTGAGGACTAGATGCATAATTATTGAATGAATGAATGAATGAATGAATGTTGTGTGAGAAAGGCAGTATGATCTCATATTAAAAATTTAAGACTGAGAGCGAAGCGGGAGCTCCGGGAAAAAAAAAAAAAAAAAAAAATTTAAGACTGATTACCAGAAAACTGCAGTTTAATTTTAACATCCAGCAAACATGACATTTCCTAGCTGTGTGAAAGTGAAAAAGACACAACTTAGAAAAGCCTCAGTTTTAGAATCTGCAGAATGGAAATGGTACTGACATCTCTATTAGCTGGAAAAAATACTGGAAGGTTCAAATGAGGTAGGAAGTTGTGATGGTTAGTTGTATGGTCTAACTTGGCTAGGCTATAATACTCAATTATTAATAAAACACTTATCTATTATTTCTGTGAAGGTATTTTGTAGATAGTACGGGGTTAATATCTATAATGATTTGACTTTATGTAGAGGAAATTGTTCTTAGTATTATGGGCGGGCCTCATATAATCAGTTTAAAGCCTTTACAAGTAAAAAAATAGTAATTAAATAAATGCAACAACATGGATGGAACTGGAGAGTATTATGCTTAGTGAAATAAACCAGTCAGTGAAAGACAAATACCATATGATCTCACCCATTACAGGACAGTAATGAACAAAACAAACAACAAGCAAAACAAAACCAGACACATGATTACAGTGAATAGGCCTTCAGTGGGCAAGGGAAGGGGGGCAGGGAAAGGGGGAGGAAGAGGCAAAGAGGGGAGCAGTTTAGTCAAGAAACTAGTATGGAAGAACCATGGACATGGACAACAAGTGGGATTGACTTTGTGGGGGAGTGGGTGGGAGGGGAAGAGGACAGAGGGGAGCAAAAAGGGGATGGATGTAATACAACAACAATAAAATTAAATAAATAAAAAAACACACACACAAGTTCCCTGAAGGAGAAGTAATTGTGTCTCAAGATTTCAGCATTAACTCCCCTGGGTTTCTAGCCTGCTGGCCTACCCTGCATATTTTGGACTTACCATCCCCCATAATTTCATTAGCTATTTTTAAAAAGTAAATCATATATAAATCAAATATATACATACATATATATATATTTCCCATATAGAAAATCATATACATCTGTGCAAATGTTTGTCATACACATATGCATTTTACTATATGCATATGTGTGTGTATGGGGTAGGACAAAAGTAGGTTTACAGTTGTGAGTACGTGAAAATTTATTCTTTTATTATTATTCATTAATTGTTGTATTATTTTCCATAAGAACAACTGTGAACCCACTTTTGCCCCACCCTGTATATTGTCTTTGGAAAACACTGACTGATGTAGACAGGACAGTGGATCAATTTGGAAGTTACAAAATAAAGGACAGAGAACGGGGCAGAAGGCAGGAGCTGCATTGCCCAGCGGAGGGAGCTGGAGGCTGGGAAGGCCCGACGCTATCCTCTCTGCGGCTGCCTCAGAAATATGCAGAGTTGCAATGCTTTCTGCAAGGATGGAGGTATCCCAGATGGTTGTTAAACTGTTAAGTGCCACCTTCCAGGATCTGACAGGGCGGGGCTGGCACACACCTCCTGGTGAGGGGCTGACTGTGTAGGAGGCAGATTCTAACAAACAGGCCCCCAGCTGGGGAGGGGAGGGCAAAGAGAAAAGCGAAGACTGGCAGTTCCCCGCACCCCGCCTTGGGGCAAAAACCTGGAGCTGTCTGTGTGGGTGTTCTCTTCATTGACACCATCCTAATTCGTACCGGCGCCCTCTGGCACTGGGGCTTCTTTTATTAATGACTTCATCAAAAAGTCTCCCCTAATCAGTCGGCTGTAGAAAGCACTTCCAGAGAGAAGACTCTCTGGGCTCTGTCAGGCCTTGCACAGGAGAAAGGAGAAAGTCTGTAGCTTTTGTGCAGTTGGAGGGTCTCCTTAAAACCTTGCAGACACTGTTTGCCCTTAAACCCACCCTCCCACTCCTCCTGCACACTCCTCCCACCCTGGACACATTTTATGTGGCTGACAAATACAAACTAAACCCTATGTGACACTTTGGACTCCCGTTTGACTCTCAAAGAGAAACAAGTTTTACGGAAGTGTTTCTGCCAACTCCATATGGAGCTCATTTGAAACAAGAGCTGTTATATCTGACCCTGCTTCATTATAATAATAACAGCTGCATTAATTATTCATCATATTTGTACATAAGCTTGGGATTTAAAACATGTGTTCACCTCCATTACTTGCCCAGAAGCTACTATGTGCCAGAGTCACTGGGCTTGGCACTGGGGAGCCAAACTTTGATAAAACATATCCAATTGGAAAGTAGGACCGTATTTTATCCATTATGGAAAATGAACTTTTAGAAGATTACAGTGGGAAGAGGACCTGTGGGAAGCTCTGGGTGGGGAGAGCCAACAGCCTAGGGAATTAGAACATTTGAGTGCGGCCCTGTGGGAAAGAGAAGACACTCCCTTTTGCGGTGGGGCCTGAGGGATGGCGAGCTAGAGTGGAGACAACCTTGCCCTAAAGGTAAGCGGCCTGGGAGCGGCATCTTGCTCTACTGAAAACTCAGCATTGACCTCAGGCAAGTTACTTCCCCTTCTGGTCCTCAATTCTTCATTTGTAAAGTTAGTTCAGTTTTCTTTTTCTCTTTTCCATTTCTTTCCTTTTTTGATATTGAACGCTTCCTTTTTAGCATAGGCAGAGTCTATCAGATATGTGAAATTTGTGAAATTGATAGAAGTAGAGCTATTCTTATTGAAGCAGGGGATTATGGACTAAGGGCCATAGCAGCTCTGTTGCCTTTTTCCTACAAAGAGATCCCAGAAGCATCTCTCTCTCTCTCTCTTTCTCTCCATCTCTGAGGAGCACTATTTGAGCCAATGCATCTATAACATTCATTACTCAATCTGATTTTTAAAAAATGATAACAGCTAATTAATATTTATTGAATAGTGTTTATCAGGCCTTCTGCCAAGGGCTTTGTACAACAAGCCCGTAATAGGTTCTGTTGTCATCGCTACTTTAGAGATGAAGATAATAAAACATGAACGGGTGGTAACTAACTCAGGGTCATGTGATTATTAAGTGGCACAGACACGACTCAAACCCAGACATCATGGCTCCGAAGCCCACATAGCACTTTTTACCAGCCCCACAAATGCATGTCTTGACATTTGCTTAAATAGTTCAAGCTGAAGCTTAAGCTCATTTAGTCTTAAGCACATAACAGAAATGACCAACCAAAGAATTCAACAGCATCCAGTAATCTAATTGACATCCTATAGCACAAAGTTATCACAGGGAAGGAATCTGTTTTCCTGATTCTAGCTATGCAATATTTTTCTGCTCTACCGAATTCCATTTTTTTCTCCAGTTCTCCATATAACATAGGCCTATTTTTTGCCTTTAGTGAATGGAAATAACAGCTGATGCCACTATCTTTATAATACTCTCCACTTGGCTACCAACAGCTCATTTGTCAGCCTTCTGGGTCTAAGCAAAGGCAGCAGTCAGGTTCTTAGGTACTCCTAGATCTTCCAGGCTTGGGATGGGATGCTGGTTCCTGGATGGTCAGAGGACTCCAGGGAAAGGAGCATGTAAACTCACAGCAGAAACCTCACCACTCATCACCATTCTTTTATTTCCCATTCCTTCATGCCCAGTTGCTTCCCCACAGCTGTGGTGCAAATTCTTCACACACCGAAGTCCCAAAGATGGCCCTGCAGCCCCCAGTCTTCCCTGGACACCAAAGAGAGGCAGCCTCTCTGCTCTGAGGCCCCTCACCTTCCCATGCCCCCACCCCCAGGAGCATCTCTCAGAGCTCTTCCCTACTCTTTTCTCCCTTGCTTTCCCTTTTGATGAAAAAGTGCCCTATCTCCCTTCCCATATAAGTGCTAGCCTGCCCTTTCCAGCTCTCTCCAAGCACTTGGTTCCATCTACTCTCCCTCTCACCTGCTCCCTCAAATGTTAAATCTCCTTTCATTTTCTTCCCTCAACCAACAAATACTGCAGGTCTTACTCGTTTCAAACAGACTTTCCCCTTGAACTGGCTACCCAATCCCTGCGTCACTGCACCATTATTTTTGGAGAAATGTCATTTATTTATTCTTTTAGCATTTTTCTTTCTCTACTCTACCTGGTGATCCCCAATCTCAGACAAGGCTTCAACTGTCCTCCTCCTTGAGAACCACTTCTAAGGCCCCAGGCATTCTCTCTAGCCACCAGCATAAAACAGAAATCTTTGCTCTGTTCTGCCACCAACCTGCTCGGTCATCCTGAACAAGCCTCGTCTCTTTCTAGACTTCAGTTTCATCAAATATAAGTTTTCAGAGTTCTTATAACTTCATTCAAACAAAAGTGTTTCCAAAATCTTAACATCTACAATATGTATAACAGATAAAGACAGGGTAGTTAGGTGTGTGAATGTGTATTTATGCATGCGCTTGCCTATGAGCAAGTGTGTGTGTGTGTGTGTGTGTACCAGTGAGAAACCCTGCCCTGTTAAAATGAGCAGTTCAACCTCCTTTCACTGAAAACTTCCCCCTTTGTTTACAGGATTGTATTTCCAGCAGGCATATTTTAAAATGAACTCTGCCCTATGGATGCAATTGGCTGATGCAGAGATAGGTACCTCATTTCAGAAGAGCCCATCAGAACCCTCCCCTGGGCCTAGGATCCCAGTTTCAGTCTTGCTTCATTCTTGTGCTAAGAAGCTTTCTTCTCCTGGTATCCATGTGTTCATGTAATCACGTAACCTTTGATGTGCACTAGACTTAGTCACTCCCTCCCTTCTAATGTGGATTAGATTACATAAAGAATGTGGCTTCCAACATCGGAGTTCTCTCCAGGCCTTATCCTCCACCTCTGCCTCTGCCCCTCCCTGCCTTCTTGCTGAAGGAAGCAAGTTGCTGTTGACATGTTGTATGCAGCCTTATGAAAGGGCCCATGTGGCTTGGCAGAGAACTGAAGTTTTCTATCCAAAAGCCGATGAGAAACTGAAATCTGCCAACATTCATGTGAGTGTGGAATTGGATCTTCTGAAGCCTGCTGACAGCCACATCAGTGAACTTGAAAGCTGATCCCGTACTCCCTGCTCAACCAGTTGAACTTTCAGGTAAGATCACAGTCCCAGGCAACAATTTGGCTGCCAACTCATTATAGACTATGACCCAGACCTTCAATGCCCAGCTAAACTGTGCTAGAGTTCCTGACACACAGAAACTGTGGAATAAGAAATGCTTATTGTTTTAAGCTGTTAAGTATTGAGGTAATTTGTCATGTTACAATAAATAACTAATTCACCCTTGACAAGAAAAAAATGAAAGTCCCAGATCATGTTTTATTCTGTGGTCAAGGACGCAGGCAAAGCCAGTTTACAATGAGAGAGAGGATAAAGTCAATGTTAAAAGATTTCTGTGGCCTTCAGTGCCTTGCTTCTGGTTGATTTCTGAGACCTATTTTATCCTGCCTTTGAAAACTATCTTATTCATTATAAAAGTCACCCTTTCTCTGCTATTTGTAACCAAATACAAAGGCTTTAAGAGACACAACCAATTCCCTTTACCTCTAATGCCTTTTTTTCCTCTTGTCTCCCACCCTGTAAGGTGAATCCAGGCACCACCCATCCCAGGGAGCCTTCCTTTCCTCTTCAGATAGTACTTCATGTTCCCTGTTTTCCTCCTTAGTCTTCTGGGCACGTTTGAGATGTTTACAATTCCAAGGCTATGTATATACCTGTATGGCTTCTCAATTTTATAATTAGAATGAAACAGAGTAAGACTGTCTCATTCATCTTTGTATTCCCCAACATGTTACAAAAGAGTTCTTTTAACCAATAAAATTGAGAACAGTATTTACAAGACAGCTTTATTCTTATAAAGCACATTTTCTGGAGATGAGTTCTCAATGTTAGAGATTTAAGGGAGATTCAAGTAGATATATAAAAAGCTAATACATGTTATAACTTAATGTATTTTGAATATTGGGTACCAAAGAAATGCATATATGCATGTGAATTTTAATAGAGAGAAGGAATAAATTTTAGGAAGGTTTCATAAAAATATTGTTTGAGCTAGGCCTTGACTCAAAGAATGACTTAACAGGTAAAATGTTGTTTTAGGGGAGAAGTAAGATTCCATAGTAGACAGCAGCTGGAGCAGTGGGCATTGTAATGTCAAAGTACAGGGAATATTAAAGTAGCAGCTAATACTGAGGGGACTAAAGAGATTGTGGTACATACAATAGAAAATAAGCCTAGAAGGTTAAGCCAGATAGTAGAGGACCTTGAGGGCCTTTCTCTCAATTCACTCTGCAGGCACTAAGAGGCGCATCAGGAGAATTGAGAACTCTATAGGAAAGGTAGGTCAGACGGCTGAAAGACAATAGAGATAGGCAGACCAAGTCAATGATAAGCCTTGCAATGTCAGTAAGGTAAGAATAAAGGCACTAGCCCTGGCTGGTGGCACAGTGGATAAGGTGCTGGCCTACAAACCCAAAGGTCACTGGTTTGATTCCCCAGCCAGGGCACATAACCAGGTTGCAAGTCAGGTTTCCAGCTAGATCTGTAGCTGGAGGCAGGTGAAAGGCACCCATACATTGAAGTCTCTCTCCCTCTCTGCCTCTCTCCCAACCCCTCTCTTTGAAAATAATAAATAAAATCTTAACAACAACAAAAAAAAAGAATGGAGGAAAAAGGAAGACTAAAGTGGTTTGGGAAGTATGTCCTGAGTAACTAGAAAGGGACTGAGAAGCCATGACCTGATTATCTCCTAAATTTGGAATGCTTAGAGTCTAGAAGGTGAGTCCACTCAAAGGGGCTACTTGTTGGAAAATAACTCATGAGCTCGTGTGGAGGACCGACCAAAGAGATTACTTCCTTTGTTCTCAGAAGTCCATTCATAGGGAAGAGTCAAATGAATTAGGAAACATCCACACAGTGGAATATTATACAAGCACTACCAAAGGTAAAAGGGTAGGTTATGGAAGAATGAAGTGGGAGCACATGAAGTAGAGAGATCAGAAGTAAATCATAAATTAAAAAGACTGAAGCAGGCAAGAAGTTGGAGAAACAGGGGGAGTTGAGGAGGGTAAATAATGGACCTACATAGGGGAGATTATAATAAATCTGCCAGAGGCAGCCCTTGGAACTACTGGGCAATGTGTGAAGGGAGGTGCTCTTGCCACCTCCCAGCTCATGGGTTATACACCAAAGGCTGAGGAAGGGCTCCACTGAGGGAAAAATTTCAAGATGAGTGCCTAATTTAGTAGAGGAACAATCATGGAGATACAGGATTTAGCAATGAGCAGTGCCTATTCAGCCTTGTTCCAGCATCTGCCCACCTTGCCCTTTATACTCCAGTTCATAATGAATTGTGAAGGTTAAGGGTAAGCCCAGGGGTTGATATACAATTTTATGGGATTATATTTCCTTAGCTTCCCCTGCTGCCCTATCTCCTGGGAACTTCTCAGCTCTGAAGATCTCTCTTCTTTTTCTACTGGTTAGAAGGCTGAGGGTTCAAGTAGTCTACTCTCTCTGTAATTTTTATTGTGTCCTCCCAAGTCAAGTGGTGAGAGGACTGAGACAGGGGAAGAAAAGCAGAAATTCCTTCCAGGCTCTTGGCTCAGAATTTTCGGCATCTGCTCTACTGGCACTGCCATCATTTCTGCTATTGGCACAGCAGCCACAATGGGTTTGCCTTTGGGCTGGAGAAGCAGAAGGTGGAAAACAACAAGACAAGCAACCACAGCAACGCCAAAAGAAATGTACATACTCCCTCTGTCCTTTAAGAGCCCAGTTTCCTGCTCCTTAGACCAGAAAGAGAGGGTTTCACTAAGGGTTTTTACTGTTTGCACCTGGCATGTACTTCTGGGTTTAGAGCTTATAAAGTACTGTCAGTTTGGTGGTACTTCTTGCTCCCCAACTACCTGCTAGCATTTACCTTTCAGAGCCCTCAGATAGATGCTACCTGCACACTGTCTAGTATTGCTAGGTATTTTTCATGGAAGAGGAGGGGGAGGGATGTGTGCTTACTTCATTTTATGCAAAACTAGAGCTCATTTCATTAAGGTTACATGTTCCTATATATCAACCACTATTCATATAATATGCTATGATGCTAAATTCTCAATTTTTGTGGATGTGTATTTATTTGCTTTTACCTGGCACCCAAGTATCAAGTTTGGCACACATGTGCTTTAAAAAGTTTGAATTGAAATGTCTTTCCAACTTTCCTACCATTGTCCTCAATGGTATAGGTTTTCAGTTATTCTTAATATCATGTCTTTAAGAAATCATTTGGTCTATCACACTGCTCTTGCTAAAGCAAACTGCAACCCAAATGCAGAAATATAAAACCTCAAGCACCTCACTTTCTCCCTAAGAATAATTTAAGCAGAGGATACAACTTCTCCACTCAATGTTCTCTAGATGCCTAGGAAATCAAAAGTGCTATCAATTAACCAGTATTCCTAGTTTTACTCAGCATAACAGCTTTCTCTTAGGGTAATAAAATATGGCCTTCAATGCAAAATGGTCCAAACACTTACATAAATGGAAATTTTTAAAAGCATCTTTGCATCCCCAAACATCAAAATAAATAACTGTAAGTATGAGTCATGTGTTAACTCATCCATTAGTTGAAGTTAGAAAAGAAGTCAAACTAATAAAATCAAAATAATATGGTCATTAAAAGAAGCAGTGAAGAGTAGCATCTTACGTGAGCATTTTGAAAGGAGACAGCTTGTGTAAAAACACCCACTCTCAGTTATTTTTTCCTTTCATTATACAGAATATTAAAGGGAACTTGGTGGAAGAATATGGTTAACTTACTTTCTCTGTTTTTCTTTTCCCTAATACCCAATCAAAGAAAATAAATAAAGATACCCACTTAGTAGTCAATCTATAGGTTGTTTGCAGTAAGTTAAGGAATATGTTGTAAAATAAGCATTAAAAATTTTGTAGCTGTTTACAAGTCTAGTGACCAATATTCAGGAAACTAATGATATAAATGCTTAGGTAGCAGGATGTAAAGTTTTTAGGGATTTTTGTATGGAAATGAGAAGACTTATTATTTTTATTTAAAAAATATTTTACTACTCTGCTTGCCTAGCAAGATACTGAATGAACCTAATGCAAGAACTAAGGATGCCTCATTATCAGGTGTATTAAACAGCATTGTGGAATGGTCACAATCACTAATGAAGATCATACTGGAGGGAGGACAATTATTTCTTCCTGAAAACAAAACAGAAAGCTATAGTTTTTGTTTGTTTGTTTGTTGTTGTCGTTGGGTTTTTTTTTTTTGTTTTTTTTTTTTTGTGTGTTTTTGTGTTTTTTTTTTGGCATTTTTTAATCAGGAGGGCCCTTAGAGAAATATCTAGTTTTCCACCTATGTTTTATTTCCTTACAAGCCCATGAATGAGTAAAATGATCCTTGGGCTATTATCATTTTTGGTTAGTAATTCTTTCAATTTCAAAAACAATATAAGATGTTTACACCAATGAGACTATGCAAAATATGTCAAGAAAAGGTCTAAAATATTCTTCAATTCATTCTCATAATAGTCTCAAACTATTTTCTGTATTTTAAATAGCTCCCGAGAAGCTGTGCATTTACCTGTAACAAAGAGGCAAAAACCATCTAAAATATCAATGTTCTTTGCTTTTGACTGATGTTATATCAAATAAAATCAGTTACACTTTCTAGACAATGCTGTTTCCAAGTTCTGATTGGCAGTTTTGCGTGCTCTTGATGAATACAAATTGGAAACCCTAGTATTTACTTAATTAACAGTTTGGTCACAAAGTATGAGCCCATAGGAGGATAATAAGAGGTATCTTTGATGCAAAAAAGATCCAGAATTCACCATTATATGCTGCCTGGCTCAGTGTCTATGGGTGAAATCTAATTCACTTCTGGTCTATCTGTTTAGGTTCTGACTGACACCCAAGAGGTAACTTATCAGATTCTCCTTCAGAAGGTAGCCCAGTCTGGTGATATAGCTGGCAGAGGTAATGGGTTATTGATTTTCATATTGCCATTGAGAAATGATCATCTTCATCTTCATCCTCATCCTTGTAGTTACTATGAAAAAGTAAACTGGATTTCATAGGCCCCACTAGTTATTATCCAAATGACATTTATGTTGTGGGAAACTGTCAATTCTCAAATAATGAAATTAACAATCATTGACAAGTAAACTGGGGGCTGTCCTGAGAGTCTCTGAGTTGAATTCTTCCATATGTGGGCTCCCAGCTCAATGCCAGCTGAGTCAAAAAATGGGAAGATCATTGATTTTAGAATATTGCATCACCTGCCTACTAGCTGCATCTGGTTCCTGGTATATAGAAAGAATATGAACATTTTTCTTATAGGGTGGGATCATTATTAAATGAAAAAAGGCACAAAAGTTTGGTAAATACCCTTTTCTTCCCCTTAGAGGGTAGAATCTTGCATTATGCCTACAGTCTTCCTGTATATCTTGCATATCCATGCTATTTTCACAGGCAAATTTCACCATAAAAAGTTTTTGTGAACAGAACTTTTGAGGAATGCTGAGAGAAGCCAAAGGATACAGCTCCCTTTATTTCAGAATCTGTTCACACATGGCTTTGTATTACCAAAGGGATAATACTGTATGAGTATTCCCAAACTAATCTGACTTCAGAAATATTGTTTATATCCAGAATATATTATCAAACTACAAACATGAAGAAAAGACTTTGAAAAAGATGATCATATCAAATTAGTCAGTATAGGCTTGACTTTTGTGTGTTCAACTTGTGTGTGCCTGCCCCATACAGGCTGGGCCTAGGCTTGATTACACTGATTAATATGACACACAACACTATGTGAATTCCATAGACTGCATGAATCTACGTAAAAACTTTCCCACAGGTGACCATCATGACCATCTGGTCTCTGCTTGAATACTTCCAGGAATGAGGCTTACTGCCTTCCAAGGCAGCCTCTCCCATTTTGCACATCACTGGTGATTAGAAAAGCCTTCCTTCTTCTGAGTGGCTATCTGCTTGTAATGTTTGTCTATCCATCAAAGATTTGTTTTCTGAGGCCATTGAGGACATAGCTAACATACTGAGTATATTGTAGATTTCTAAAACTCCATATTTTCCCCCTTTTCTTTCCCGATGCCTCAATATCCATGTAAACAAGCTTTAAATATTCTTATTTGGGTGGCCAGGTGCACCAGTGTGAAAACATCAGCTCTGCTGCAAAATCCCCTTTCTGCCCTCTCCTAACTGTGGCCTAGTAATAACCTAATGTACCAATGAAATCCCTGATGTCTTTTCTTGTGTATTCCACCTTGGCTCCAATTAAACAAAAAAAAAAAAAAAAAAAAAAAAATAGTTCTAGTCCATAGGTCCTCATTCTCTTGGTTCTTTACTTGCTTGGTGAGTTGGCTCCTTTGGCACTCCTCCCATGTGGCCCCTCATTTTGTGTAGTGAGTCTGTCTCTGTAGGACCTGTGAGTAAATAAACTTTGTTTTCTGCATCTCTTCTGAGTCCCCTTGTGGTCTCACTGAACTGACCATCACCTAAAAGAACAGGAAATATTCAGCCAGGCTAAATTTCCAGTCTATTATTATGGAATAGAGCTAAGCTCATTGTTCCATGAAAGGATCGACCCCATTCTTTCTTTTCAACCCCCGTGTAGCCTGCCTCCTAAGCTGTTAATGCTTAAAATGCTTTAGCCATTTGCCAAGAAGCAGACTCAATTTCCAGCTTTTCTTAAAGAAATGCTTGCGTAAGGTGTTGTTTCTAGTGCGAAAGGTAAAGAAAGCCATCAGACATGGTCCTGCCCTCAAAAAGGCTGACAGTCCATGGGAGAGACAGCACTGCAAAGAGAGAGTGATATTGCAGTAAGATGTAATACGGTGTTACTTGAGGTGCTCTAGAAGCACAGAGGAGGGTGATACTATGTCTGCCGGTGATATCAGAGAGGACTTCCTAAAGGGGATGATGGATGATAGTTGATCTTCTTCATGAAAGATTAGTAAGAGTTTTCTAGATTTCGAAGGTAGAAAATGGGCATTTCAACAAAAGATAACATTATGTAAAATTATATGAGTTGTAAGGAGGAATTAATATTGGTATGTCTGAACAATAACATGCTGGTGAGGATGCAGAGCAAAGGGAGCCCTAGTGCACTGTTGGTAGGAATGCAGACTAGTGCAGCCACTGTGGCAAACAGTATGGAATTAAAAATTGAACTTCCTTTTGATCCAGTGACCCCATAGCTGGGATTATACCCTAAGAACCCTGAAACGCCAATTCAAAAGAACCTATGCACCTCTATGCTCATAGTAGCACAATAGCCAAGTGCTGGAAACAGCCTAAGTGCCCATCAGTAGATGAATGGATCAAAACACTGTGGCCCATTTACACAATGGAATACTATGCAGCAGAAAGAAAAAAGTAACTCCTACTCTTCACAGCAGCATGGATGGAACTGGAGAGTATTATGCTTAGTGAAATAAGCCAGGTAGCAAGCAAAAGACAGATACCATATGATCTTACCTATTAGTAGAACCTAATGAACAAAACAAATGAACAAGTAAAACAAAACCAGAGACATGGAAATAAACAGTGGACCGACAGTGAAGGAGAAGGGAGATAAGGGGGGAAAGAAGGGGAATGTTTTAGTCAGGGAAGAGGTATGAATGACCCATAGACACGGACAACAGGGTGGTGGGGGCAGTGCCAGGCAGAGGAGAGCATTGGGGAAAAATTGGGACAACTGTAATTGAACAACAATAACATAAAATAATATATATTAACAAAAGAATATTGGTGCATCTGGAATGTGGCTGTTTGAGAAATGATGACCAAAGAAACAGAATGAGAGATAAATAAGACACACAGCATTGACCACCTGGTCTTCTGAATGATAAGGGGGCAAATATTAAAAGGAGGGATCAAGTACATGGAAGAGGGATAATCTTGGGAAGAAGGGGAAAGGCTCCGAAGAGAATAGAAAATTTTGAATAAAAAGCTATGAAGAGGGAAAGAAGCCAATCTGAAGAAGCTACATACTGTATGATTTCAACTATATAACATTCTAAAAAGGCAAAACTATGGAGAGAGTTAAAAAATCAGTGGTTTCCAGGGGTTGGGTAGGAAAGCAATGAATAGGCAGAGTACAGAAGATGCTTAGGGCAGTGAAAATACTCTATGATATTATAATGAAGGATGCGTATCATTGAACATTTGTTAAACCTTTTAGAATATACAACACCAAGAGTAAACCAACATAACCTATGGACTTTAAGTGATTATGATGTGTCAATGTAGATTCATTAATTGTAGTGAATGTGGTGGGAGATGTTAATGGGGGAGGAAGCTATCTATGTACATGTAGGACACGGTATATGGGAATCTATACTTTTATCTCAATTTAGCTATGAACCTAAAATTGCTCTAAAAATTGTCTTAATAAACATTTTTTAGACTATAAAAACTTAAAGAATATAAGAGATTTCTAAGAGATCTGTTCTGTAACAGCGAGGAAACCACATTAATTAGTATTAAAGCCAAAGACTAGATGTCTTTAACTTTTTCCAGGGGTATCAGTTCAGATTCAAGAGTGGAGATAACAGATGACCCATGGACATGGACAAGAAGCTGGGGAGTGACTGAGAAAGGGGGGCAGGGGTGCAGGGGAGAGCAAAGGAGGAAAGATGAAATAATTGTAATACAACAATAATAAATAAAATTAACTTTAAAAAGGTAGAAACCAAAAAAAAAAAAAAAAAAAGAATGGAGATAACAGGAAGGAAATACTTGAGGTAAAATAGAAACCACAAGAGGTCAAAATTAAAGTAAGACAAGGAGTGCAGCAATATATACTCTGCAAAGCGTTACATGCTTAGGAAGGACATCAACAACTAGTAGTGCTACTACCATTCTAACTGAAACTTGTACTGATAAAATAAAACATCAGAAAAAGAGTCTAGGGTGATGGTAACAATACCATTAAATGATTGACTGAGAGATCCAGGCTAAATGGGAGGCAGGTAAGGCCAGAACTGAATTGGGTAGACTGGGAGTAGTAGATAGCTGGAAATGAAAACAAGAAAAAGTCATTAAAAAGTAGAACAAGACCCACTATTACTCTGAGTGAGGAACGTTCCTTGCTGTAACAGCACCTCAAATCCCAGTGTCTTAACACAAGCAAAATTTACTTCTCGCTCATGAGAAATCTGGTGCTGATGTTCAGTGTGATGGATTTCTTCTGGCAACTCAGAGATCCAGGATCCTTCCAGTCAATAGTTTCTTGGAGTCTTCAACTTCTAACCAAGTAACTGGCAAGAGAAAAAAATGCAGATTACATGTGTTGGGGGAGATGTTACTTTTGCCTATGTAGCACTGGCCATTGGTTGCTTCAAGCCACACGTACACATATTGCAATTAGGAAATGTGGTTTTTCTGCGTGCCTGGAAGGGAGGTAAAATGGTTTCCTGTAAGCATAACATTGCCTCTGCAATACACAGTCACTGCCCTCACAATCTAACGTAAACAAAGAGACAACCATCATTCTTTTAGTTAGTCACATAGTATTAACTAGGGTTCTGTGTAGTTGTCCAACAAAGCATTACTGAAAGGCTGACATTTAACCTGAAGAATGTCCTGCAGGCTACCTAGCAGAGAAGGCAGGGAAGAAAATTCCAGATGAAAAGAGAACTTTGGAAGAACATGAGATGTTTACATACATGGCGATTGTGGGGAGAAGGCTGGAAGGATAAAGCTTCTGGAAGAGGAAAGCTTAGCTTAAAGAATGTGGGGCTAATTTCTGGGTAAAGAGACCCCATTGAAGATTTTAAAACAGGTGACTAACACAATTATACTTAATTATAGAAGAATAGTTCAGGAGGAAATGTAGAGGTTTGCTTGGAGGATAGCAACATGCAAAAGGTTTTGCAGTGCTCTTGAGGGAAATGTTGAAAACTCAGTAGCAGGAACAAAAGGCAAAAAGTGATCAGCTGGTCAGCGTGTTGCTGGCTGAATGAACAGAACTGGCCTCTCACCACTACCCCAGTTGCTGACCTGAGGCAATTGTCCTGAGCTGAGAGGACTTTATCTTTCCTCATCATCTATAACCCAAAACCTTATTCTCAAACCTCCTCTTTCTGGCTGCCTTCTAAGTAACAGTGAACTTCATGGAAAAATAATAATAACTTATCAAATTGTTGGCTAGTTAAAAGGTTACCTTTTCTGGTAAGAAAAACTAAAGATTGACAATAATGGTGGAGCTTCCAGTGCTGGAAAAGTTGACAAGCATATTAATTTCAAACAGAACATTCTTTCACGTTTCCTGAACCAGACCAGCTCTATGAGCTGTTTCCTTGATTTCCACATATTATACTATCACGAATGAGGTCAACCAATGAATTCAATTAAGCAGATGGGTTTACTTAAAACAATCAAAATTATAACAATTTCTTTTCAACACCATCATTTCTGTGTTCATCCCTGCCTCATAGGTAGTGATGACTTATTTTATGAACTGCACTATCTTGGTTATCAATTAAAAACTTGTCTTTTTTGTACAGTGTCTATTTGGATCCCAATGTCATATCCTTCCCTCCCCAAAGTGTCTCTCATAGAAGTTTGAGCAGTTTACATTTTCACTAATGAGATGACTAATTACTGGCAATGCTGGAAAAAAAGGGATCAAATAGCAAGATCAATGAGACCTAACTGAGCCACAACATGGTGCTTTTCATCAGTTATTAAACTGCCAGATTTAATTGGTGCTGTGTTTAAAATAATATATTTCTGACAAGTAATGACACAAATACTATATGCTAATACACGTGAAGCCAGGAGTTTTCTCTTCCGGCTTCATTTTTTCTTTCCAGTCCTCTGCACTTTGCCCTCTTCTGTCCCCTGCAGACAAATAGAACTATCTATTGTCAAAGAAGCAAGTCATTTAGCTTTGAAATAGAACTGTTAGTAAAATGTTTCTATAGAAAGGGCTTTCAGACTCCCAAATAATAGGTGCAGCATTGGCTTGGGGTCCTTGTATGGGAATCTTGAATTGACTAAGTTACCAAAGCTGTTCGGTATTATCATAAGGCATTATCACAGCACTCAAGAACCTTGTGGTTTTCTCTTTATTTCTTCTATCTACTTCTCCAGGAGTAAGAAGAAAGTCAAGTTTTGCAGTCTATTCAACAAACATTTGTTGAATGTCTATTATGAACACCCAAGATAAAGTAGACCAGGAAGCAAAGATAAATGGAACCCCATCTCTAGGCAAGGAATTAACAACCCAGCAGAGAGACACACACACAAACTCCTGACGAAGATTCTAGGGTAATATAGAAAGATAGGGCAGAGGGGACAGAGTTGGGACACACTTGAAAAAATAGAGCCAACTTGTTCATGATGTTAGGCTAAAATGTGCTACGCTTTTTGTTACAGTGAATAGGCACAATGCTAAACCCTTTGCATGCAAAATCTCATCTAACCCTCACAACAGTTCTAGGGTATAGGTATTAATACCCTCACTTACAAATGAGAAAATTAAAGCTCAGAAAGAATAGGCAGTTTTTCAAAGCTAAGGGATAGAACGGACATTTATACCAGTTATGTCTAACTCCACAGCCTGTTCTCTGAGCCATGTTACTATACTGTTTCTTGAGATACTAGGGTGAGAGAAAAGAGGAATAAACAGGAGTCTGAGGATCAAAGAAAAGTAATGAAAATATTGCTGGTGTAATTCTCAAGATTTGAAGCACAGGTAAAACAGCCCCCATATTCAGGTTTTATTGCACTGGGTTAATTTGTGGCCAAGTTCAGGTGGTCTAAGCTTGGCACATGAAAAATGGATCCATTGCCCTGAAAAACCAATGATTCTATTAGTTGAAATTCAGTTGATTTGGGTAAATAGGATCTTGAGCAAAGTCTTGTGGGTGAAAACATGTAAATGTGAAGAAAAATTATCTTCCTCCGTTCATTCAGTTATAATAAACACTATATGTCAGGCACTATTCTAATCATTTAAGAAGGATTTATTCAGTCCTTGTAATAGTCTCAAGACAAGGGTACTGTCTGCCTTCACTTTACAGGTGAGAAAACTGAGGAGAAGACAGATTAACTTACTTTCCCAAGGTCTCTCACCTCCTCAGTGGTAAACTTGGTATTTGAGCCTGGGCCTGGGCCTATCTCCAGGTAGTGTATTATAACCACTGAGAGCACTGCCTCCACTTCCAGTTGATGAAATGGCTCACAGCTGCTGGACCCTTTCAGGAGGCTAATCCCTTCTCTAGCTTCTAGAACTAACCTTTTTAAAAATTATTTTAAAGTGGAACTAGATCAGCAGCCTAAGAAGAGATAAAGAGGAAAGGAATTAAAGGGTGGGAGGAGAGAGGAGGGGAGGGAATTAGGGAGAGATAAACAGAAGGAGAGACAGAGATATAACAGAGGAAAGAAAACTGGGAGAAAAGAGGGAGAAAGAAGGAGAATGCAGCCATGCCTATTTTAAAAGTAAAATTAAAAATATAAAACCCAGCCAATTATTCTTAGCAGAGTCCCACTAGACACCCAACAGAAGCAAAACAGTCATCATGACCTCAAAAGTTCCACCATTAAACTTGAACAAGTTATGAAATTGTTTTCCTAGTTTCTCTCTTTCTGAAGCGCTTTCCTGCTTTTGCTTGGATTTTAGTGGCCTATCGGGGAAAATTGTCTTATTTTCACTATTTTCACAAACTTTACAGTAGCAAATATTTTAGGAAATAAAGGAAATAAAAACAGCCTCGGGAATGCCTATGCAACACTAAAACCGACAGAAAATTTGATGAAAAATTTTAATTAGTAAAACCTATTTATTGCTTCTTTAATTCATTTACTTGCTGAGCACCTGCTAGGTGCAAAACAACATGCAGATGAGATGAGATATTTCACCTGGACTCAGACATGACAGCTGCCCTCAGAAGACATGTCAAACTATTTTAGGGTCTGAGTCATTTACATAAATAACTACAATGTAGGACAAGAAGTGATAAAACTGAAAGTGATATGGATTGTTTAAAAGGGAGATCATTTTGGACTAAAGAAGTTAAGGTGACACTTGAGTGAATTTAAAGTTTGCTGAAACTGACAGAAACCCCACCAGGTGAAGAAGCACATGTAAGAATAAAGGTAGAGCAGTGGAGAAGAGGAGAACATGCTAGAGGACCAGGGGACAGGTAGATTTGGGAAGACTCACATTTTATACACTTTACTGATGGAAAATGTTTTAGGGAAGTTAGTGGGGAAGAGGATCCAGAGGAGAAAGTCCTATTCTTAAAGATTGTTTTCAGCTTAAATTACAACTTTGTTACGAATATTTTTGTGTAGTTCATTCTAGTTCTACATTTTTCTACCTATTTATAGTTACCTTCAAGTTTTCTATTTTAGGATGTCTGAGAAATTTCCTGGAATCCACTACTCTGAGACAAAAGAATCGTATTGTTTACCTGTACAGGAGGTTTGGTAAATACAATGGGAACCTATTCTCTTCGCTGAGAGCAAGGTAGTTCTAAAGTGAGATAAAACACACTTGTGATCCTGAGAAATATGACTCAATCACACAAATGAGGAAGAAACTCAGAGAAAGAGACTCATTCCACAAATGTTAATTAAGCAATCAACCATTAGTGTTCTGTCCTGGGGATACAGAGATGTGAGGGGCTTACAATTGGTTGGACAAGTCAGGTATCAATTTAAACCAACCCATGAAGGTCAGGTAAACATGCTGTCACTGGAGCACATTGGGAGAAACAGTTTCAGCTGGTGGCAGTCCGAAGGTCCCACACAGCAAGTGACATTCAGTTCTTGAAGATGTTACCGTGTGGCACAGAATGACTCTCAGCCACTTCAGAAAGAATGCTATGCACACTGCCTGATGTGGCCTCTGGGTCCTTCTCGGGAAGGCCCTGAGCTTGATTTTGGTGCTGTAAACATTAATTGCTTTAGCAAGACTCTTGCTAGCCTTCCTTTGAAAACCTTTCATTATGAGTAGTTTTAAACAGACACCAAGGAAGATAGAAGAGTATAATGAACCTCTGTGTACCTATCATCCAGCTTCAAGATCTATGAAACTATAGCAAATTTAAACTTAAAATAATTTATTGTTCTCCTCATCCTGGGCTCATTATTTGAAAAGAAAACCCTTCTTACTTATAATATAGACATACTTATTTCCATTATTTTTTATTCTTAACATTTTTTTCTTTTTTTTTTTTACTTTATTGTTGTTGTATTATATCCATCCCCTTTTTATTCTTAACATTTGACAAAGTTACTCCTAAATGTTTAAGTGAAATAGCTTATAGTAGAGTATTTTAATTTTTTTCAAAATTTCTGTCAATAAATTAAATGATCTTCAAATACAGAAAAAATTGCAAAAAAAAACTTTTACAAATTAAATTTGTGATGCACTGATCATAATGATATATACTTAATGATATATACTTCAATGCACTTTTAAATAGTTCTTGAAAGTAAATTTAAAAAATGAAAATTATATAAATTAACATAAAGTAAAAATTTGTTTTATTCTCATAATTATTTTCAGAAAACAATTTTCACAGCCCTGAATTTACATACACTTTTAAAAACAATTTCACTGAGGTATAATTAATATATAATAACTGAACCCATTTAAAGTGTAAATTGGATGAGTTTTTATAGGTGTATGCATTAGTGAAACCATCATCATTATCATCATCATTATCACCACCATCATCAGATCCAAGACATTTCCATCACCCCAGTTTCCTCATTCCCCTCTATAAAAAAATTTTAAAGTACTTTATTTTTTTGAGCAGTTTTAAAGTTCATAACAAAACTGAGAGGAAGGTCCTGGCTGGTAGCACAGTGGATAAGGCACTGGCCTGCAAACCCAAAGGTCACTGGTTCAATTCGCAGCCAGGACACATAACCAGGTTGTAAGCTAGGTCTCCAGCCAGATCTGTAGCTGGAGGCAGGTGAAAGGCAACCATACATTGATGTTTCTCACCTTCTCTGCCTCCCTCCCTTCCCCTCTTTCTAAAAATAATCAATAAATTATTTTTTTATAAAAAGATTGTTTAAAAAAAACTGAGAGGAAAATAGAGTAATTTTTTGTAGACCAATGTCCCCCTCACATTTATGGCCTCACCCATTATCAACATTCTCTTTTCCCCAGACTGGTACATTTGTTACAATTAATGAGCCTACACTGACACATCATCATCACTCAAAATCCATAGTTATGTTAGAGTCCACTCTTGGCATCGTACGTTCTACAAGTTTGGACAAATAATGCATAATGACATTTATCCTTTATCATGATATCATACAAAGCATTTTCACTACCCTACAAATCCTATGTTCTCTGCCTATTCATTTGTCCATGATTGTTCTCTGTATGGTCTTCATGGTTTTAACTTTTCCTGAATGTCATACAGCTGGAATCACATAGAACGTAGCCTTTTCAGATTGACTTCTTTTACTTAGAAATATGCACTTAAGGTTACTCTATGTCTTTTCATAACCTGATAGCATATTTATTTTTAACACTGAATAAGATTGTATTACCTGGATATATTGTACCAGGGTATATTTACACATTCACTTACAAAAAACTCTTGATGGCTTCCAAGTTTCAGTAATTATGAATAAGGCTGCTATAAAATCCATGAGCAGGTCGTTTTGTGGAGTAAGTTTTCAACTCTTTGGGTAAATACTAAGGAGCATTATTGCTGGATTGCATGGTAAGAGTATGTGTAGTTTGTAATAAATCACCAAACCATCTTCCAAATGTGTGTCAAACCCCTAGCTGATGGGTTTGCATTCCCACCAACACTGAATGAGTTTCCATTACTCCACATCCTCACCAGAATTTGAAGCTGTCACTGTTCCAGATTTTACCCATTTTAATAAGTGTGCGATAGAATAGCACTGATGTTTTCATTTGCATTACCCTGGTGACATGTGTAGATATGTAGAATATTCTTTCATATGCTTATTTTCCATCAGTATATCTTTTTTTGATAAGGTTTCTATTAAGGTCTTTGTCCCATTTTAAACATCAGATAGTTTTTTTTTCTGTTGAGTTTTAAGAACTTTATAAAAACATATTTTGGATAACAGTCCTTTATCAGATGTACCTTTTGCAAACGTTTCTTCCAGTCTGTGGCTTGTCTTCTCATTCTCTTGACATTGTCTTTCACAGAGTAGATGTTTTTTCATTTCATTTAATATTTATTTATTTATGCATATTCCAAGTATCTTATTTTACCCATGAAAATTTTGAGCTTGTCTAAAATTTACAATCTATGACATTTAAATGACTTTTGTTTTCAGAAGTAGAGCAAACATATTTTGTCTTTTCGACTTTTGGACTTTACTTTGTTGCTGGTGGAAATGGGGTCCTTTCCCAAAGCTGAAAGTGAAGCATTTCCGGGACCCATGTGTGGTTGAGGTGCTGTGGAAAGATTTACTGGGATAGAAATATAAGGCTGACCCCAGGAAAGTTTTTAATTTTAATGAAGTTCAGCTTATCAATTATTATTTTTATAGATCATGTTTGTGGTGTTGTATCTATCTAAAAAGCCATCACACCCTAGGTCATCTAGGTTTTCTCCTATTGCTATCTTCCAGGAGTTTTTAGTTTTGTGCTTTACATTTAAGTCCATGATCCTTTTTGAGATAATTTCTGCAAGGGGTGTAAGGTCTGTGTCTAGATTCTTTCTTCTTCTTCTTCTTCTTCTTCTTCCTTTTTTTTTTTTTTTTTTTGTATGCAGGTGTTTAGATTTTTCAGCACCATTTGTTCAAAAGACCTCTTTGCTCCATTGTAATGCCTTTGCTCCTTTGTTAAAGATCAGTTGATGTTCTGGGCTCCTATTGTATTCCATTGATCTATTTGTCTATTCTTTAACCAATACCACACTGTCTTAATGACTGTAGTTTTACAGCAAGTCTTAAAGTTAGGCTGCTTCCAACCTTCCAACTTCATTCTTCTTCATTATGATATTGGCTCTCCAGGGTTTATTTGTTTGTTTGTTTGTTTGCTTTTTGCCTTTCCACTTAAACTTTAGAATCAGTTAGCTTATTGTAGGGGACTCCTGACCTGCAGAGATCCCTTGGTGCTGTGGATGAAAATGAACCCTTTCAGGCAGCTTATGCTAGGGGACAGAAGGCAGGCCAGCGGCTTGGGGCCAAAAGCCCCATTCACTGTTCCCAAGGAACTTTTATTGAAAACGGTAAACTTGAAGGCATGTAGCTTGTCAATCAATGCTAAACAATGCTAATTACAGGAAAATGGATATTGTTTAAGAACAACAAGTGAAGGAGCACCGAGATTTCACTCAGGTCAGGGTGTGCATTCAAATTTTCAAAACCTCTGCTGTTGATACAGCATAGGATTAAGTGACATGAGAGAACTGGCCAGACTTCAAAGGGGCTAAGGTACGTTCCCATGGCCCAATTTCAACTAGAGCCTACTGACTATAGCATGGAGGCATGTATGCACCCAGCTTTCCCAGTTTTCTGGTCAGGTCTTATAGGTTTCACTTGGCCTACAAGGGGCTCCAAGCCTTGATGCTTTCCCAGGGGGACCCCAACAGCTTATATTTACAAATAGCTTGCTGGATTTTATATTTGGTTTAAATTGGATCTATAGATCAAGTTGGGAAAAATGTTTTTTTCATTGAAAAATCTTAATTCGAAGAAATTTCAGGTCTGTAAAAAAGTGCAAGAATTTTTATAATGACCTCTCACATAAACTTCAACTAGATTTACGCATTTACCCACCATTAACATTGTCACATTTGCTAATTTTCTCTCCCTTCATCTATCTCTCTGTGTCTAAATATACAGCATGCATTTTCAAAAAATAAAAACTTATGATTAGCAAATTTAGAAAATTTACCATTGATGCAATAGAAGTATCCAATATACAGGTCACATTCAAATGTTACTGACTCTCAACACTGTGCTTCATAGCATTATTTTTACTCCCAAGTCAGGATTCAATCTAGAATCCCACATTACATTCAGTAGTTACCCCTCTTTCGTTGCCATGGTCATCCAGCCACTTCAGGGTCAGCTTGACTTTTCTGATTCCACTCAATCACATCCCTTCTCTCAAGTCCATCAACTTTCCTCCTTCCTATTGCCAGACACCATAGTCTAAGCCCCTACCATTCCTCACCTGGACCTCAGCAGTACCTCCTGGTCCTCCTGGATCACGCAATCTGTTACTAACACTGAAGCCACAGTGACTTTCTAAAGCTCAAATCTGATGGTGTCACTCCCCCGGTTAACGTCTTCATTCTCTTTAAAGTTTGACCTCTTTAGCTTCTTACGATCTTTAATAACCCAGACTTTTCCTATTGTTGCAGTATCATCTCTCATCATTGGCTGCCTCCAACCCTTATTTCACTCATTGAACAACTAACCATCCTTAAATATTTCATGTCCTCTTTGTAGAGGACTTTGTAAAAATGGCTCTATTTTTGTCAAATGCTAGCCCCTTTCAAACACTGCATTTGTTATCACCTCCCTAATGAAGCCCTTCCTGATATCTCAAGCCAGGATTGTGTACTCCTTCCTGGTTGCTAAGCCTATGGTCATGCCAATGACACTCAGCTGTAATTGCCTGCTTACTTCTACTTCCTTAAATGAGACTGTGAGCAACTTGAGGGCAGGGACTGCCCATTGCCTTGCAGACTATCCAATACATTGTGGGATGCCCAAAGAGGTCCGTTGAATGAGTGGGAGCTATTAGTATCAATTATTGATTTGATGTCATTATTAATTTTACTAACCCAGTATATCTATCCCAGTACCTGACACCTATTAGTGACTCACCACATTTAACTAGATGAAACAGCTATTTTTTATTTAAATGTGTTTGATATGTTTCAATTTCCTTTTGTAAAGTGAGTTAATCCTATCATCCTTTCTACTATACACATTTTATTATCCTCAACTAACTAAAATATAAAGAAACAAAGGCTCAGAAACTTTAAACGGTTTTTATGGGGTCAAGTTAATGTCAGGAATTGTGTTCAAGTCCAGCATCTCCTTCCAGTTGAAGAGAGTATTTAAGTCCAAGAATAGGGGGTGACTGATACGCAGCTTTGTTACTCTCTGTACAGTCTGCTCCTTAGCAGGTATATTAAAATAAATAAATAAATAAAACCAATGGCTTTGTCATATTTTATCAGTAAAAAGAAAGACAGGCCCTGGCTGGTGGCTCGGTAGATAGATGCCAGCCTGCAAACCCAAAGTTTACTGGTTCAATTCCTAGGCAGGGAACATAACCAGGTTGCAAGCCAGGTCTCCAGGCACAGCATAGGCAGTGCAGGAAGTTTCTTTCTCAGCCATAATTTTCCTTTTCCGGAGTGGGCTTCAGATCAAGTAAAACCAACAGATACTTTCTTATGCCAAAACTGGCCTATACAAACATGTCATACCAGACTTTTGATGGTTCTTCATTGCCTAAAGAAAGAAACCAGTTATATTTCCCTAGATCAACCAGTTCTCAATAAACATGTTATTTTTTTCTTCTGTAGAACCTGATTTCTCTTCTGTGTGTAGAAGTGAGGCAGCATCAATGAGCTAGGTTGCGTTAATAAGTCACTTCTCACTAAGATCCCTGAATTGCCCACCCTGATCTGCTGATACCCACTTGGCCAAGGCTCTCACTGGGGCTTCCTGCCACCAAGGACTCTTAACACGGCTAGGATTAAAGAGTTTGACGATGATGTCAGTTTCTGCACCTGATTTAATGTGACAGTTAATTATAACATTCATTCAGAAAACAATAAAGAAACGTGTTGTCATAGTGATGGCTCACTCCCCAAGCAGGATGCACACTTGAAACTGGAGCATCTGCTTGCATAGAGCCAGATATCAATTTGCTGTGCACACTGTAGAAATAATTGAGATTGTACTTCAGGGAGAAAAAAAAATTTGATATGGACAGTTGTCTGTACTATTGCCACGTTACATCCGCTTCTATAGAATCATGATTTTCCTCTTGATTCCTGCTTCTTTTTTCAAGAATGTTGTCTTTTAAGAATTCAGTTATATTTCAGGGACCATGGCAATACTTGTCCCTGTTATCCAGGAGGTCTTGAAGGCACTGAGACTAGTAAGAGGGGTGTTATTGAGGTAAGTAAGCCTGGAGGTCACTCAGGCTTTACTACTTGCGCAGTCAGGATGGATTTCACTGGAGGCCCTAATTCAAATGTTTGAACTGAAAAACTTAGAGAAAAGGGGAACATTTGTTTTCTCATTCTTCTGAGTATCCTGACATCTCCATTCTACCTATTGTAACATCCCAGCAGATATGCCATAAGGTAAGCTCTAGTTTTTGTCCAATCTTTAAATTCTACAGAAATCCTGTTTTTACATTGGAAAAGCTGGGGGGGATTAAAAGGAGGAAGGGATAGTGGCTGTCAGACTATATCTAAGAGCCAAGTACTAGCTTAGGCACTTTTACATGTATTTCCACTCCAACTACAAGAGGAAATCAGTTGTTTTTACTAAGGTTATATGGCCTAGAAGGGAAAAGACAAGAATATTCCCATAAACCCTTGAAACAACTTCTTCCCCATGATCTCCAAGCCCAGAACTAGCCCTGGGTAGTCATCTCTCTGCCTGCTTTCCTTTATATCCTCTCAGTCACCTTGACACTCTCAGAAGCAAATATATTTCTCAAATAGGAGGCAGCACCAAGCTTTGGAGAGAATGAGGAAGAGGAGTTGGGAGGTTCAGAACAGGGAATCAATTATTGGACCATATTGAGAGACAGGCTATCAGATGATCCTACCCACAAAAACCTCTTCCACTTATAAGACACAAGACAAAAGTAATACATGAAAAGCTGGTAATATGAAGATTGGATTGGGCTTTTATATCGCCTGGTTTTCTGACCTGAGGCAAGTCACTTTTCCTCACTAAACTACAATTTCTCCATCTTGTAAATTAAGGTGGTGAGATTAGGTCAGAAACCCTCAAGTGGAGAGGTAGGTAGAATGTATCACATATAAGAATCATAATAGGGAATTTTGGGAAGATTGGTAGTTTTTTATTCTTGTTAACCCCATCCCCATAAAAGTGATATAAGAAAATGGCTGATATAGCAAGACTAAAAATTTCCAAAAATCACATACACTCCATCCCCACATATATATACATACATATGTGTGTGTGTGTGTGTGTATGTAAACAAGAACTATGTCATACCAAAAACTATTGTGGCAGAATGTGAAGGGAATACAAAGAAACTTCTAATGACCTTGAGAGCTAGAAGACCCTCAAAGTGCCAATAACCACTCACTGAAAAGCTTGACCGGCTGTTTGAGGACAGAGGTTGAAACTGGAAGGATGCTTTGTAGACTCAAATTCACAGGTGAATACAAGAAGCTCATAGAAAACTCAGATAGAACCAGAGTGCTCTGGGACCTATAAACTATTGAAACTAACCAAACAAATAGCCCTTTTAGGAAAAAATACCCAGGACAGAGGAGACGATACTGAACATAGAATCCAAATTGAGCAGGAGAGAAACAGTGTAGAAAAAGAAATGAGAAAACTCATGCAAAATGAAAGGAAGAGGAAAAAGTTAGCAAATCTTAGAAAATGTGAAGTAATTTTTTTTATGTTAGCCCTACTTTTTTTAATTTAATTTTATTTTTGTTGTATTATATCCATTCCTTTTGCTCCCCTCTGTCCTATGAAGCATTTTTTTATCCAAACTTCCCATTTCCCAAAAAACAGAAGAAGAGGGTACTTCAGAGTTAAAAAGTTACAAAAACTCTCCTGAACACTTTCCCTTTCTAAGAATATAGCACTATGATTTCTAATTTGGTGGTCATTAACCACATCTGGCTGTTCTAATATTAATGAATTAATTAATTAATTAAAATTTAGTATCTCAGTCACACTAGCCACATTTCAACTTTTTAACAGCTGCATGTTAGTGGTTAACATTATACAGTGCAGAATATTTCCATCCTCACATAAAAATTATATTGCACAGTATTGGCCATCTAACATGTAACATGGGCAACAAAAATGAATGTAATCAAATCCTACATGAAGTTATTATAAGATAAAAGATAATAAAAAAAATAATGTACCTATAGAACAGAGATTGGCAAACTTTCTGCCTAAAGATAATAAATATTTTAGGCTTTACAAGTCTGAAATAGATTATAAATAGTTTACATAGTAAAAAAATGTGGCTTTGTGTGCTATTAAGTCTCTGATACTAATTCTGCCAATGTAGAGCAAAACCAGCTACAGGCAATAAGTAAATGGAAAAGTATGTTGGTGTCCTAATGAAACTTTGTTTACAAAAACAGGTGGTGGGCTGGATTTGGTCTGCTCATATATCTCTGCTGTAGGAGGTGAAATTTTGTCTACAACACACATCCACAAATGAAAATGGAAACAATAATCAAATTGGTTACAAAAAAAGGAAAATGGGTCAGGTCCTTAATCTATAAATAAAGTGGGCAGGGAGAAAAGTCAAGAAACCCAGCTATATCTTATGCTACAAAAAAATCCCCAATAAAATTTAAAAATATTTTAATTAAAGTTTTTTAAAAAGACTCTTCCACTTAGGAAATTTTAAAGTGCTATTACATAATTCTTGGTTCAAAGAAAAGATACAAAATAAAGCTGCAGGATTCCTTTAAAAATAACTGAAGTGAATACAGCACATAGTAGAATCTATAAAATACAGCTTAAGTTACCAGAGGAAATTTTATTTTGTTAGATGCCTGTATGAATAAAAATTAAAGCATAAGCCCTGGCTAGATCACCATCTACCTGTAACCATAGAAGGGAACAACTACTTTCTGCAACAAATCTAATGGAATCATCAACTTTAAATGTAAGTGTGTAATTTTGATTAAATCAAGTACACATCAAGAAAGGGGAAGTAAATCTTCTCTAATGGGTTATGAGCTCCATGCCTGTGGACTTCTCTGGTGGTGAAGGGCTTCTGGGTAAGCATGAGAGGGTGGGGAATGATGTGTTTGGGAATGTAATTGCACCTACCTAACTCTATTATAGTGACCCCTGTTTAAGAATAATAGTTTTTATAAATGCAAACCCCACCCTCGTTTTTCTAAGTATTTTCCCTTACTGCTTACCTTGGGATTCCTAGAGAGCTGCATCTCTGTGGATGGGGAAGAAGGAAAAGATTGCCAGCAGATGGGGGGATTCACCAGGGGAAGCATCCAGACAACCAACTGGGTTGGCAGCTAGCAACATGATTGTAGGCAGTGCTCAGCAGAATGCAGCTAACAACAATAATAACTATTCCCACGAATGCAGAACTCCAAGTTTATGAAAGACTCACATCCTCAAAAAATTCTAACTTTACTTGAGGAGAACATCACTGTATCTATTTAATAAAAATGGTTAAAGTGTGGGTATCCTGAGTCAACAGCCCCTTCTAGGCTCCCAGACACAGCCAGGATCAACTGCAAACCTTGGTGTCCAGCCCTTTCTAGGCAGGGAAGGCCAAGCCCAACTCCTACCCGACTGGAACCCCTGACAGTTCCCCAGGTGAGAATCCTCCATCAGGGTCTTCTTAGTCCAAAGGGCTATGAAAGCTAATGATAATTTTTAAAATTTTAAGCCACTAAGATTTGGGATGGTGTGTTATGCAGCAATCATAGGGATCATCTACCAAACCCCCTTATTTTCACAATTGAAAAATAAAAATAAGGAACATGGGTGGCTTGGCCAAGGTCTCAGAACAGGCTGGTGGTTGAGTCAGGAATAGACTCAGGATCCAGCTCTTTAGCCTATTGGTTCATCACCAAGGCCATTTAATCTACACCAAATGCTGCCAATGTTTTCTTCTCTCTTCCCTCCTCTTCCTCCTTTTCTCCTTATTCTTATAACTTTTTATTTTGATATTTTAAAGTTACAGTAAAATTTCAAGAACAGTACAAGAAACTCCCATATACTCTTCACCAAGATGCACTAGTTGCCTGAACTTGACCTCATTTGCCAATGTTCTTTTAAAGGGAACATTTTTCCACAGGGCAGTTGTCCACAAAAATGATTCCTGCAGAGTGGTTAGTCACTGCTCAGATCAGCCCAGCAGGGATGTGAGTAGGAATGGACACCTAGAAACGAGAGGAGCGTAAGAGGAAAATCTGCGGAGAAAAGAGAAATGTTAATCAAAAAGAAAGTCCATAAAAAAAGGAAAGCAGAATCACTCAAGACCAAATTGTCTTGAGCAAGACTTTCCCCAGGAGCAGTTCTCAAAACTGGCCTGATTCCTGAATACTTGTTGGACCTGAAATCTGAAGGCACAAGTTTAAATCTTGCCACTAGCGGTATGACCTAGAGTGAATTTCCTTTTTGTCTCTGAGCTTTGGCCTTCCCTTCCCTGACAAATCAGATTAAATAAGTTAATGCATGTGCAAGGGCTTTCACGAATGGTACAGAATAAAGGCATTTTAATCACCTGTATCTGGGCAGCTTGTTAAAAATTCTGATACTATGACCCCATCTTCACAAATGTTATTTAAATGATCTGAAATCCAGTCACTGGATAAATTTGAATGTGCTGTCAAAGCTGAGAACTGCTGTGATAGACAATATTGTCATCCTGAGTCTTCTGAGAGTCTTGGAACCTTTCTGGACTAGACATCCTCTGTCTTACCCCCTTTCTTCCTCTGCTACCACTCTCCTCCCCAAAGTAAAGCCAAACCTTAGGTTTAGGAGTATTCTTCCTTCTGTCCCTGGTGTGCTTCACCTTCATTTAACCAGTTCATTTTTGCATTGTCCATCTCTGCATCCCTGAGCATCCATACCAGAAATGCTTCCTGGAAGTGCCTGGTAGATTCCCAACCTTTCTGTTGAGTCAGAGTTTTGCCCTTGTGCGGAGGTTTTCTGTTTCTACCACAGAGGTCACCAGCTGTCATTCTCCCTCTCCAGCTTTGTATATACCTAATTATTACCACACAGATTTCTATACAAAAAGACTGGCAGGAATTGTGACACATGCAAATACCTTTGAAAAGTGTGGGAGGGATTTTATATTCCTTGCTGGTCTTGGCAAGGCAAAAAATAATAATTTTCCAGATGAGTATAACTTTTTATTACAAAAAATCCTTCTCTGGGCAATTCATTTTCCATTTTTTACTGCAAAAATCCCAGGAAAAAGCTATTTACTTTTCATCTGGAGGGTTTTAAATTTTATTTATTTATTTTTTATTGTTTATGCTATTACAGGTTGTCCCAATTTTCCTCATTACTCCCTTCCTCCAGTCCTTCCCCTACTCCCACAGGCAATCCCCACGCCATTGTTCATGTCCCTGGGCCATGTATGTATGTTCTTTGTCTAATCCCTTCACCATCTTTTATCCTGAAATTTAAATCCTTCCTTCCTTCTTTCCTTCCTCCTTCTGTTAAGGGAAAAATTATCCATGACACACATTAAAAACAATAAGGCAGGCTTTATTTAGGGGGAAAGCTCTTGTAGTAGTTGCATGGACCACTGCAATGGGGTTCTTCAATAGGGGAGAGAGGCTGAGCTCAATTCTGAGTTCAGGAAAAGTGGAAATTTATAACCAAAGTGTAAGGTGGGGGTCAGTGATGGAAACATACTAAGAGAAAACATCTCAGGTAAGAGAGGATTCTGATGACAGGCCAGAGTGGTCAGTCATCATCTGGAGAATGGTGGTGGATGAGGAGCCTGATTAGACATGGAGGGAGATTAATTATGAAGAATGGGGAATTCTAGCTACCAACCTTAAAAAAATTCTTGCTAAAATTAGACAGTGTAAAAATGAACACAGAGGTCCAAGTGTCATGGATTAGTTGATAAGAAAGTCTGATCAGAGTTTGGTCAAGGATAGAATCTTTGTCACCTTCTTCCTTCTCCTCCTTCCTTCCTTCTTTTCTTCCTTCCCTCCTTCCTACAAAGCATTTATTGAGCTCCTACATCTGTCTAGTGCTCTGTTGAGCATGGAAAATGCAAAGATGGAAAAGAATGTGTCCTGCCCTCTTTGGAGCTCCTGGTCTAAGAAGAGAAAAAGACAAATAGGATACAATTTGAAAGATGTCATAATAAATTCCTACAAACTTCTGTATGAACAGTTACCTTTGTTTGGGATACATACAGGAAAGAGGCAATTTTAGCTGATTTGGAAGGATGGTCTTGAGATTTCTTCAGGCAGAGAATGGAGAAAAGATGTTCTGAGCCGAGGAACGCTGTGTGCCGAAAGCTCAGGACGTGAACTAACAGAATGTGTTAGGAGACTAGCCGTGGTAGTTCAGAGAACAGAAGGGGGTATTTTGGGCAAGGGATGGGGGATAATGAATGAGGGATTTTTGTCTAGGACTAGCTGGTGAAAGAAATTCTTAGGGTAAATATTCATCTTAATCCACTTTGGCCCAAGGCCCAATTGGTCCCATTTTCTCAGGTTCCCAAACTCTATTTTTTTTTTTTTAGCATCTATAAAGGCAAGAAGGTTCTGGCAGGAAGTATTCAAAGTGATAGAAAGCAAGAATCTCCAACCTAGATTACTCTATCTAGCAAAGCTATCATTTAGAATGGAAGGGCAGATAAAGTGCTTCCCAGGCAAGGTGAAGCTAAAGGAGTTCATCGTCACTAAGCCATTATTACATGAAATGTTAAAGGGATATATTTAAGAAAAAGAAGATCAAAACTATGAACATTAAAATGACAACAAGCTCCCAACTATCAACAACTGAATCAAAAAACAAAAATAAACCAAGTGAACAACCAGAACAGGAACAGAATCATAGGTATGGAGATCATTTGGAGGGTTACCAGCTGGGAGCGGGAAGAAGGAGAATAAGAAAAAATGGTGTAGGGATTAAGAAGTATAATTGGTAGGTACAAAATAGACAAGAGGGAAGTAAAAACACAATAGGAAAGAGAGAAGCCAAAGAAATTATATGCACAACCCATGAACATGAATTAAGGTAAAGGGCTTTCACTAGTAGTAGAATTTACTTAACCTTGTTGCTGGAGGGAAAGGGCACCAGACAGAGGAGGGCAAAGGGGGAAAAACTGGGAGAACTGTAACAGCATAATCAAATAAAATATACTTAAAAATATAATGTTACAAATTGTCAGAGAGCTGCAAACATTGTGCTTAATGGAAATGTATAACTTTAAATGCCTATTTTAGAAAAGAAGACTTTTAAAAGTAATGCTCTTAGTTTCTACCTTAAGAAAATAAAAAAAATTTGAGCAAATTAAATCCCAAATAATAAAAGCAAGATCTATCTAATCAAGCAAAAAAAAGGCAATCAGATCCAAACTTCTCTGACCCAATCTCCCACTATTCACTCCGATATTCACCATGTTCCAAACACACAGGCCTCCTTTCTGTTTCCATCTGTAACTCTTTGCTGTCTCAGGACCTTTGCTTTTGCTATTCCCTCCACCTGGAACTCCCGGATCTTCACATGGTTACCTTTCTTGTCATTCAGTCTCAATTCCAATAGCATGACCTTACAGAAAGCCTTTCTGACAACTCCATCTGTAGTTACCCTCTGTGGTGAGCTCACTCAAACTTTCTCTACAGCAGTCATTATTACATGAACTAATCTTATTTGTTTGCTTATTTGTGTTTATTGTCCATCTTCCTCTTCTAGAATATAAACGTCATGCATGCAGGATAACTTCTCTTATTTTTCTGCAGAAATTATCCAGTATAGGGCACTTGGTAAATGTTCAGCAAATTCACTGAATAAAGCAGGTTGGCCTGTGTTTTTGTTTTGTTTGTTTGCTTGCTTTTGAACCATCCCTTCCCAGGGACCAGACTACTTATGTCCTTTATCCCCATTCCCAACCACATGGTATCTCAGAGGTAAAATCAGAATAGTTAAAGTATGAAAAGAAAACAAAAAGAGATTGAGAGCCCTAAGGAATACCCTGGTTTAGTGCAGGCTGAAGAAATACTCCTACACTACAACAGAGAACACTTGTCCACCCCCACCCAGCATGCAGGTGTCTCCCAGGTCCCTGGTTTTGCTGACTCCAGGCAATGCTGGAGGCTCTTCTGCCTTTCTGCAAAAGAAAGGCAGAAGATCTGCCCTGATCTTCCAGTTTACCACATCCCAGTTCCGATGGATTTTCTTTTTAGTTCTGTCAGATCTATAGCCAGGCTGCTACAGCTGTACAGCTGTACAGCTGTGGAAGGCATCCTGTCTTTATTTCCCAGGAAGGGAACAAAGGAAGAATGTTCTGTGCCTTTGAGTAGAAGGGGACATCAGAAAGCGAGGAAGGAAACCAAGAGCAACTATAACCTGGAGTGAGGTGGCTGCTTCATTAGTTGTTTCTAGCAAACCTTGCCAGCTTTCAGAGTGTCTTTTGATACATTTCAAGGTTAAGTAAATTCTACTACTAATGAAAGCACTTTCCAAACCCCATTTTCTTTGGTTAAAAAGGAAATCAACTCAAAACATCTTTTAAAAAGAGGAAAGCAAGTAATCTAAGGAATGTGTTTATTTTATCTTGCTTCTAAGGAAGGAAGGCCTTGCATCAGTTAAGGACAGAGTCATCTCTTCCTGGACCTTGAGTGCTCCTGAGTGAATGCTGCAGCTAAAGGCAAATTTCCATTTCAGCCTCCTAGACAGCCTTAATTACCTGGCAGAAATCACGGAAGGTGATGCCAAGTGGCATTTGAACCTGTCATTTTCTTTTACTGTTTTGGGCATTCTGATATTTTCCACTGTAATGTGGCAAAATATTCAATCAGCTTAAATTACGCATGAATTACAGATCAAGGCAGCAAGATGTCGGGAGCAATTCAATATATATATATATATTTTAATTTGGGAGACTGAAAGCCAGCAAGCTAAAAGTTTAGAAGAGCTAGATACAAATTAACTTTGCGATGTGGGAGAAAACAAGCATAAAAGTGAGAAAACTTTTCCTCCTTCGCTATGTCAATTTCTGAGGTCATGAGACAACTTTCATTAGTAACTTTCTGGCAATACGCAACTGACAGTTTTAATTTCCAAGGCTTGCCTTGGGTTCCTGTCTTCATTTTTAAAAATAGATGTCAGGTAGCATGTTATAGTTGTCACTTATTTTGTGATTGTGACACTCTCTGTGTCATTCTTTACATTCATTTTTCAGCAAGAGAAACTTTGTCAGGGTCAAATCGACTCTGTAGAGGTGGGTTCTGGCATTTCTGGTAATTTTCTGTAGTGTGATTAAACATTGATAAAATACCTGTTATGAGATAGAAATGGAGCCAGGGTCAGTCAGTATGAATGAAACATTGGCGCTTCATGCAAGCCACTCCTGAACTCTTAACATGTGGCCCTTTTGAACCATCCCTTCCCAGGGACCAGACTACTTATGTCCTTTATCCCCATTCATCAACGAGATGAAATGGGGTAAAGGTGCTGGCACAATGCAGACTAAGGGCTCATGGTGGGAGCAGGGGGAAAGGAGATGCCTTAGAAGGTAAGAATCCAAGGAGAAATCAGAAATTATTAAAGATGTGTTAGAATTCTACGTATTTACACATAAAATGGCAGGGGAGTATTCTAGCAGAAGAAACCACTCGAGCAAAGGCCTGAAGTTGTACAAAGCAATTGAGGAAACCAGTGTAGTGGAGCCCTGGCTGTTCATGAGACAAGAAGAGGAGGTGCTGCATGAAGGAAGGAGAGAGAAGCAGAAGACAATAAACTTCAAAAGGAAAACTTTGAAGGGCAGACTGAGGGGGTTGATCAATATTTAGTAGGCAAGAGAGAGCCACCTACAACTTCTGACCCAAGGGATGACAGGCAGAACCATTTTGGGAAGATAATTTGAGCTGCGGAGTCACAAGGGCCTGAGCCCTGGGCAATGGCTGTCGGAATGGCGAGGAGGACATGCTCTCATTGCTGACCCACCTTTGATCAGCCAGCCCCATTAAGTAGGGGCCACTAGGAACACAGAGATGCATAATCAACTTGTCTTTCTCCAAAAAGTTCACAAAGGGCTAATGCAATGTCCAACCAGCCTTGCTTCCAGGAACTCCTGCTGATAATAACAAGGACTTTCTGACTGTGTCTCTCCAGCTAATAACTAATCCTTAGACAATAAGTGAAAAGTCCTGACAACTACCCAGGTTTGCTAATACCAGAGAGCTTGATGCAATAGGAGACTATGCTTTCTTTTTATTTAAATATTTGCTAAAGAAAAAGGACACCACCTTTATCTCCAATCATTTGGATTCCAGAAATCTGGATGCTGATTCTGTAATTTATCTGCTGTGAACTTCCTTTTCTTCATTTGTAAATTAATGATAATATTCGATCTTTCTCCTTAAAATGAGTATTGTGTCAATGTATCAGAAATTCTTGTAAAGTGGTAACATTTTTGGTAGCATCAAAATGTCATTGTAAAATGCATATAGCAGATGATGAATTGAGTTCTCCTGGTCCTTGGCAACACCGTTCAGAAGCTCAAATCTGATACTTGTGATGACCCGACATATTTCTAACAAGTGTTATCTCTCTAGGTAGACTCTAAGTTTCACACTAGTCAAGGAACGACACCTGTCATCACACAACACCTAGGACACATCCTGGCACAGAGTAGCCATTAATAGAAATTGTTTGCATGAAATAAAATAATGATTATGAGTGCCTTTCGCTTCCTATTAGAGGTAGTTCTTTTATTTCTGGCCTTCTGACTTCTTAATTATCAGCCTACATTTACATTACTTCTTTTACACTAAAAGTTATTAAATATATACCATGTACTGCACATTATGTTAATCACTGAAGGTAAAATGGTGAGAAAAAAAAAAGGGACGGGGTGCCTGCTTTTAGGGAGTTTATAATGAATATATTTATATTATATTAGCTTCATAGATTCTATCTTTTGCAAACTAATTCTATAATTATTAATTCTATTAAAATTATTTAAAGTTAAGTGAAATTCATGCCCATGGAATTATTTGAAACATCTTGGGGTATCTCAAGCCAAAGTGAAAGAGGACTTTGTCATGAGAATTGATCACTGGTTTTTTTTTTTTTTTAAGTATAGTACAACAATAATTAATATCCATACCACTGATTTTAAAATGTAATTACATCAAGGGGTTCTTTCTTAAAATGAATTTTAATTACTGGCAGAGTCTTTCATGGCTGGGTTAACATGAAAAGTTGACTTTTTGATACTCAGCTTGTTTTTGAAATTAAATGAGGTCAACCAACCAAAGTGTAAGCATGTGCAGGTGTATGAACATGTGTGTGCTGCGTGATACCAGAGAACCAACTCACAAGCCATTCAAGCATCAACCAAATATTTTGTGCAGTAAAGGAAAAATGAAACAGAGTTCCAGAAAATGAAAAGGTATGAATTTATCAAAACTGTCAATCAGCCAAGACTAAATAAAAGATTTATGATGAACGTGTCATTAAAAGAATTTCTGTTTCTGGTGATGTATTTTCATCTTTTTAAAAAAATTGACTTCTAATTTACTTATGCTATGATCAGAGAACATAGTCTAAAACTCCTTAAAATGTATGGGGTTTAAGATGAGGTCGATTTTTCTGCAAAGATTTTCTGCAGGTCTAAAAATTATGTGTATTCTCCCACTTCTAGATGCTGGGTGTATGTTTTTAGATGTTTGTAAGTTTAGAACTATCTTCTTAGAGAATTCAAGCTTTAATAATATTTAATAAACCTCTTTACTTTAGTAATAAAGTCTATCTTATTTGACTTTTCCCTAGAATTTTGTTGTCCATCTTATATACCATAACAACTGAATTTGTATCTTTTATTTATTTTTTAGGTACATTTTATTGATTATGCTATTACAGTTTTCCCAATTTTTCACCTTTGTCCTTTTGGCCTGTTACCCCCCTTGCATCCAGCAACCCTGCCCCTCCCCCACCTCAGTTCATGGGCATGGCTTCCCCATTTCCTTTACTATTCTTTTTTTTTTAAGATTTTATTTATTATCTTTAGAGAGAGGGGAAGGAAGAGAGGCAGAGAGAGAGGGAGAGAGAGAGAGAGAGACATCAATGTATGGTTGCCTTTCACCTGCCTCCAGCTACGGACCTGGCTGGAGACCTGGCTTGCAACTTGTTTATGTGCTCTGGCTGGGAATGAAACCAGTGACCTTTGGGTTCCACAGGCCTTATCCACTGTGCCACCAGCCAGGGCTCCCTTTACTATTCTTAACATCCTTCTGTTTATTTTGTACCTACCAATTATGGTCCTTAATCCCTGTACCTTTTCCTTTATTCTCCCCTTTCCCTCTACATGCTGCTAACCCTCTGTATGATCTCCATATCTATGATTCTGATCCTGTTCCAGGTTTTGTTTAGCTTGTTTTTGTTTTTTAGATTCAGTGGTTGATAGCTGTGAGCTTATTGTCATTTGTTCATAGTTTTGATCTTTTTCTTAAATAAGTCCCTTTCACATATCATGTAATAATAGGTTGGCAATGATGAGCCAGCTCCCTTAGCTTTACCTTGTCTGGGAAGCATTTTATCTGCCCTTCCATTCTAAATTATAGCTTTGCTGGATTTAAATACCTACTGAAAAGCCCTATCATCTCATTAAAGTTTACCCACATTGATTGAGATCAATGATATGTTTGAATTCATTTTTTAAATCTTAATTTACACTTACCATTTTTCTGCTTTTTGAATGTTCCTTTTTAATACTCTCACTTTCCATCTTTTGGATCAACTCTGCCTCATACACTCACTCCATTCAACTTATTTCCCTCCACCACTTTAGAAGTTTTACATCCCATTTTTCTGAAAACCCTTAAATTTTTAACCTATCCATTTAACTTAAAAGTCCAAAGTAAATGGCATAGGTATTTTCCTTCTCATCAACAAAAAGAAATTAAAATGCCTTGAGGCAATCACTCTCTTTGCCACACATGCCACTATTGTACAAGATATGAATTTTACTTTGATGTTTTTTAGAATACAAACTAAACTATATTGCTATTTTTATAGTCAACATTTGTTTAGTTTTAAGTGTACACTGTTGTTTATTTGGTATTCTTTCCATTTTTTGGACCTTCCTTCTGGGATTCTTTTCTTTTTCCTAAGAACATCACCCAGACATTTCTTTAGTGAAAGTTTGTTGGAAGTTTTATTTTTCTGAAAATGTCCTATTTCTCTGTTTTGTTCTTCTTGATACATGATTTCACTACCTAAGCAATCCTATTTTGATAGTTATTTTCTCTTAGCACTTTAAAGGTGTCTTCTAGCTTTGATAATTGCAGTTGAGAGCTACATTATCACTTTTGTAGATCATCTTTTTTCTCAACTACTTTGGTACTCCTTCTTGTGTTCTGAGTTCTACAGTTCCTCCACAATGTATCTCAATGCAGATATTTTTCAATTCTCTGCTTAAGATTCACAAGACATTGTAAATCTGAGTGTTGACGTCTTTCATCAAATCTAGAATATCTCAGCCATTAATTACTTTCTTAAGCATACTCTTTCTTCCATGCCTTTCTTCTGATATTATGATGATTAAAATAGAGATTTATATACTATTGTCTGTGTGTCTAACTTTTTTAACCTATCCATCTTTTTCCTTCTCTATTCTGTGTTCTATATAATTTCCTCAACTTTATCTTAGAATTTAATAACCCTTCTGTTGTGACTCATACTTTTTAACCCATCCATTAATTTTCTATTGCCAGTTTATATATTTTTAATTAGGTTATATATTTATAATTAAGTTTTCCTTCAATTTTACCTGGTCAAAATTTATAATATTTATTTAGCTTAATTTAATGTCCTCTTTTGGTACTTCAGGCATTTTAATTACATTTATTTTAGATCCCATTTCTCATAATTCCAATATCAGCTATCCTGATGGATAAGCTAATTTGTGCGTATAGTAGTGTTTGCATAAATTCATGTCCTTGAATGTTCTGTGCAGAAATCCCTTGAGCTTGGGTTTGACGTGTGTTTCTCCAGAGAGAGTTATGTTCATGCTCCTTTCAGGTCTAGCCTAGAGCCACTGCCACTGCAGGACCAGTTTAAACTAAAATTTTAGCTTGGGGTTTTCTGATGCCACACAGGTAGGGTAAGTTCTAGCTTCAAATCTTCAACCACTGTGTGAGTTCATTCTCAGAGGAAAGGTGTTTGTTCATTTGTTTGTTTGTTTCATTTCGTCTCTACCCAAGGTCAAGTCAATTATATTGTATGTTTGTCCCCCTAAATTCTGGTGGTTTCTCCTTAGGGAAATCCAAGTTTACATGGTGGCCTCTCCCAGGCTCAGGCTTTCTTCAGTGGGAAGCTAGAAATTAAGCTACTTGGGATTATATCTCATGCAAGGCCAAACTATTCTTAAGGATCCATACTTTCTTTCATGTTTGGCTTCTTGACTTTCCCAGTAGCTTATCCATGCATTGACAGATATGTAATTTTTATATTTTATGTAGGCTATATTACCTATTTTACCATCTTGCTGCTCAACATTTTTCTTAAAATCAGTTTCTCCTTTCATTCTCCTCTCTGCAAACAGAGTATTAAATAAATTGTGTTCATTATAACAGTGTTAACATGTTTGCCATTTTTCAGACAAACATTATCTACTTTATGTTTCTTTTAAAACTGATGTTCTGCCCCAGGCTGATGCTGCTTCTGGGGTATCTACTGACATGTGCTTACCTTAGAAACTGTTTTCTTTGATTAACTTCAATAAGTGAGTTTACAGTACATTGCCAGGTACTTAAAAGACATATGCTGTTTAAGAGAAACAATAGCATTTCATGATAAAAATGTACCTTAGGATATACAAAGCCATTCTTAACCCCAATTCTAAATTCTATATCCATACAACTTCAAGATACCTTTGCTACTATCATTTTTCCATTTTCTAGAAGATTTCAAATAAGAATTAGGTTCTGGAGAATGAGATGCAGGCCTAGAGAAGGAACCAACAAACATTTATGGAAAGGCTATTCTTTGCAAGGAATCATGATTGCTATGGGGACATAGGTGCATGAAGTCCAGAAACATCACTGCTAAATGGGGTAGATAAGAGTATGAAGGCTCACCTTCAGCAGACCCATAAGGGAAGGAATAAGATATATGAAAAAAAAAAAAAAATCATGATGCTATACACGTATTTACTGGAGTATGGCTCTAAATGTGACCATACTCTAAACCCACATATATCAGAATCTGAATGTCACCAAGATCCCCAGAAGATTCACAAGAAGACTAAAGTATGAGATGCTGTAATAGCACATCTAACTCTTCTGATTGAATCTAGACTGAGTTGGGGAAATTTCAGTACTAAAACTAGACTGTCCCAGGCAAACAAGGACTCTGACCACCCTAAAAGTACCACATTAAACTGCCCCAACTAGTTTCCTCAGGGGAACTATGCACCAGGCAAGAGAGAACTACATGTGAAAATATCAAGAACTCTATTCCTGGAGGTTAATGCACGTAAAGGAGATGGAATATCCCTATATGTAGAAAAGAGTTTTGGAAGCAGGGAAACAATGGCAGAGCTCAGTAGGGGATGGAAAGAGCAGATTCCTCAGCACCATTTGCCTCCAAGGTATGAGTTATGTCCACCTTGTGAAAAACCTGTGCAGCATCAGGGTGTGTTGGATGCAGAGCCACAATAGATGACCAGCAGTGGGGCACACCTCTAGCTCCTGGTCTGCAGGAGACGACAGCAGGAGTGCCTTATTGAAGTAAGGGGGCCAGGGGTAAGGAAGTGGTCAGCCAGGAGGCCCCATGGACAATGGCCAAGAGAGCAGAGAGGGTAGCATTGGGAGCAGAAATATCCAGAGGAACAGCAGACATGCAGTAGCAGCTGACTGATAAGGGAGTAGATATCCCCTCCCTGCTTTATTTACCAGAAGTTCATAAGATTAGAGAAGCTCTGAGGGCCTGCCATAAGAAAGGCAGGAATGCAGCAGGGCTGCTCTTGGGTTCAAAAGCCAGCCATGAGAGGAGGGGCTGTTTTCCACCACCCAGAGGTTACTATTGGGAGCAAGACTTGGTCATACCTTCCATCTGTTCTCTCAAATGTAATTTTTCTGCTTAAAAAAATGTAAGCTTTTGTAAGGGCAAATGCAAATTAAAATTAAGAGCCTGAATTCTCCCTGTTGAAAATAAAGGGACATATTTCACTCCCTTCCACTTTTGTCAATATTATGACCCAGAAATATCTTTCTCAGTAAACCTGGAAACCATCTTTTTGATATGCAAACATCAAGGGAGACAGCATCCCTATTTCCAAGTTTGGAGGATAAGAGCCTAATTTCAGCAAGTGCCGATCTCCAATTTTATACAATGACCTTTTGTCACAAAAATATGAGAAATTTGTCTCCCAGACAAAGCCAATTGGCCAACTAAATCCCATAGTAAAGTTAGAAAACAAAACAAAACAAAAAACCGAAAAACCTATGTGATGAAAGGTGCCATCTAGCCCTCTTACTTGAGGACAGTGATGATTGTTTTTCTTGAGGACATGGGTGTAATGGGTTGCATCTGCTTGGCTGTATAAGGAGTGGGAGTTATTTCTGCTCTGCACTTAGCAGATTGTGGCACACAGCGCACAGCACACAGCTGAATGTTAATTCAATGATCAAGGTGTTTCTCTACTGCTTCTGTGGAGAATCTTAGTGGATTGAGAAGGGCTTTTTCTCTTTAACAACTTTTAAGCAGAATGATACACAACTAAACTTTTTAAACCCATCTGGGCCTTCTGATTTCCTTCACTGAGTTCCATGTCCTGATACAAAGTCCTCAACAGTAGTGCCCTGTCTTAGCCGACTCCTTCCAGGGGCACAAGTACCCCCTCTCCCTGAGACATTGTCCATAGGCTAAGGCAGAGATGGAGTCTGACCTGATAACCAGACTGCATCCCATCACCTGTACCCACAGGGTTCTTCTACAAACAATTTACGGTCTCCCATGTACGTGACAGTGTGCTAAGGCTCAAATATGGTCCAGTCTATATGTTCATTAAATCTGAACCCTACCATAATTATTTTTCTTTCGCTATTTAACAAAGATCACATCTCTAAATATTTATGTTATATACATAGGCAATAACAGTTAAGCAGATTAACCATCAACTGTATTATTTCTTTACATTTATACAGTGATTTATTCCCCTTTGATCAAATGTATCTCACTTGAGGTTTACAGACCTCCTCTAGGCAGGATGGGTGCTATTGTCCTTACATTTGGGGGAAAATGGAATTTTGTTAATTGTCTGAAGGATAAACTGAATTAAAAGTCCACCATGCAGGGCTTCTGACTGGTCCCAGGGTTCATTCTATATATCCAACAGCTGCTAAGTTTTCAAGCATGTTTCAGGAACAGCTCTTTAAAAGATGGAAGCAGCTCAGTGATGAATGTGTGTCTCAGTAACAACAAATCAGTAGAATGGAAAAGCCAGGGGCATTTTGGGCTGCTGACAAGATGAAGTTTGGGCTCTGCTGCAGACAGCAGTGATAGGTTTCTCGGGCTCTTCTGTGATGGTGAGAAAGGATCTGAGGTGACGCTTTCCTGTTTCTTTTATCTTGGCTGAGACCTTAAGAAGAGGTTGAAAAGCTGGAGAAAGTTTTGTTATTCGAAGAGGGCACCTTTTCTCGAGAATTTGGCATCCTAGCAAAAAACCTTTGTTTTGCTAGGCTTTCAGGAAATTAATAGTCCAGCCATATTACAGCTTTGGAAACTGGGCTGGTAGCAGCTATTGGATATTTGGTCTATTGATGAAAAATGCTACTGTTAGAAACCTTTTACAAATTAAGACAAATACCAGGTTTGTTCCTGCTTGCCAGGGGTAAACACTTTTGTCTTTTCAGCTGGAGTTAATTATCCATACCTGAGAAAATTGCTAGTAGAGATTGTGATCTGCCTGAGGTCTCTGTGAGCTGCCTTCCAGAACTTTCTGTTCTTAGCTGTCTTTATTACCTGGAAAATTTCAAAGAATTCCTACACTGCCTGGCAGACCAAGATATGAGAGAACACGTTTCCTCTTTCTGTGTGTGTCTTAATGCATACACTGAGATGGCTGTATTGTATTATACCAGTGATTTACCCCAGAGTTTTTGCAAAACTGTTTCTCTGAGAGATGGATTGGAGCCTTTCTGCCCTGAACAGATATGATGGGCGGAGCTGATCATCTGAATCAAGGAAGTGGTTTTGCCTTGTTAAAAACTACTCTGCAACTGAAACCTAAAGTGAGAATTGACAGAATAGAAGGATTTAAAAGGGTCATAAGCATGTGAACCAGTATCTTTAAAAAAAAAAAAAAAAATGTATCCTAAATGCTGATTTGTTTTACTGAGTGCAGGCTCTGATTCCTGTTTACCTGTGTATGCCCAGCCCTGCTCCTGGCAAATAGGAGGCCTCAATATGTTTCCCATTGAATGTTCATTGGGCTGGGAACATGTCATGCAAGCTGTTTTGTCGTACACATCCAGAGACAAAGAACCCTTGACAAGACTAGATTCACTGAAAAAAGCTCCTAGAGAGATGGACTGGAACTTTGTCTGCATTTAGACTGTGACTTTACAGAATGAGGGGTGATCAGGCCTGATGGTGACTGGAGAATAGAATGAGAGAACATAGAATAAAGCAGATCTTAGGGATGGAATGGGATTTACTAATGTTGATGTTTCTCTTCCTTACACTAACTCCTAAAACCCTTTGCTCACTTTGGAGGTAAGGCACTCTCGTTAGGTCAGTCATATCCTCATGCAAAGCTTTGGAGATCATTTAAGCTTCTGCTTATTTATTCCTTTACCAGTTTGATCAGAGGACTGTGGTAACAATGCAAGACTCACAGAATTGCACAACAGGTTTGGCTCAGGAAAATATTTGATTTCCTGGGAAAGCTGCCTTAAGCCCCTCCACCAGGTTGTGACCTTGGATCTCAAAGAGGCCCCCAGTGAGAACGCACAAAGCATAGATCACCACCTCTGACAGCAATGCAGAAGCAAGAGATGAAGTAGTCATTAGGTGGCCGGTCTTTGGGGAGTATGGGGATCAGAGAGATTGAAAAGGAATATAGCATAGTAGGGTGTATAAGACATGCACCTAATAAACACAAAACAAGAACAAGTTGTAAATCAGTTAGTGCCTGAGAAATATACAAAGAAAAATTACTGTGAAATTGTAGGCAAAGGAGAGAGTACCTCTGAGGATTCTTAGGGCATATCACATTTCAGATAGGCTTTAAGTGAAGTCAAAAAATGCAGGAGAGAGAGAAAAGGAGATTTCAGACCGAAAAAAGAAATGGAGTGAAATTATTAAAGTGAGAAAACACCAACTGTGTTTGGGGCAGGCGAGTGTTTTCACTTGGCTGGAACATATGCAGGATGAGAGGGGGTATTGAGAACCAGGGTTAGATGGCTTTAAATACAGAGGCAACCAGCCCTTATTTGGGGACAGAATGAAATGCACATATGGCAATAATGGCAGGTCAGCATTTTTGCATTTTCATCCACAGGCAGATCATCGGAGTGTCTAAGAAATTCATAGCAGTTTGCCAATGAGATGCTTACCAACATACTTAATTCTTTGCAAAATAACAGTGACTGCAGTTAAACATTTCCTGTTTCTGATAGAAAAGAAGTAAGGTGATAGTTGAGCATGGAACATTCTGTGCCAGTTAATTATCAGCACAGAGCTCTGCAGTCAGAATTTACAGCCCTGTTTCAAATCATATTTCGTTTTTCAGGGAGGTATAGTGCTCCTTTTCAGATACTCAGGCCACACAAGCAACCACTCTGTTCCTGAAGTGACACTTGAACTGGAGTTCAAGTCCAATGCCTGATCATTTTTAGGGCAAGTTCATGGGCACTGGAACTAGGGTAGCCTGACTTAGGACAATGGCAATGAGATTGGAGAAAAGAGCACAGCTTCAAGAGAGAGCAAGGGTAGATGCCATAAAACCTGTAGACTTAGATTATGGGAGGGATGTTGGGGGTGCATGTCAGTTCAGGTTTTTCAGGAAGCAGATATCAAGACAGAGTGGGAAGTGCAAGGGACATATTGAAGGCAATGCCCATGCAAGATAAAAAGGAGAGGTAGCAGAATGGGTAGAAAAACCTTCAGACCATGATGAAAATATGATATCTGGGAAAGGGGAGAAGGAACGAAGAATGACTGGATTGGACAGGAAGAGCCTCAGATTTTTGTGAAGCTCTGGAAACATTTTGAGTAACCCATTAGACAGCTCTGATCCCAGGATTGTCTGGCAGGAAATTCCAATTGGGCAGAAATGGTGAGGCTCTTTCATTGACTCAGAACTGTCAGAGAATGGACTTGGCTGTGATGGCTCTAAAGACAGTGGAGGCTGTCAGCTAACTGTACTTTTTATAGCAGACCGATTCTAAGGGAATATTTGGAAGGGTCTCCTTCATGGCCACCACAGGAGGTGAAAGGAGAAAGGAGTCAAGGATGAATCCAAGACTTCTGGATAGGTGGCTAGACATTTCCTAATATTACGAACAGTTTCAAGAAAGGGACTATGGAAGAGCTGTCTTTTCCAAATATCTCTGACATAAACTCTGCTTGGAGGCAAAGCATGTGATAAGGTGATACTTTTAAGCCTATAATTTCATCATCGTGCTCTCATACTCTCTCCAAAACTACTGCTTATGCCTCTTCTCAAGCTATCCCTTCCAGAAAGCCAATCCAAATTAACCTAGGACCTAAAAGGTGGTTGAAGTAATGCTGTTGATTCCAAGGCCTGTGCTTAATATATCATGGTTATTTCTTGAATATTTTTCCTACCAATTCAGCAAGAGAAAAAGAGTTTCAGTCATTATTTCTTCAAATAGCTTATTGATTCCTTGTTCTCTCTCTTCTCCTGGTACCTCTATGATGCAGATGTTTTTATAACTCATGTTGTCCCAAAAATCCCTTAAGCTATCTTTACTTTTTATTTTTTATTTTTTTTTCAATTTTTTAAAATTTGATTGTTGTTGTATTATATCCATCCCCTTTTTGCTCCCCTCTGTCCCCCCACCCACCCACCCACCCATTCCCCGCAAAGTCAATCCCACCTGTTGTCCATGTCCATGGTTCCTTTATACTAGGTTCTTGTCTAAGCTGCTCCCCTTCTTTGCCTCTACCTCTCCCTCCCCCCTACCCCGTTCCCCTGACCACTGAAGGCTTATTCCTTGTATTCATATACTTGGTTCTGTTTTGGTTGTTGTTAGTTTTGTTCATTATTGTCCCGTAAGAGGTGAGATCATATGATATTTGTCCTTCACTGACTGGCTTATTTCACTAAGCATAATACTCTCCAGTTCCATCCATGTTGTTGCAAAGGGTACAAGTTCCTTCTTTCTTTCTGCTACATAGAATTCCATT